>OY019130.1:4157135-4645761 GCA_955652365.1 Eristalinus aeneus | reverse complement strand
GTAGAGCGGTTTGATATTTTGTTTGAAACAATGCCTCCAAACGAGTTACTGGATTGTGCTTAATAATATTGCTGAAACGTAAAGAATATCTTAATACAAAAAAAGCAAGCGTCAATTTTGGGTTCGATTTTATATATAGATCGAGATGTGCATGAATTGTTTTGCGTTAAACGTTGACAAACTATATTATGATGATCCAGAACAATTTTTTACGGCTGTGAGAAAGAAAAACATCTTTCATTTACTTTTCAATTTAGTACACCAAGATCTTACAAAACATTCAAACAGGCCATCAATATCACCAAATTGCAGGCTTTTTCTAACGTTAATGTAAGTATAATATGTGGTACTTTACAGGATTCAAAACCAACATTAATAAATGTTTCTTTTCAGCTATTTAGCACACGGAGGTAACAAACAATTAATTTCAATTAAGTTTAAGATGGGCCGACAACAGTTAAAAAAAATATTATTGAAACATGTGATGTTCTTTGGGATACTCTTGGACCCATTTACTTGTCATCTCCAAATTCCACAGAATGGAAGATAATGGCACAAGATTTTTATACAATGTGGAATCTTCTTCGGAACCAACCGAATGCCTCGGATACGGACGGATACACTGTTGACGACCCTCGCAAACGAAAAAAGGATAATGTTTTACGGATATGCACGTGGAATGTGAGGTCTCTAAACAGTCCACGTGCAGCTGATGAACTTGCGGGGGCCCTGGACTGCTATAAAGCAGACATTACCGTGATTCAGGAAATGCGGTGGGATGGGCCGGGCAAGAGAAGAGTGAAAAACTGCGACATATACCCCGGCGACTGCTACAGGGAGAGAGGGAAACGCTTATTCGGATGCGGTTTTGTTGTTCGAGGCAGACTTAGGCAAAAAGTCTTAAGATACCAATACATAAGCGAACACCTCATAGCAATACGCATCAAGGCTGAATTCGGAAATAGAAGCCTCATATGCGCCCACGCCCCGACAGAGGAAAAAGATGACAGCAGTAAAGAAGACTTCCATCACCTCCTAGAAAGGACATACGATCGATGCCCCAGCTACGAAACAAAGATCGTTCTAGAAGATTTTAACGCTCAGCTGGGTAGAGAAGAAGTCTTTTCTAAGTCCACCGGAAGACAGCCTGCACGCCAACACCTCCGGAAACGGACTCAGGCTAGTTGGCTTCGCCTCATGGCGAAATCTCTCTGTGGCCAGTACGCGGTTCCCACACCTTAACATTCATAAGGGTACCTGGCGATCACCTGATCAATCAACCCTCAACCAGATTTATCATGTTGCGATCGACGTCAGACAATCCTCCAGTATTCTCGATGTCCGAACCTTCCGAGGTGCAAACATCGACTCGGATCATCACCTTGTTGTAGCCAAGGTATGAACCCGGATATCAAGAGAGCAACGGAGTCGAGACATGCCAAAACAGTTTGATGTATGAAAAGTACAATCGCAGCCGATTGCTAGAGCTTTTGCCGATCGATTCTCCCTGAAACTGTCTCAAAGTTCGACGCTGCCTGCACAAACAATAGAAGACAAGTGGAAACGTTGTCAAGAAGCCATCAAAGAGGCCGCCACTGTTGTGGTGGGTTTCACGCAACCACCTAAGAGGAACCCATGGTATGACGACGAGTGCAGGCAGGCGCATGCAGCGAAACAAGAAGCATACAAGGCAACGCTGCATCGAACGACGTGAGCTGTTTGTGAGCTCTACAAACAGAGAAGAAGGAAAGAGAACCGGCTTCTTAGAAGAAAAAAGAAAGAGCACGAGAAGCGCGCGATCGAGGAAATGGAGAGGTGCTATCGCAGGAATGGCGTCCGAAATTTTTACCGTAAGATAAAACAGTTATCTGGCGGTAACAAACCTCGGGCAGAAGCCTGCCGGGACCAAAATGGAAAACTGGTGGTAGAGTCGCAGTCGGTGCTGAGAATTTGGAAGGATCATTTCTGCAGAATCCTAAACGGCGCTGACGACACAAATCCCGCTGTTAGGCAGAATGTTCCACTCAATTTGGACGACGATGGACAAGAATTCCGTCCCCCCGACTTCGACGAGGTCAAGATAGCAATATCGAGACTGAAGTCTAGCAGAGCTGCTGGTGCGGACGGACTGTCCGCAGAGCTGTTCAAAGCGGCTGGGGATGAGCTGGTTGTGAGATATGGTCGAAGGAAAGCATGCCCGACGAGTGGAATCTCAGCATCGTTTGTCCGGTCCACCCCTTCGACTGCGCCAACTACTGAGGGATTAATCTCCTTAACATCGCATATAAGATTTTCTCTGCCGTATTGTGTGAGCGCCTGAAACCGTTCGTCAACAACCTGATGGGTCCATATCAGTCTGGTTTCAAACCAGGAAAGTTCACGATAGACCAGATTTTCACCTTTCGGCAGATCCTGGATAAGACCCAAAAAGTGCAAATCGACACTCACCATCTTTTCGTGGATTTTATGCCGCATATGACAGTGTGCATAGAGACGAGCTATACAGTGCCATGCCTAGTTTCGGCATCCCTACCAAACTCATGAGATTGTGTAGGATTACGATGGAGAACTCTCGCTGCTCCGTCAAGGTCAGTAGCGAACTCACCGAAACTTTCGATGTCAAAAACGTCGCTGTCATGTGACTTCTTTAACATCATTCTTGATTGAATCGTGCGGAACTCACACGTCAACATCAGAGGCACGATCTTCCACAAGTCCGTTCAACTGCTAGCTTATGCGGATGACATTGACGTGATCGGCCGAACTCAGCGAGCCGTCAATGAGGCGTTTGCTGGCATCGAAGCGGAAGCGGCTAAAGTGAGACTGGTGGTAAACGAGGGCAAAACGAAGTATATTCTGTCATCGAAGAAGGACGCAGAACATCGACGTCTCGGACAGAGCGTCACTATGGGCAGCAGACACTTCGAGGTAGTCAAGGAATTCGTCTATCTCTACTCCGCGGTGAATAGAGACAACAACATCAGTACCGTAATCAAGCGCAGAATCACTCTTACCAATCGCTGTTTCTTTGGGCTTAAGAGGCAATCGAGTAATAAAGCCCTCTCCCGAACGACCAACGTGACTTTGTACAACACCGTGATCATCCCAGTCCTGCTTTACGGCGCAGAAACCTAGACGCTACTAAAAGCGGATGAGGAAGCCCTTGGTCTCTTCGAGATAAAAGTTCTACGTGTGATTTTTGGTCCTGTTTTCATTTATGGCATCTGGAGGAAAAGATTTAACCACGAACTGTATGGGCTGTACGGCGGCATGAGCCTAGTCTACGGATACAACACCTAAGGTGACTAGGCCATTAAGAGAGTATGGACACCACTGCTCCGGCCCGAAGAGTCTTCGAATCCGAAGCACAGGGACAACGCAACGGAGGGCGTTCTAGACTGAGATGGCGCACACAAGTGGAAAAGGACCTCAACCAACTTGGAGTGCGCAATTGGAGGCAGCTGGCAAGAGATTGTGCTAGCTGGAGAGGCATGTACGTTGAGGCCCAGGTCCACCCCGGACTGTAGCGCCATCCGAAAAAGAAGAAAGTTAGAGTCAGAGATCAGTACTGACATCAAACGCAGAATCCATCTTGTCAATCGCTGCTTGTATGGGCTCAAGAGCCACTCTCTCTTGAAGCTTGTGTAATGCATTCCTTCCAGCGCCCATAATAAGAGAATTGGCAAAGACGGATAAAATAGCTTTAAATAAATCCTAGTTTACTGCGCTCTTATTAAGACTTGCTATTTTGAGTCATGTTTGCATTGATGGCAAACAGAGGCCTGCGGTTTTTGTTTTTGTTCCAGCCGAACAACTTGCGGAGGCCCTTGATTGCTACAAAGCAGACATTACCGCCATCCAGGAAGTGCGATGGGATGGGCCTGGCATAAAAACGATGAAGAACTGTGATATCTACTACAGCAATTGCTATAGAGAGAGAAGGCAGCGCTTATTCGGATGCGTATTTGTTGTTCAAGGTAGGCTTAGGCAAAAAGTCTTGAGCTACGACCTTGTCAGCGAACGCCTCATGACAATCCGCATCAAGGCTAAATTCGTTAACATCAGCCTCATATACGCTCACGCCCCGACAGAGGAGAAGGATGACAACATCAAGGATGACTTCTATGATCTCCTAGAAAGAACATACGATCGATGCCCCAGCTACGACACCACTTGTGTGCGCCACTTTAGTCTAGGTCGTCCTCTGTTGCGTTGTCCTAATGGCACGGATTCAGGGGCTTTGGGCTCATACGTGTAAACCCACGATTCTTCACCTGTCACGATGTCATCATTGTCAGATATTTAACATTGGCTTTGTGGAAAGAAAGAACCAACGAATAGTTTTCAAGTCTAAAAATACAGAAAGTTAACGTTTTCTGGAATGTTTCCCTGTGGTACGAGGCCTTATAAATAGCAAAATAATGTTGCGTTGTTGGTGCTATTGCAAAACATTCAAAGACACGCAACACTCTCTCGACGATTGTAAAAGATATCATTTTTATGTTGTTACTGCGAGATTGTTTGCCTGCGTGTACATACTCGGAAAAAAAATTGCATGATTTTAGGCTGAACTCGTATGCACGAAGCTACTGTGATATGTAAGGGTTTAAAAAAATTGTTTTAGAAAATATGATTCAATAATTTCGTCGCGGATGTAACGGTTGACATTAAGGGGAAGAAGAAGAAGAAGAATTATGGTAAAGAATTATGTTCAAACATTTTCTGCTTTTTGTAGGCTCAACAAGTAATTCAGAGAAAGAGCCATCTCTCAAATAAGCAAGTTGCCTCTGCATAATAATAATATAAGGTTGCAAAATATCTCCCTTCCGATTTCCGAATTTTCTGGCTATGTACAAAGCGCTACAGAGCTTGTATCTGGCAATACTATACATCATTTGACATAACCTACAAAACAACGCTATGCATAATTAGTTTCGACATTGCGTTCAACGGTTATAGACGTGTACACATGTAGTTCTCTAACACCAAAATCCGCGCTATTATAAAATTTCCTTACGTTAAAGGCAAATTCGCTAGAGAAACGTTACGTGAGATTAATGGTGTTTTGAGGGGTGATAATCTATCAATTCGAACCGCGAAGGAGTGGTTTGGAAGATTCAGAGCCGGTGAAAACAACACCATGGATAAGCCAGACGACGGAAGAGCTGTGACGACGAATGCCGATCGAATCATGGAAATCATAGAGTTAGAGATGGGAGTTAGTCACCAAACCATTTAAAACTATCTGCAGAAGGCTGGGTACAAAAAAAGCTTGATATTTGGGTGCCGCATGATTTGACGCTAAAAAACCTTCTAGACTGAATCACCACCTGCGATATGCTGCTGAAACGGAACGAATTCCATCCATTTTTAATGCGAATGGTGACTCTTCTTCTTCTTCTTCTTGTGGTGCTACAGTCCGGGGTGGACCTGGGCCTCAACCAACATGCCTCTCCAGCCAGCAAGATCTTTCGCCAGCTGTCTCCAGTTGCGCACTCCAAGTCGGTTGAGGTCCTTCTCCACTTGTGTGCGCCACTTTAGTCTACGTCGTCCTCTGTTGCGTTGTCCCAATGGCTCGGATTCAAAGACTTTTCGGGCCGAAGCAGTGGTGTCCATACGCTCTACATGGCCTAGCCATCTTAAGCGTTGTATCAGTAGACGCTTGACCAGGCGCATGTCGCTGTACAGCCTATAGAGTTCGTCATTAAATCTTCTCCTCCAGATGCCATCAACGCAAACAGGACCAAAAATCGCACTCAGTACTTTTCTCTCGAAGAGACTAAGGGCTTCCTCATCCGCCTTTGCTAACGTCCAAGATTCCGCACCATAAAGTAGGACGGGGATGATCAAGCTGTTATATAAAGCGAGCTCAGTCCTTCGAGAGAGGGCCTTATTACTCAATTGCCTCTTGAGCCCAAAGAAACAGCGGTTGGCAAAAGTGATTCTGCGTTTGATTTCGGTACTGATGTTGTTGTCCCTGTTTACCGCGGAGCCGAGGTAGATGAAGTCCTTAATTACCTCGAAGTTTCTGCTGCCTAGTGTGACGCTCCGTCCGAGACGTCGATGTTGTGTGTCCTTCCTTGATGACAGCATGTACTTCGTTTTGCCCTCATTTACCACTAGACCCATTTTAGCCGCTTCCGCATCAATGTCAGCAAACGCCTCATTGACGGCTCCCTGTGTTCGTCCAATCACGTCAATGTCATCAGCGTTTGCTGAACTGACTTTTGGAAGATCGTGCCTCTGGTGTTGACTTGTGAGTTACGCACGATCTTCTCGAGGATGATGTTAAAGAAGTCACATGACAGTGTGTCGCCTTGTCTAAAATCTTTTTTGACATTGAAGGTTTCGGTGAGTTCATTACCGACCTTGACGGAGCAGCGAGAGTTCTCCATCGTCATCCTACACAATCTGACGAGTTTGGTAGGAATGCCAAAACTAGACATGGCACTGTATAGCTCGACTCTATGCACACTGTCATATGCAGCATTGAAATCGACGAATAGGTGGTGAGTGTCAATTTGCATTTCTTGGGTCTTTTCCAGGATCTGCCGTAATGTGAAGATCTGGTCTATTGTGGACTTCCCTGGTCTGAAACCACACTGATAGGGACCTATCAGGTCATGGACAAATGGTTTCAGACGCTCACACAATACGGCAGAGAGGATCTTGTATGCGATGTTCAGGAGACTAATCCCTTTGTAGTTGGCGCAGTCGAAGGGGTCTCCTTTCTTGTGGACCGGGCAAACGACGCTGAGATTCCACTCATCGGGCATGCTTTCCTCCTACCACATCTTACAGATGAGCTGGTGCATGCGCCCAACCAGGTCATTTCCAGCTGCTTTAAATAGTTCTGCGGACGGTCTGCAATGCGAATGGTGGCTGGCGACTAAAAATGGATCACATACGACAATATCAATCGAAAACGGTCGTGGTTGAAGGCCGGTGAATCGTCCCAAACAGTGGCCAAGCCGGGATTGACGGCCAGGAAGGTTTGCTGTGTGCTTGGTGGGATTGGAAGGGAAGCATCCACTATGATCTGTTCCCATATGGCCAGACGATTAAGCCTACCTGAACCGCTTGAAGCAGGAGATCGACCAGAAGCGCCCAGAATTGGCCAACAGGAAGGGTGTAGTGTTCTACAAGGACAACGCCAGACCACACACTCGTCAGAAGCTACGAGTGCTTCACCAGCCCGGACATAGCGCCAAGTGATTACCACCTGTTCCTGTCCGTGACGAACGCCCTTGGTGATGTGAAGTTGAACTCAAAAGACGCTTGTGAAAAGTGGCTGACCGATTTCTTCGAAAATAGGGAGAGGGGCTTCCACGAGGGAGGTATTATGAAGTTGCCGTCTAGACGAACAGATTATCGAACAAACCGGCGCATATTTGAACTAAATCCGATCACTGTAACACATTTTATAAAGCATTGAATGAAGAGCAAAAAAGCGGAAAGAAGATATTTGGCAATTTTGTAACAATTGATAGGCCCAACAGCCCACAGGGGGATCAGGGCCTTGTCGGTCCTGAAGTTAACTGTGGTTTAATGGATCTATTTTACTATCAGTCTCTTGGAGGTTGAAACACGTCCAGTTATACGAATATAGTGCATTTACAGGTGTACGATGCTCCCCTAGTCGTTGACCAAGCTGTAGAAATATAAGATCAGTTTGGAGATTTTCTAAATTTGAAATCAACGCACTATCACATGTAAATGTAACGTTTTTGAATTCCTGTCAGTGCTAGAAGAACCACTCGATTACTAGTCGAAAGCCCCGTGGCTATCCTGTATCTATCTACATCCGGCTTTATGTCTGTTTCCCTTCTTCTTCCCTAGCACGAGCAAAATATCGTTAGCCCTTCCCATTTCCTTTGTCGGCAAGCGGTGGAAGTTACATGACTCACCCACTCAAGAACTTAAGACTTAAGTCGGATTTGAGCCTTAAGTCTCGTAAGCCCTTTTTAATGCTTTCACATATATCCCCAAAAAAAATTCTTTCCTTAACCGTGTTGAGAGCTGAAGTTTTTATTGCAGAAGCCCCACATAAACCAGTTACCTGTTGGGTCGCTCTACAGTCCTGTTTCAAATGCCATCTACGCAAAAACCACCAAAAATAATTTCCTTTCCTCTAGTAGGGATCCACGTTCTTCTGTGCTCACATGACTGCAATTCTGTAGAAGTTGTATGACTGCAACTTCTTGTCCAGGATCAGGTCCTAGACCGAATCAAGGCCTGCGATATGCCGCTGAAACGGAACGAACTCTACACATTTTTAAAGCGAATGGTGACTGGCGACGAAAACTGGATCGCATATCACGACAATATCAAATAAAAACGGCCATTGTTGAAGGCCGGTGAATGGTCCCAAACAGTGGCCAAGTCGGGATTGACGGCAAGGAAGTTTTTGCTGTGTGTTTGGTGGGATTGAAAGAGAATCATCAACTGTGAGCTGCTCTCATATGGCCAGACGCTTACTCCTACCTGGACCGCTTGAAGTAGACGATCGAAAAGAAGCGCCCAGAATTGGCCAACAGGAAGAGTGTAGTGTTTCACCAGGACAACGCCAGACCACACATTTCGTTGATGACTCGTTAAAAGCTACGGGAGCTCAGATGGGGGCTTTATCCCTTCCACCATATAACCCGGACATAGCGCCAAGTGATTACCACCTGTTCCTGTCCATGACGAACGCCCTTGGTGGTGTGAAGTTGAACTCAAAAGGAGCTTGTGAAAAGTGGCTGTCCGAGTTCTTCGCAAATAAGGAGGGGGGCTACTACGAGTATTATGAAGTTGCCGTTTAGATGGATTATCGAACAAAACGGCGCATATTTGAACTAAATCCGATCACTGTAACACATTTTATAAAGCATTGAATAAGAGCAAAAAAGCGGAAAGAAGATATTTGGCAATTTTGTAACAATTGATAGGCCCAACAGCCCACAGGGGGATCAGGGCCTAGGTTGCTCATCAACTACTCTCTCTTCTCTCACGAGTAGAAGTTTTTTGCCGACTTCGAACAGCGACATTTGAGAAACTTTTTCTTGAACAGTTATTACTCTTTAAAAGTTGTCAGCAGCACGAAAAAGGTGGTGCCGTACTTTTCGGAAAATTGAGCTGGGAATCAAGCTTAGGCCTTTCAGTGTGTGAGCGTCGTACTCTACCCACTACACTACGACAGCCACAAGTTGCATCTGAATAGCACCTTAAAAAAGACAAGTTTATTGAAATTAACACGAGAAGAGTTTACTGGAGGCTATCCACAAACCGAGTAGTTTCATTAATTCAATTCTTGGAGCAATTCAATCGTAGACATTAGATCAGCTATTTTACAATTTTAATAGTACAGGGATACATACAGATTTTGCGGAATGCAAAATTGCAATTATTGTTTGATCAGTTCGATGGGCAATTTCAGGATAAAGGTATCATATTTGCCCACCCGTGTTGCTAATGGGTGAGACGCTGACACACACATAACTCGCGCACGTGTCTGAACATTATTCTGGAGGGACGAGGCAACCGTTGGCCTTTCCCACAGAAGAGTTTTACGTACCATTTTGGTTCTGCTTGTTTGTTGATAAAGGAAGAAGGAAGGCGCAACTACTTTATATGCTAACATTCATCGAGTCAAATGTCCAGGAATCCATCGCCATCATCATCAGTCATCCCAAAGAGTCTTCATATCCGAGCCACTGGGACAGTGAAACAGAGGACGTTAGGGCTTAAGATGGCGCACAAAAATGAAGACATGCCTCTATCAAGCCGTTCTTCTGAGAGCCGTTTTGCACCGCACTAATCAGTACGTATCAGTGCGGCTTTCGGCCCGCCAAATCGACTATAGACCAAATCTTCACACTAAGGCAGATGGAGAAGAGTAGCGAGTTTCAAATCTATACTCACCATCTTTTCATTGATTTTAAAGTCGCATACGACAGCAGAAACACAGTTGCCGGCGTGGCGTAGTGGATAGAGTGCGATGCTCACACGCTAAAGGGTCAAGGTTCGATTCCCGGCTGGATACCTCGAATATTTTACGGCACCACTCTCTCCTCTTTCGAGGTGCGGAAACACTCAAAAAGTATTACTTGCTTAAGGAGAAGCTTCTCAAAGATCGCCGTTTGGAGTCGGCAAGAAACTGTAGGTCCCTTCCACTCGTGAGAGAGCAGTGGCGCGCACAACACGAGTAGTTGATAAGCAAGCTAGACCCTGGATCTCCTGTGGACAGTCGCGCCAATAATTATTATACGACAGCATTCATCGTAAGGAGCTACTCGAAGCGATGACCGAATTCGGGATCCCGGGAAAATGATTTGGCTGTGTCGCATTACGCTAACCCATATGCAATGCACCCTGCAGTTCGGTTCAAAAGCTCTGAACCGTTCGAGACCTGCACCGGATTTCGGCAAGGAGATGCGCTGACGTGTGATTTCTTCTATTCGGTATTGGCGGGCTAAAGTCAACTCGCGCTATCTTCTAACAAGAACGCAAGATTTAAATGACTGATGCAGCAATTGAATTGTTTCTCTGACTGTATGAGATGTGGCGCCGTTTTGTTGAAACCAAATCCCCTCCACATTCATTTCTTCAATTCTAGGTACGAAAAAAATTTTTATCTTTCACGATACCAAACACCAGTGACTGTTTGCGCTTGACCTGACTCATTTTCACAAAAAAAGGGCAAATGATTCGTCCAGCTCAAAATCCACACCACACAGTGACACGTTGAGGATACATTTGCTTCTCGTGAATCAGTCGAGAATTTTTCTCGACCCAAATGCGACAATTCTGCCTATTCACGAAGCCGTCAAGATGGAAATGGGCCTCGTCACTAAAGCTGATTTTATCGCCAAAATCAGCATTTTCATGTTCACAATGAGAATGCATTGTTCATTCGTGTAGCGCTTCATTTTTATTAACCTTATACCTCCTACTAACAAACAATAATAATTCTTCAAATGTCAAACAATGACAATTCGAATGGCGCCAAATTTAAATTTGCGCTCTTGTTGGAACAAGTCAGCCCAGCTGTTGGGATACGCTGATTACATCGATATAATCGCGCGGTTCCAACGCGCCGTAGTGCAAGCTTTCTCGCCAATTGAAGAACAGGCGAAACGAGTTGGTGTAAAGGTCAAAAAGGACAAAATTAAATATATGCTGTCCAGCAAAAAACGATCCACCGCACATCAACTAGGGCAAAACGTTACAATCGACAGCTACAATTGCAATCGACAGCTACAATTGCGAGGTAGTAAAGGAGTTTGTATACTTCGGGGCAAAAGTAAACTCCACGAATGACATCTCAGCGGAGATGCAACGTAGAATCGCCCTTGGCAAGTCATGCTTCTTTGCTCTGTCAAAACATCTGGGCTCCAAACTCCTGACTCGAAGGACCAAAATCATGCTCTACAAGAACCTTATTCTGCCAATCCTGCTTTATGAAGCCGAAAGCTGGACATTAAGTAAGACTGCAGAGCTGATTCTTGGTGTCTGCGGAAGAAAAATTCTACGTTGGAAATATGGTCCCGTCTGCGAGGAAGGCGAATGAAGGAGAAGACACAACCGCGAAAAAGGATTTAGATGTAGTTCGGAAAGGAAAAATCCGTCGACAACACTGGGTCGGCCACATCGAGCGAATGGACAACACCAAAGAGGGTCTTGGAATCCAGCAAAGAGGGTCTTTGAATCCGAGCCTCTTGGTTCGAGAAGGAGAGGAAGATCGAACCTCAGGTACAGAGACCAAGCCATCGGGGATGTAAGACTACTTGGCCTTAATGACTGGAAGCAGTGTGCTCAGGACCGTCTCCGATGGAAGGCGGCAATTGCTGAGGCCTTCGTGGTTCGTGTGGAAGGCAGCAATTGTTCAGACCTTTCATGGTTCGTTTGCCTGATAAGTAAGTAAGAGGATTTTTGGGGGAGTGAAGAGACTTCCCAGCACCTGTGCATCTTAAAGACAATCTATTGCTTACATTCTCAGACGAGAAACTTTTAAACTGCAGGTGGAGGGTTAACTCTAGGGACTTCTCATCGCCTGGTTTTAGTGCAATATCGTGAAACAAACGTTGACACAAGTTGACAAGTTGTTATGAAAGTGTGAACAAATTTATTTTGCCCTTCTGGAAAGTCAGAAATGGTGATGAAAGCGTGTGGTGGAAATATCAAGTGAAAGTAAGGGACATTAAGGATATACGAAGGTCCACATTCAAATGTAAGGTTACATCCTAAACGTAACTTATTCATCTGCCCAAGGGAATGAAAGTCACTTTTCTCTCCGTCACTTGTTTTCTCTCATCATCATCATCTCATCTTTCTCTCGCCTTGGCTGAAGATCTAAGTCCGTTTTCTTAGATCTTCAGCCGTTACAAACTGGTGGCGGGGATAAAACAGATGTTTAGAATCAACTCAAAATATGATTTGAATAAAAACCCACGAAATTAACAGACAACAGTCAACAGACAACAGACTTCGTGCAGTCCATCAAAGGAAAGCCTTTCAAACGTCGCGGACTCTCTTCGGTCATATCAATGAGCCTTGAGCGCCTAAGCAGTGGCATGTGTGCCTTCGTCTGTCTATCAGGATGTGCTTGGTCAGAATCGAAGTCCTGTGCATCCCCTTAGCTTCGATTGTGCGCAAATTTTTGACAGGAATCAGCGCAATCAAAAATCTCACGAAAAGCAAACCACACATGGATTAATTTCCGCTGTGTCGTGACTGAAGCATTCCCAAATTGAGCTAGAGTCCCCCCTTGGCATATGGCATCCCTGCAATCCGGAACACAAAATGTCGCCATGCCTCAACATCGACTGCGATTGCAATCTGCACTAGCGGCCAGCACTCTGTGCTCGCCCCGTACACAAATCAGTGACACAATCCGCATGGAATCTCACATATGAATCGGGCTCCCATGGAAGCGCATCTCACACAAACAAACAAAAACGAAACGTCGCATCCTCATTCCATGGATAGAATTTCGATTCTGCGATAAGACTGCGAGAGGACACCCAATCCCGATCGTCGCGTGTTCCGTTCGGTTTGGCCGATGCGCGATGTGTCGCACATGAGCGTTTGTCTCCGTTTCCCAGCGACCCATCAACCACAGCGCAGAGCGACATTGTACGAGCATTAGGATACATTCTGCTCCGGTGATTGGAGAGATGCCCGCAGCCGTTCCCTGCCCTCCGATCAGCGCCGAATAGGCAAATAACGCTCGCAACTCCCAAATGGCAAATGGGACGAACGATTACGTATAAATATATCGGCATTAGAAGTAATCACACGCCGGTACTGCAGGCCCGCTCCTCGTAAGCGCGCTCATAACTATGGCAATTTATTGGCTGCATGAAAGAACATATTATTTCAAATGCGCCAGAGCTAGCCAGAGCGGGATGGTCAGCTGTCGGAGAGGGCTGCCCGCCCAGGCCCCCATTCGTCCGGGTGCCGGCCATAAACTTGGTCCCTGCTGAAGATGAATTTTATGGGAAGCATCTTCGTTTGGCGTGCACACTTGCCGTGTGTGTGCGATACGGTGCGGTGGTGAATGCTCCAGAGGCAGCGAAAGTTCTGCACTGACGCTTGAGGTTCACTGCTAGACCTTTTGGACTTTGTGCCGCTGCTAGAGCGCTTCGTCCAGAAGGGGGTTCATTGCATCATTGATGAGTTTCAGAGGAGCGCGGCGAACTGGCCTCTATCTCCCTCTCTGGATGGCGAAGATATTTATGGCCAAGTGTGAATCTTTCGTGTTGTTAGTCCGCGCACATCCGGGTTCATCGGAATGCGTACTACTTGCTGAATGCCAGTTCGTCCCCTCTCCAGCTATGAGCGTGTTCGTTTGGGCAACACGTGCGTGCCCGGGTGGACGAGAGGACGTCGAATGCAAGGTTACGAGTCGAATTTTCGCACTCGACCGTGTCGCAGCGTAATGCCCCTGCGCAGCTACCGCGGGGTTTCACTTATGGAAATCCGATTCTAGGTCACTGCGATGCGAATTTTGAACGCATTCTGCCTGCTAAGTATCTAGCCGTGTGTTAACCCAGTTTTCGTGAAGATACGAGAGAATGTATTCGACTGTGCGCTGAATCGCTGATGAAGGGGGGTATGTTTTTTTGCGTGTGTCTAGCTTCCGCCTTTGGCAGTGTTCTAGAGCCGTGATGTGAGCGGTTCTCTGCATGATGTACGAGGTTGAAGCCTGAAGTTTTACATAATAGACGAGCGGCTTAAAGGTGAACGGGGGCCACCAGACACACTCAATCATTGTGCAGAGTTTTCTCACGTAAAAGCAGATGAGATGAATTCTGATTTTGTTTGCCTTGCATGGGATGGAAATGTGAACGGGGGCCACATTCCGCAAGAGGAATCTCTCTTCAGGATTTAAGACAGTCAAACGTTGACCAAAATCCTTCTTATAACAGGGCGTGGGGGAATTTATTTGGCGAAACGTTGCTGCCCCAAAAAGTACAGTCCACAGTTATCCTCAGGCGCAATTAATCTAACCTTGCGCTAGGACACCTGACTCGCTAGTCAGTGGCTAAGGCTGATTTTCAAGTATTTTCCTAGGAATAAAGCATCACTTCAAGTGGGAAGCGAATGGTTGGATAAACGGTGCCCATTTCACGTTAAGTCCTTATATTTGAAAAATCAGGTTTTCGAACTTCTCAACAAGTAACCTGTGCCAAGTGCCGTCTCTCTGACTAAGAATAGGAGCATTTTCAGGTAAATAAAGAGAATAAAGCGCGAGAACAAAGTTCAGACTCACCAGACTGCTTAAAGAAGCCGGGGACTTTGGTTTGCTTGGAAGAAAGCAGTTCAGTGCCATTAGTTAATTGCCCACGATGTAAGACTCTTTTGGTTGCACCAATAAGAGGTAAATCGATCTTCTTTTTACCGCGTGCATAGTCGACTTAGGCCTAACATTCTGAAAAAGCTCTTTTCAGTGCAGTTTTTGTCAGAAATTCCACGATAGCCCAAAATGCTGGAAAGGATTTCGATTTCAAAGATCGCTTACCTTAAGGTCCCAAAGAAGCACAAAGCGGTCTATAGACTGCCACGTCTAATTTTGGCATTCCTGCAAAACTCTTGTTGCACCACTAGGGGCTCAGTGTTTGAACGCTCCAGACACCTGGACTTTAGTATTCGAGCTTTGATCCTGTTTGTGTCAATAGCATCTGGAGTAGAATATTCAACGACGACTTGTATGTTTTACCAAAAGGTAAAACCGGTTCAACGAAAGGTAAAACAGCTATCCGGAGGATACAAGGTTCGGACCGAAGCCTGCCAGGATCAAATTGGACAACTCGTGGAGTCGCAGTCTGTGCTGAGAATCTAGAAGGATCATTTCTGCAGACTCCTTAACGGCGATGACGGCCCAAATCCCGCAGAATGTTCTACTCAATTTGGACGATGATAGAAAAGAATTTCGCTCAACCGACTAAGACGTGGTGAGGATAGCAATATCCAAGCTGAAGTCGAACAAAGCTGCTGGAGCGGACAGACTGTCCGCAGACATATGTATAACAGCTGGAGATGACCTGGTTGGGCGCATACATCAGCTCCTCTGTAAGATATGGTTGGAGGAAAGCATGCCCGATGAGTGGAATCTCAGCGTCGTTTGCCTGGTCCACAACAAAGGAGACCCTTTTGCGCCAATTACCGAAGGATTAGTCTCCTGAATATCGCATACAAGATCCTCTCTGCCATATTGTGTGAGCGTCTGAAATAGTTTATCCATAACCTGATAGGTCCCTATGAGTCTGGTTTCAGGCTAGGGAAGTTTACAATAGACCAGATCTTCACTCTACGGCAGATTCTGGATGACCCAAGAAGTGCAAATCGACACTCACCACCTTTTTCGATTCGATTTTAAGGCTGTATATGACAGTGTGCATAGAGACTAGCTATACAGTGCCAAGTCTATTTTTGGAGTTCCTACCAAACTCGTCAGATTGTGTAGGATGACGATGGAGAGCTCTCGGTGCTCCGTTAAGGTCGGTAATGAACTCGCCGAGACCTTCAATGTCAAAATAGGTTTTAGACAAGGCGATCATGTGACTTCTTTAACATCATCCTCGAGAAGATCGTGCGTAACTCAAAAAATGTCAGTTCAGTAAGCTAGCAAACGTTGTTGGTATTGACGGGATTGGACGATAACAACGAGCCGTCAATGAGATGTTTGCTGGCATTGAAGCGGAAGCGGCTAAAATGGGTCTGGCGGTAAATGAGGGCAAAACTAAGTACATGCTGTCATCAAGGAAGGACACAAAAAATCGACGTCTCGGACAGAGCGTCACACTAGGGAGTAGAAATTTTGAGGTCAGTCAAGGACTTTGTCTACCTCTGCTCAGCGGTAAATAGAGACAATAACTTCAGCACCGAAATCAAACGCAGAATCACTCTTACCCATCGCTGTGTCTTTGGGCTCAAGAGGCGATTGAGGAATAAATCCCTCTCTCGAGGGACTAAGCTCCAGTCCTACTCTATGGCGCGGAAACATGAACGTTACTAAAAGCGGATGGAGAAGTCCTTAGTATTTTCGAGAGAAAAGTTTTGCGTGCGATTTTTGGTCCTGTTTGCGTTGATGGATATGGAGAAAATTTAACGACGAACTCTATGGGCTGTACAGGGACTTGCGTCTGGTTAAGCGTCTACGGATATAACGCTTAAGATGGCTAGGCCATGTAGAGGGTATGGACACCATTGCTACGGCCCGAACAGTCTTTGAATCCATGCCATTGGGACAACGCAACAGAGGACGACCTAGACTAAAGTGGCGCACACAAGTGGAGAACGACCCCAACCAACTTGGAGTGCGTAACTGGAAGCAGCTAGCGAAAGATCGTGCAGGCTGGGGAGGCAGTCAGGCTTTTATGTCAGGCTGTCTTCCAATCGCAGCCATGGCCCAGCCACTCTCCATACAAGCATAGGAAAACCTTAACAGACTTTATTTGAAATTCGAAGTTGGCTGGAGAGTCAGATTGGCATCTCCGCGAACTGCCGTGACGATCTAAGAAAAAAAATGCTTCTTGACGTTGCGCTGGCTTCGTTTGACACATATTTTCAATCACACATCCCATAAAATCAGTGCGTTACGTGAATTCAACCGATGACGAATCAAAGTGTTATCAGAGAAAAACTGCAATCTTTCCACTCCCGCGTTGACCTCTACCCCGCTCAGTAACGATAAGAGACCTTATAAAACAAGAATTTAAGAAATACTTCTCTCAGTCATTGTCGTGAATTTACAGCGAAGCATTCAGAATGCGATTTTTCCCGGTGTCGTTGGCTTTCGTAGGCCTTGTCAGTCTTTCATTGGCATATCCGTATGGGACAAATAACAATTGGCATCTGCCATATGTTGACGGGAGCATCGTGTTGAAAGAACTAAAAGAAAGAACAATATGGCAGAGTGCGAGTGAGATTGAGGATTTGTTTGATGACAATCCAGATGAGAGATTCAGTTCTGCAAACGAATTCGATGAACTGTTTAACTCTAATTTTAATGAAGATCTAGATACATTGTTGAAGCTTTTTGAAAATTTGGAATAAATTGTCAATTGTCGTTTGTTACTATTGTGTTTGTTTGTCTTATCCTTTTTTAACGAATTTGCATCTGGCGAGTTTGCTATACATTTTGTTAAAGTGTGGAACATTGTATTTTAATCGATTTTGGTTGATGTTATAGAGTCTCGTAGGAATGTCCACGGAAACCGACCAACATGTTTGTTTGCCTTGGGAATTCAATACGAGCGGAGTACGGTAGCAACGGCGGTCCAAATCATCGCCATCAGTGCTGCCTGCTATTTGGTGGCCCTCCGAAGGTGAAAGATAAAGAAACTCGGTAAAAAAAAAAAAAATTGGGTAGCTTACCACATTTTTGCAACGACTCACCTTCTTCTCTCTTTTTTTCTTCTTCTATTGCGGTGTACAAACGTGCGCTTTTGTGTGGAACTGCAATATCTTGAGCCAAAAATCATTTCTTCGGCATTTGTTGCCTCTGTTCCAACGACATGGTGGGTTGACGAGACATATTTCATTTAATTTTAACTTTTTTGTTAGTTAGAGTGATGTGTTACGCTCTCCTTTTATCACGGGAGTTCTTTCCGAGACTTTCCGAGAAAACTAAAAGTTTTGCAACGCTGCCAGTATCACAGAAACAAGCTATCTTTCGAGACACAAACGATTTGTTGACGTTGAGGTGCTGTAAGGCTCCAACGACAGCTTCTTGTGGTACTCTAATCAAAATTAGAATTCTATAGCTGATAAAAATTTTTTGATTGTGGATTGCTAAGCAATGTAAACACTCGTTTGAATTATTACATATATCACCGCTGTAAGAGCACGTATTGCTGTGCATAGAGTGCCGAATCGTATGCGAAGGTCAAGAATCCCAGGAATACAAACTGCTTATGGCTGAGAGGAGAGTTCAAAAACTGCTTGCCATAATCAGAAAACGAGACGTTAGGTTGAGGAAGTAGTTCAAGGTCTGTCGTTTAAGGTCTAAACTACGCCCTAACCAAATGCTTTGATCTAACGTGACCAGTCAAAAACATCTCCTACAGACCCCCTGTTCTGAGGTGGAATGCGGAACTGCAGAGAAATCACAAGGAAACCAGAAAACTTCTTAATACGTCACCAAAGGCCAATCTAGATGAGGACTGGAACTTGTACTAATCAAAACAAGCAGAATATGAGACTAATTCTTGCTTCGAAAAGTGCCTCCTGTAAAGATATTTGTGAGACAATCGAAACACTGGCTTTGGTAAGTGTCTCCTATAAAGACTTTTGTGGAACAATCGAAACACTCGGTGAAGCCAGTAGATTGGTGAAAGTCCCTAAAGAAGACGACGCAGTCAGGCTGGATACACTCAGAAAACCTGGCGATATCTACACTGAGTCAAAAGCTAAAACCCTCTGGCTAATGCTTGGTACTCACTTCCCAAAGAACTAGATCACAATCGGATCAAAACCAGGGCTAACTTTCGGATCCGGAAGAGCAGACATATGTACATCACTCATCGAGTGATCAAGTCGGCTTCAAGTCATTTGATACCGATGGCATATTCGATCCATAACAACGTCCGCGTTCTCACTTCACATCTCCAAAAGCTCTCTACAGCATGCGATTCTCACTTTTTTCTGAGGCGCTGTGAGCATTCGTGGCACCCACCTTGCACTGACCTTTGAAGGGTAAGATGGTCATGAAGAATGGTGTGAATGGTTTCAGTTGAAAGCTTGGTGATCTGTGCCATCATTTTCACCTTTATTCAGGCATCCGCAAGAACAAGTTTTTCGACTTCTTTGATTATTTTTCCCGTACAAGCAGCATCAGGGGCGTCGGAGCAGGGGTCGTCTTCAATGCTCTCTCTGCCTCTCTTGAACTCACTTGTCCACTTTTGCACAGTTGATAATGAAGGTGCGGAACCATTGTAAACAGCCACCATCTCTTCATGTATAGTTTTTTGACTCTTTCCTTGCTTAGTGAGAAATTTAATTACAGCGTGATGCTCAATTTTCACCATCATCGACTCAGCTACCATTATGATTCTGTTTAACTAGAGATAAAACGCTAAATAATAATCACATTTATATGAAACTTTACATGAATGCTCTTAAATAATAGTATTACTTGATAGAAAAAAGTCAATTTATATATATAACCTTAGCTTCACATCGATACCGAGAATATATTGAACGCCCTTCGTAGAACAACATTTTCTTTCTTTCCTGTTCGGAGTTCGAGACGCTTCCGGCTGGAGCTGAGATGGCCACATGCTTTACATGGCGTGGATATGCAAGACTTTGAATCTATTCAGACGCACACTACCTACTGTCTTCTCCAAGTGCTAATAATAATTGTTGGCGCTACAGTCCAAAGGGGGACCAGGGTCTAGCTTGCCCATCAACTACTCGTGTTGTGCGCGCTACTGTTCTCTCACGAGTAGAAGGGACCTACAGTTTTTTGCCGACTCCGAACGCCGAAATTTGAAAAGCTTTCTTAGACAGTTATTACTCTTTGAGTGTTGTCAGCAGCTCGAAAGAGGTGGTGCCGTGAAATATTAGAAAAATTGGTGTTGAACTGGGAGTCGAACCTAGACCCTTAGGCGTGTGAGCGTCGCACTCTACCCACTACGCCACGGCGACCACAGTCTCCAAGTGCTATCCAAGTTAAAAAAAAATAAAGTCTGCACGAAATTGTTCCTATGGAAGATCAGGGACTTTTCCAACCTCTAAATTTCTTGAAAAATCAAATCTTGAGACTTTTTAAAGAATACCAAAGCAAAAATGATTCTGTACTGCAGCTCTTTCGACTGTAGATACAAAAAAGACGACTAGATTCCTTTTGTAACGTTCGGTTTTGTATTCTTTAGCTGCAGGATCACCTCAGTTCCGTTTCAGTTCCCTTCAAGAAACGCTCCACTGGCGTTTTCCAATCAACCATTTCCATCTAATCAAGTCATTTTTGCCCATCTACATTAGTAACTGAATTGTGAAACTTGGAGGCTCTTGAAATTTACGCACAATTTTTTCAAGACAGCACGTAGATTTGCGTAAACCTTTGCTTTTGGACTCTGCAGATTTCTATGAACGTATTACCAACTTGTAGGAGCAAATAAAAGTACCATCTTCCACAGTACTCTTAAGTTCGTCTCGTTATTAAAGACTTTGAAATTGTCCAATAGCACGTGGATGTCTTCTTCTTGACCTGCCAAAGTTTGAAACCCCGATCCATTGTGAATTTGCACATTCTGATACCACGCTCATTGAACTACTCTGAGTGTTCCACGTTCCCCTATAGAGAGGCAAAGTCTGACATCCACCAAATGCCAAACTTTTAAACTAACTTCTTGCCAAAACACGTCTTCACCTCCTTCATCCAACGCCTCTCTGTGTTGTTGCTCCTCCTTGCTTTTCTGAGCACGAATTGCTCTCGTGTGTTGATGCAGCCTCCTTTTTGGGGGCATACGCTTTCAATCTCCGAACGTATCAGTCTACTGCTAGCCTCAGTGCGATACTGCCTGTCTATCAATTTCGAAAACAGTGTCGGGCAACACACTTCGTCACAATCATGGGGAACTCCGCAAATTATGTTGACCGATCTCGGTGCCAGAGCTATCTCCTCTGGAGAGGTCATCTCTGGTTCATGCGATGATAAGACGCTTGGAAAGACCAACCGAAACATGACTCACGCGGAGAATATAAATGAAATGTCATGATTGCCTGTCATGAGCTCCGAGGTCGCAAACCGAACCGATAGCACAGATGAACTGCTCGTTAATTGCTGCCCAAACACTTCAGACCGAGCACACCTCCAGCCATCCGCCGCCCCACACAACTCCCTCCAACAGCATCACAACCGTCTCACAGTCAGTTTCACTTTCTTTCGCCGCGTGAAGTGGATTTCTATCGCATCCACGGCCTCATGCAAATCACTTTCCCAGACACAATGGGTCTTGCGACCCTGGCACCTGTCTCCCATCGCGCCAGTGAACGAGGAAGTGTGCGCGGCGAACAATTGCCGCTCGTCGGCCTCCCGCTCGCGACTTGTCGCCACAGTTGGATTGTCGAAAATTCCGCAATGAGACTGTCATGAGGAAGGAAGCAACTTCTGCATTGTCGCTGCTCTGGCGGCATGGAGTTTGCAAAAAGACATCTTCAGTCAGAGAGGGAGACCAGAAATGTTCGGTTCATTGTCATACGTCGACTTTCAGGTGTCAGCACTCGCACGTTCGAATAAAAGGCTGGTGACAGCAGAAGGTGTTCGAAGCGGGACAGGACTATGGCTGGATCGCAGCACAAGCGGGCTTAATGGAATATGAGGTGACGGAACTAATCGGCGCGTGTGACAAGATTTATAGTCGGACGGGCACTCAGTACTTCTACATGGGTGCGAGCTCCGATTGTCTTGAGATGGTTTCGGATTCATAGGCCCTCTTGGATGGGAGAAGACGGACATGAAGTCTTCCGCATTTCACAAGATTGTTGCTTTCGCACTTTAGTGAGTAACCAGAAATGAGTTGCTTCTGAAGCAGCTTTCGTTGAGGGGACGAGGGCGACTTGGTGGACCGGTTTAGAATGAGCGATTGGGCCTTCGGAGAATCAACCCTTGTCATTATGATACCGGCTCTGGGGCGAATCAAAGGCAAGGATAAGGAAGTCACCGTCAAAGTAGGCTTTGTCTTTCTTCCCCTTCGTACTCCCTGGACGTCTTCAGGTAAGAACCCTTGTACTAGAAATAACGTCTAGATCCCGAAATAGTTAGAGCTTCATGACAAGCAGTTTTCACGTGGCGAGAAAATAAAGTGTTTGCAATTAGGGTGCCTGTTCAATTTTTTTAACCCTCCAGAAGGCGAGGAATTCTAGGAATGTTCAAGGAGTGGGATTAAAAGATTGTGATGGCATTAAGCAAATTTGCCGTCTGCACCAATATTTGAACTCCCAAGCAGTGGAGCTGTGGTCCACCCCGGGTTGTAATGCCACAAGAAGAAGAAGTAGAGCTCTGAAGAGGGATCAGCTTGAAGGAAGTGCTGAAATGCAAGCGCAATGAATATAGAACGCAAGAAGTGTAAAAGACGCGTGTTGCACGGTCGCCTAATGGACCTAAAGCTGCAGATAGGATCGGAACTTTGGGTCCAATAGACGACCAACTACCTGAGCAGCAGTTGAGTTCAAAGAGCGAGAATTAATGAACTTGGTGGCAAGGTTTCGATGAAATGGTGGTTGAGCGCATCGGTAGGAGAACATTTTCTGAATTCAAAGTGCAGAAATGGCCCAAATCCGGAAAGGCCATAGTCCCACAGTTCCTAAATCTTTGAATTTACATTTCAAATGATTGAGCGCCTCCTTGGGACATGATGATCCATTCAAGTTCCCATCATTCAAACCGCCGCACAGAGTGTCAAGTGTAATGATTCCTCCGTTTTAGTCTTCTCCGGTAATTAGGCATTAAGAAATATTAGTCTTGAGGTTGTGATATTTTGAGACATCTTTCGGTTGAGGCCGTTGCGCAAGTGACAAAGCTGTCGGCCTTTAGAATTTCTTCGAGCAGAAGAGTATTGTGAAAAACATGTGCAAGTTCTTTTTCCCATAAAATAATTTCTTAGAATATTATTTTACCTGTGGAGTTTAATTGAAACTTCTATTCGAAAATCTTGCGTGGACTTTAATATACTTCTTCTTCTTCTTCTTGTGGCGCTTCAGTCCGGGGTGGACCTGGGCCTCAACCAACATGCCTCTCCAGCCAGCACGATCTTTCGCCAGCTGTCTCCAGTTGCGCACTCCAAGTTGGTTGAGGTCCTTCTCCACTTGTGTGCGCCCCTTCAGTCTAGGTCGTGCTCTGTTGCGTTGTCCCAATGGCTCGGATTCGAAGACTTTAATATACTAGAAAAGTAAAAAAATACTATTGACATTTGCGGCCATTCTTTAGTAGTATAGACATTCCATTTGGAGCTGTGCAAAACAAATGCAATTTTTATTAATTTTTAATAGCAGGTATGAATGTCTCGATAGGGAACATTTGTTGTGAACGAGCCCTTATTTATTTTTTTTTTGTTTGTTTGGTATGACATCTCTGAAAAGAATTTAGTATACATCAAGTCATTGAACAGACAACATCATATTTTTTCATCGTTTTAAAATGTCGACTTTTGTACCAGAAAGTGATGATTTGCGGGAAGCATTAATTCTTCGTTTTCATTTGAACAAAAGTGCTACAGAGTCGCATCGAATGCTTGTCGAGGCATATGGTGATCATGCTCTACCAGGAGCAACATGCAATAGATGGTTCAGAAATAATAATTTTGATGTGAGAAATGAAGAACGTGGAAGACCTCCAAAAAAGTTTGAAGACGCCGAATTGCTGAGAGAGAGAGAATGAGATGACACTTTGAGTAAAAACCAAATGGCAGCAATGTTAAATGTTGCACAACAAACAATTTCTGACAGTTCAAAAGCTACGGGAAAGATCCAAAAGTGTGGAAAATGGGTCCCACATTAATTGAATGAAAGACAGATGGAAAACCGAAAAAACACTTGTGAAATTTTGCTTCAAAGTCACGAAATAAAATCCTTTTTGAATCGGCTTGTTACTGGCGATGAAAAATGGATTTATTTTAAGAATCCCAAACGGAAAAAATCATGGGTTTATCTGGGACAACTAGCAACATCGACTGCAAAACCAGATCGATTCGGCAAGAAGACAATGCTGTGTGTTTGGTGGGACCAGAAAGGTGTGCTGTACCACGAGTTCCTAAAACCTGGTGAAACCGTTAATACTGTTCACTACCGACAACAAATGATCAATTTGAACCATGCATTGATCGAGAAACGACCAGAATGGGCCAGAAAACACGGCAAGGTAATTTTGCTCCATGACAATGCACCTGCACACATGGCAAAACCGGTTCAGGATACAATCAAAACACTTGGCTGGGAGCAGCTACCCCACCCGCAGTATTCACCAGACTTGGCTCCTTCCGACTACCATTTGTTTTCCTCGATGGGACACGCATTGGCTGAGCAGCACTTTGATTCCTACCAGGAGATCGAAAATCGGGTGTCTGATTGGTTTGCTTTAAAAGACGAACAATTTTATTGGCGTGGTATTCACAAATTGCCAGAAAGGTGGTCAACATGTGTAGAAAACAATGGCCAATGCTTTGAATACAATGTTTTCGCTTTCCCATTAGTAATTAGTGTTTAATTTTCATAAAACAAAAACACATTTCATACTGGTATATCTAGTATTTTGTCAAAACCTTATACCTTCCCCACACCTTTTTGGCATGGAAACCGTAAGTAAGTTTATTAACTGAGGGTAAATTCGAAGTGGTCGCCGTGGCGTAGTGGGTGGAGTGCGACGCTCACACGCCAAAGGATCCAGGTTCGACTCCCAGCTAAGCATCAATTTTTCGAATTTTTCACGGCACCACCTCTTTCGAGCTGCTGACAACACTCAAAGAGTAATAACTGTCTAAGAAGGCTTCTCAAACATCGCCGTTCGAAGTCGGCAAAAAACTGTAGGTACCTTCTACTCGTGAGAGAACAGTAGCGCGCACAGCATGAGTCATTGATGAAGAAGCTAGGCCCTGGTCCCCCTTTGGACTGTAGCGCCAACAATTATTATCATTACTATTATTATTATTAAATTCGAAGCCACTCATCCTGCAAGGCTTCATTAAGAGCTTTTTTTGAGGTAAATCGTTGTCCCTTTATGCCCCGTTTTAGTGTTCGCCACTGGTTTTCTATGGGGTTTAAGCCCGGTGGTTGTTGAGGCCAATCCAAAACATTAACTCCCTGAGTCTCTAAAAATTCTTTTACAACCTTTGAGGCGTGTTTTGGGTCGCTGTTGTTTTGAAACCTCCCCAACAATGACATCTCTTCCCCTGCATATGGCATCTTGACGGTTTCCAAGAGATATTTATATACAAAACGATCCATTATTCCAATTATTTGGTGTAAAGGACCACATCCTTGAGCCAAAAAACACCACCATACCATGAGTGAACCACCTCCGTGCTTCAGAATAGGTTGTATATTTTTATGTTTAAGGCGAGTACCCGCTTCTTGACGAACGTAGCTGATTCCATCTGAACACATCGAATTAAATTTGCTCTTATAACTAAATAAAACAGATCTCACTGTTCTCACTGTTTCAGGGACCAAGATGAGTACTTGTGGGCAAATGCAAGTCTAATTAATGTAAATTTAGTAGCAGTTTTGGACAAAAACATATTGATTAACTTTTTTGACGGTGTTGTAATGTTAATAAAGACTTCTTTGATGATCTGTATGGCTTTAATTTATTTTCGATTCCGCTTCTACGAACCGCACTCGCGTCAATAGGCAAATTAAGCTGCTTCACAATTGAAATGGAGTATTGGAAGGGCTCTCGACGCATTAAATTGATGATCTTCTGATCATTTTTTTATCTGTTTTGCAAGGCCGACCACCGGAATGAACCATTAAATGGGTTGATTGCGTCGGGGCTTTGCCAATATCTGCGAGACACTTGACATATGAATTTTGAATCGTTGGGCTATCTCCCTTTGCTTCGATCCATTTTGAAAAGCTTCAATAATAAGCTCTTTTGTACGCGTGTCATATTTCCTGCGAGCCATTTCTTTAATTTAAGCAAACTTGAAATGCAATTTTTGCAAAATGACAAAAAATGTTTTTCAATACAATTTCTATAATAAAAAATATTTTACCACTAACCTGATGTGAATATCTCCAAGAACAAAGCCAGAATAAGGACAAAATAAACAAAATTGCAGTTGTTTTGCACAGCTGAAAAAGGAACAAGCTAACATTTTTTCCCCTTTCAACAAAACTAACGGTACTTTTACAGGTTTTCTTACTTCGATCGGTAGATGCACTGTCACTCACAGATTTCTGTTAGGAAATGTTATGAAATGAAGTGTTTTGTACAACAGATGTAAATTTTGCAAAAGGAACTGAAACCTCTTGGCAGCGTATTCCAAGCTTGTGAGAGAAGAATTGTTGGAGCTTTTCTTACGAATTTCTGTGCCAATACGGACACTAACGACAAGCTATGAGAATGAAGATAGCACGCGGAAAGTATGTGCATTGCAGGGCATGCATCTCGATGAAGTTCTTGATGCTTGAAAAAGTAGACTTTGAGTGCCAACATGTCAATAAAGGTTTTAAATAATAGGTTTCGTAGCTCTTCAAAATTAGAGGCGTATGCTAATCGCGAACGACAAAATGAGACAGTTAAAGGGAAAGCATTCATTTCTGTGAAAAAGGCTGACCACCCTCCAAGTCACTCTCAGAGGAGAACGGAAGAGAGGGAAAAAAGTCAAAAGGGGTCTCTCTCAACCAGCGAACAAGAAGAAGAGGACTTTGGCTCTTTCGTCGATCCGTGGTTTGGATAAAGTTCATAGACAATACTTGTAGTCAATTCTTTTATGAGTCGCAAGCCCTGAGCCTTCAGTTACAGGAACAAGAGCGTGGCTTTCTAATACCTCTGACATTCTATGGATCGGAGACCCCAGATACGATGCAAGTTCACCCTGGACCCGATGGGTAACCGTTACTTTGCATCTGGGAAGATAGAAGATCCGTCCCAGCATGGTACGCTAAAATGCAAAATCTACTCGTAAGAGAACAGTAGTGCGCACCAAATGAATAGTTGGTGAGCAAGCGAGGCCCTGGTCTCCTGTAGACAGCCGCGTCATCCAGTTATGCAGATCTGCCGCTTTTGGATTAAAATATAGCTACCTTCACACTTCCGTGGCCGCCGTGGCGTAGTGGGTAGAATGCGACGCTAATACGCCGAAAGGTCTAGGTTCAATTCCCGGCTGAACACCTCGAATTTTTCAGGGCACCGAGCTACTGACAACATTCAAAGAGTAATAACTGTATAAGAAAGCTTCTCAAATATCGTTCGGAGTCGGCAAAAAACTGTTGGTCGCTTCTACTCGTGAGAGAACAGTAGCGCGCACAACACTAGTAGTTGATGGGCAAGCTAGGCCCTGGTCCCCTGTGGACTGTCGCGCCATACAATTATCATTATTACCTTCACACTTCCACAAAGGCACCCAACGGTCAGATTGAAACCGAGTCTGACAAGATTCTGACTTCCTCAGACTTTGTTTAGACTGCCACAACCATGATATCTCAACTCCAAGTTGCCTTGGATTTCTTCAGTGATTGAGCTGGCACTATGAAGAAGAAGCACTTATAACAGGACCAGCATATGTGGATATATAAGAGACTGAGGAAAGCGAATGGAGGATTACGCTAGACATCCAACTTCCTTGCTTTGGAATAAATCCAAAGTCCTATAGCCGGCCGGGAAATGTTTGCTGAGTCACTTCCGACGAATCGATTTTACATAAACCCAAGTTTCTTTACCGAACTCTCAACCACTCTTGGAATTCACTTTGCGTTTGGCACTGATCTTGGTCCAGTAAAGCCTCCAATTCCCGCTCTTTCAAGTTTTTAGGCCGGGTAGGACGTCCTCTGTCATCGAGGCTGAAATCACCGCATTCGAAATGTCAAAACCACTCTCTGTATGATTCACCATAAACTTCTGAACGCATTCGATGGGCTTCAGCTGCACTTCTCTTCCAATAAGAAAAGAAAATCAAAACTTCCCTAAAATGTTGCGTATTTAAGACAAATGCGGACATTTTCAAAGAAACAAAAAATAATACTTTCATTTAAGACAGACGTTGATGTTGACAGAAGTCACACCTTTCCAATGAAGTGGGTAATCGCTTCCAAGATCGCCGACAACTTGCAGGTGGCGCCACCTTTTGAGAACGAACAGAATCATATATAAAATTTGTACTCGAAATAGTTGACACCAGAAAAAGCACCCTGGGCTCAGTCTGTTATGACACTCTGAGCCTCTGATTTATCCAAAATGTGAAGCAAAGCAAAGCTCGTCTTCAGGACTGTTTAAAATTTTGCAACCGAAGGATTCCATAAGCTTCATCCTTATTTAAGAGTCGCCTTACATCACGTTCCAATTGATTTCCAGTCAAAATTGAAATCCAAATCCGTCCTTGAAATCAAAGCAAATTCCCAGCCGCACTCCTCCATTTACGAGATCATCCTGAATTCGCCTTAAAAGCCACTCATAATCGCATAACCAATGGACCACGATTGGCCTGGCACTGCACACCGGAAACAGCCACCCATTATATTGGTGCACAAATGCGGCATCCAGCAGTCCTTTCTTGTATTCCAATCGCCGTCAAATTACGCGTATCCTCCGCTTTATTGTCCCTTCAACGAAAGGGTGGGGAAACGATTCAAATCCATAGCAACATACAGCTACGCACGCTAATTATGTTGCATGGTCTCGGCCGCCGCCCCGATGCTGCAAGACACACACACAAGCGCGTACACAAATGCCACCTAATTACAAGTCGGCCGGCGAAGATTTTACTGCTCGGCCCTCTTGTAAGCCCCTTCGCGCGCCACCTCCGCCGGGAGGTGCTCGCCTGTAATTGCGGGCTCCAGCAACAACCGACCGGCGCGGCGTAACAAGGCCTTGCACTTGCCACGTTTAATTGCGCTCAAATTGATTAGATACATACAAGGGCGGAGGCGGCCCCGGTTACGTCATCCGACAGCTGTTCTCCCGCCAGCCAGCAAGTCTCGGCCTAATAATGCATCTTTTATGTTCTAATTAAATTTAATTACCAGCAGGGACCTAGGTGGGCGAACAGTGGTGCTGACGGCGCGGATGTGACGGAGGATCCGCCTTCCGCGAGTCAATGCTCGGACGCGCGGCAATGCGGAAGATCTGCTCCGGAGTGCGCACGACTGCGAGATAAGGTGTCGGAGCGCGAAGATGCATATCGCCGCCGCCGCCGCCGCTGCCGGTGAACAGAGGGCCGATGACGCAAGAGATCGACTCATTCGCACCCAATTATGCATGCGTACCACGAAGTGGGCTGCAGCTGGCGCGACGCGCTCTGCCAGCCACTGCAGAGTAATCAAATGGATTTCGCATTTGAACTTCGATTGGATGGGAATCAATTGCAGATTTCCCCACGATCCCCGACTGACTTGGTGGCGGGTGATGGCCACGGGCTTGTCCGACGATGTGCTTTTAATTAACGCGTGTCCGCTAAGTGGCCCGGGAGCTGCACCAACATGTGGCTAATGGAAAACATCGAATTAGCGGAGAGAACGCGTGTTCCCTTGTTGGCCGCGCTAAAGGTGTGAGATCACCGGAAAAGGAGTCAATCATTACTCAGAGTGGAATTCTTCCACAGGCAGGGCGTGGTTGGTGTAAATGTTGTTTTGTTGGAATTCTCACTTGCTTCCGCTGACTGTGTCTGCTTTCGATATCGCGCAGGATGTGACTTCCTTAGAGCCCATAAAGTGAGGTTATGCGAGCAAAAACCACGTAATAGAAGAAAGTTGTTCCCTCCATGGGAACGTTCGTTTCACTTTCATTTGTCGCTTGAGAGATGAAAGACGACGATGACGACGTTGACAGCGGCGATGAAGGGGGCAAATCCCATCGCCAAGGTATCCGTTCCACTCCCGATCCCAAAGCCGTGCAGCCCGTGAGCGCAGCGGCCGCCATCAGGCTCCCAGCGAATGAGGAATGAAAGTAATTAAATGCAACTTTCACGGTCGATAAAGGCCAATGGCGCGGCAGCAGATAGCACACGTCAGCGTCGATGCGGAGACAACGGAAGGCGCAATTTGCATCTGGCGGATTGTCACCGGCATCGTATCAGCTTACCGCATCCATCATTTGTCACTCAACGAGGCGCAGTGCAAGTGTAGGTGTTCTGAGCTGTTGGGAGGCGGCATCGTCTTCGCAAATCGCGCGGCTTATTAATCACCAGAAGCAACGAGCCGGCCCTTTTGCCTCTCTCTGTCTCGTGCGTGCTCCACGTGGCAGATGCACGAGTTAACCGAAAACCTGGTGCACCCGCATCTTATCGCATTACTGCCGCCACCACGCCGTGAAATTATGGCGCCCTTTTCGCACGCTCGCTCGCTATAATTATGCGTCAGATAGTGCGAGAGTCCCTTACCTGGCGTTGGCGGCAGATTCAAACGATGCCCTCCCGCTCAACTGCGCGCCAAAGGACACATGCGGTTTTATGATTGCTACAGCAACACGGACATACTCACGACCGTCGCTGCCGGGAATGAGGTGCGAAGATATCGGGCACGTGGTGCGCTGCAATGTGGCGGCCGGAAGATTACGGCAGAGTTTTATGTTACGACTCTTGATTCGCAGTCTCTGGCGAGGCGGCGTGAAATCACGGAAATTATGCTGCGCCATGTGTCATCTTGCTGAGGGAGTAGGTGAGTGAAATGTGCGTGATTTTGGAAATGTATCCTGGATATGATATGACCGCCGCCGTACCGTTATTTCAAATGCCAGACAGGCGCAGAACAAAGTGCGATGTGAGATGCGGTGATTGTACAAACTTGACTTGATGCGAGGCACTTCCTTGTGGGTTTATTGGATGCACGGATTCACTGATGCACGGATGCACGGATGCCACGGACACTCAGATGCTTGTAGCTCGTTGTGTGGATGACGATAGCCGGACGAGTACTATATGGCACGAGGAAGTGCGCTGTGGTCTTCTCGTCCGCTCGGTGAGAGGTTACGGTGCGAGTTATGATTTGATGGTCAAGTTAACTGGCAACAGATGTGAGATACTAAATCTGGTGGATATGCGGGTGATGGTAATGGGCCCTGTTGTGGCGTGGGTGGTGCATGACTTTGTCTCAAATGGAATCTGTTTTAGGTGTGCCAATGTCTATAAAGTTGAAGGTTTCACTGAACATCAGTTGCCAAATATTCTCGGCGTAAGGTTTTCTTGAAAAGGCTTTTGGCAGTTGGTCAATTCATGCAGAGCAAAGGGAAGTAAAAAAATCAACAAAACACAAGGGAGCTTTAAAATCAGACTACCGAATCGAAGCGGGGACCAAAATGGGCAATTAGTAGAAAAGTCGCAAACAGTGTCGAGAGTTGGAAAGTATCATCTGTTCAGATTCCTTATTGCCGATGACGGTCCATATCCGTCTGCAAAGCAGAATATTCTACTCAATTTGGACGATAACAGACAAGAAATCCGTTGATCAGACTTAGGCAAGCAGGATAGCAATATCGAAGCTGGAGTCAAAGAAAGCTGCTGGAGCGGACAGACTGTCTGCACAGCTATTTAAAGTATCAGCAGCAGTTGGAAGCATGCATCAGCTCCTCTGTAAGATATGGTAGGAAGAAAGCATGCCCTATGAGTGTAATTTCAGCATCGCTTGCCCGGTCCGCAAGAAGGGAGGCCCCTTTGACTGCGCCAATAATCGAGGGATTAGCCCTCTTAACATCGCATACAAGATCCTCTCTGCAGTATTGTTTGAGCGTCTAAAACCGTTTGTCCATAACCTGATGGGTCCCTATTAGTGTGGTTTCAGGCGAGGGAAGTCCACGATAGACCAGATCTTCACTTTACGGCAGATCTTGGAAAAGACCTAAGATGTGCAAATCGACACTCACTACCTGTTCGTCGCTTTTAAGGCCGCATATGACAGTGTGCATAGAGACGGTATACGAGCAGGTATACTGGTATGAGGTGAGCGTCAAGATACAAATGTCTCGATAGGGAGCATTTGTTGTGAACGAGCCCTTATGTTTTTTTTTTGTTTCTTTGCTATGACATCTGTGAAAAATATTTAGTATACATCAAGTCGTTGAACAGACAACATCATATTTTTGCATCGTTTTAAAAATGTCGAATTTTGCACCAGAAAGTGATGATTTGCGGAAAGCATTAATTTTTTGTTTTCATTTGAAGAAAAGTGCTGCAGAGTCGCATCGAATGCTTGTCGAGGCATATGGTGATCATGCTCTACCAGGAGCAACATGCAAAAGATGGTTTCAACAGTTCAGAAATAATGATTTTGATGTAAGAAATGAAGAACGTGGAAGACCACCAAAAAAGTTTGAAGACGCCGAATTGCTGAGAGAGAGAATGAGATGACAATTTGAGTCAAAAGCATATGGCAGCAATGTTAAATGTTGCACAACAAACAATTTCTGACCGTTTAAAAGCTATGGGAGAGATCCAAAAGTGTGGAAAATGGGTGCCACATGAATTGAATGAAAGGCAGATGGAAAACCGAAAAAACACTTGAGAAATTTTTTTTTTTTTGAAAGACACGAAAGAAAATCGGTTTTGCATCGGATTGTTGCTGGCGATGAAAAATAGATTTATTTTAAAAATCCTAAACAGAAAAATCATGAGTTAATCTGGGACAACCATCAACGTCGACTGCAAAGCAGATCGATTCGGCAAGAAGACAATGCTGTGTGTTTGGTGGGAGCTCCTTAAACCTGGTGAAACCGTTAATACTGATCGCTACCGACAACAAATGATCAATTTGACCCATGCATTGATCGAGAAATGACCAGAATGGGCCAGAAGACACGGCAAGTAATTTTGCTCCATGACAATACACCTGCACACAAAGCAAAACAGTTGGCTGGGAGCAGCTATCCCACTCGCCGTATTCACTAGACTTGGCTCCTTCCGAATACCATTGGTTTCCATCGATGGGACACGCATTGGCTAAGCAGCACTTTGATTCCTACGAGGAGGTCGAAAATTGGGTGTCTGATTGGTTTGCTTTAAAAGACGAACAATTTTATTGGCGTGGTATTCACAATTTGCCAGAAAGATGGTCAAAATGTGTAGAAAACAATGGCCAATATGTATGCCAATAAAATGTTTTTACTTTCTCATTAATAACTAGTAGTTTATTTTCAAAAAAAGACGTTCATTTCATACCGGTATACCTATTATACAGTGCCATGTCTAGTTTTGTCATATCTGCCAAACTCGTCAGATTGTGCAGGATGACGATGGAGAACTCTTGCTGCTCCGTTAAGGTCAGTAGTGAACTCAGCGAAACCTTCAATGTCACAAAACGGTTTTAGATAAGGCGACGCACTGTCAAGTGACTTCTTTAACATCGTCCTCGAGAAGATGGTTCGTAACTCATAAGTCAACACCAGAGGCACCATCTTCCAGAAGTCTCGTTTGAAAATGCATTTCAGATTAGGGTTTATCTGTGCGTTCCCATGAATAGTCCTGTGGCCGCCGTGGCGTAGTGGGTAGAGTGCGACGCTCACACGCAGAAGGGTCCAGGCTTGATTCCCAGCTCAACACGAAATTTTAGAATTTTTTACGGCACCACCTCGTTCCAGCTGCTGATTCACTCAAGAAGTAGTTAATGTCTAAGAGGAGCCTCTCAAATTTTGCCGTTCGGGTTGGCAAAAAATTGTAGGTTCCTTTTACTCGTGAGAGAGCAGCAGCGCGCACAACACGAGTAGTTGATGTGCAACCTAGGCTCTGGTACCCTGTGGACTGCCATACAATCAATTATTAGTTATTAGCCTGTCGCTGTTTTGTTTTTAAACTTTGTAGGCCGATATTGACACAATACTCTCTAGAAAGCTATTCTCTTAGGACATTCAGCGACAAACAGCTGTCAGTGTCAAAGTAAGATAAGTCCTCTGACTAGTGATGCTTTCGGACCCTTTTTTAAATACCTACGGGTACGAAATATTTACTTACGGGCTAAATAGAAGAGCTGTAACAACACCTGATAATCAGAAATCTCAACAAAGCAAAATCACTTTTGCGCGGCAAGGGTTTCGATTAGCTTTCAAGTTTTTTTCGAGCCCAAAAACAGTTTGTTTACATCTATCACTCTTGAATCTTAAACAGATATTTTTTATTTCAAACATACAAATTTCGGATCTCAAGGCATTTGCTAAAGACTGTAGATTTAGAAAATGTGTATTTTTAAGTAAACCTTGTAAATTCTTAAAGGCTTAGAAGATGTAAGGTGGAACTATATTGACATTTACATATTCAATATTAATCTGATAGCTAATGAAGGGCACGAATTCCCACTGCTAGCCTTCACTGTGAAGGGGACCAAATCCAGATATTTGAAACTAGAGTCTCTGGGGTCTGAGTTTGCTAAAAGTTCCCACATCCCAATTTTCCCACAGACACACCGCCTTACCCTTCAAACACATATCTTTCATTCGCCTCCCCACCTTACTTCTCTCCAAAGCTAAACATTACGCAAAAGTCAATCAAATGTCCCACAATGTCAGCAAGAACCTTTCATATGCAAACGCGCAGTGAATGCCCCAACCTAACGGTCACACTATGGACCGCCATCACTCGCTCGATAACACTATGTCATCCTTATCTGCATCGCACAGCTCCAGCAGCCCCAACCGCCACCACAGCAGCATTCACAATCGAACTCTGAACCGCAAGAATCGAACTTCACTTCCTCCTCGCCATTCGCAGTGCCATCACACAATAAGGATGCCCAAACATGTTTCTCTTTCGCCAGAGCCTGCCATCAATCACGGCGCTTATCGCGCCGCAAATCTCTCTGACTCTCGCTGTGCAACCGCACACACACACACAGTCACAGCAGCCGACGATGGCAAATCTGACAAATTCCTCATCACCCTAAAAGGAACAACCGTCGTAGCCGTGGCCTGACCCCCGGTACAGGCGCTTCGAATGGGTGGCATCTCTTCCGCGACCTTCGTCTTTGCCGCGCGTCGGCGCAACACCCTGTTGCGGGCATTCAAATGCGCGAACATGTGACGCAACATGTGTCTGCATGCATTTCGCCAGCAAACTTGACAAATGTCAAACGCTCCTCACCCGGGCATCCATCAATCGCGACGACGCGGAGATGCCCCGTCTGCCAAAATCTACGCGCGCGCACGCCCGTTCTTCGCGGGACCCGGTAGAAGGTGATGCCGTGCAAACACACGACACAGGTGTTCCACCACGGCCGCCGCCTCCGCCACCACACATGGCCGTCAAAGTTTCTCCGTCTTGTGCGCCTCCTGAGCCGGCATCTTGATTGTGAAAAATTGAATCTCATTTGGAATGAGGCAGCAATGAGCACCACGGACGTGGCGGCAGTGGTGGTGGTGGTGGTGGCTGTGGCAGTAGCTGCAGCAGCCGACGAGGCACGATGGTGCGCGGCAATGATTGAGGCGCACACTTGACTTTGCCTCAACTTGACTTTGGCCGTGTCCAAGCCCATCACTGGCGGCTATGCCGTGCCGCGGAGGCCTTCGCGAAGAATCCGCTCCCCGAGTTGTTTCTTGTTTTTTGTGGGCGCACCACCGCTGTGAAAACTTTCTTTTCCCCGTTTTTCGCACGCCAACCTTTGCCGGAGCTGGGAAGTGCGCGAAAAAAACAGAATTAATGAAAACGAACTGGAGGCTGAGGTGGAAGGCTTTGGGGAAAAGACTGAAAATGAAAACACAACGGAGGGAAAATGAAAAGTTCCTGCAGCTCTGATGGATTTGTGGCTTTCCACGAGATGAGATTCGTTTTCAGCGCTTTTTCTTCAGCGCTGCCTTTTTTCCTTCTCAATAGGCAGCCGTGCTGGGAAACGGGCACACACACAAAGCACGGAGGAAGAGGAGAAAAAAATTTCATAACAAGTAATTATTTATTTTACGACCTCAGCGTGAATTGCCAGCTCCACTGGCGTCAGTCGGCAGGCCATCAGGACTGGTGCTGGGCCGGTACTGAGCAGTCGCTGAGCCGTCCCTGCACCGGCGCACTTGGGCGCTCAGTGAGGAGAGGTTGATTGACCAAATAGTTGCATGATTTATGGAGGAATTCTCGGAAAGAGTGTAATTAGATTGTTTTTCACTTGCGCGGCTGCCATGGTGATGAGCGCGTCGATCTGCAGGCGGGCTAACGGTGATCGTTTGACCCTTCGAACAGCTTAAGTGCGCAGGTGGACTTCGGCTGAGTATGGAAGTCTGCGGGCGGCTTTGATTTTTCCTTTTGCGCAGCACTTAACGGTTCTAGGGCGGGAAGTTCTTCCGGCTGGGTGAGGTTTCGCTGGATTGGACAAAGCGGGAGGACAGGAGTCGGTGAACTCATCCCGCCTATGACACGTGACTCAACACTTAAATTAACGCAATTCTGTTATCCATTAGGGCTCATCAGCGCCGCTATTCCCAGCCTCAATTAGCACCTCAATTATGTTCAAGCATCAGCACCCACCTGCCGATGTGGAAAATCCCCAAAGAATTCAACAACAGTCTCTCAACGCCTGTCAGTCTTGTGCCAAATCGGTTACGAAATTCGAAAATTTATTTTTAAACTGACACCTCCCGCCACAACCAGGAAACCGGCACGCTGCTGTTTGCCGATCGATTGTCTCATAATGGCGCTCGTTCGCAGCATTAAAACACTAAAATGTATCCACTTGCGCAAAGTGTCGAGTTGAATGTTTGCGATGCTCATTGGCGACACTCGACAGCTCGACAGAATGGGTGGAGCCTTGCACAAACAGAGTTAAGGGAAGGACACAGTTGCAAGAGAGAAATCTTTTGAAATCGCTGTTTGCACACAGCCTCGGGAGTGCACCACACCGTGCGCCGTCAATATTGACACAGACACTTGCGCCAGAGGCGCGTTGCACCGTTTGACAAACGCTGCGCGGAACGAGGTCAGCAGTTGCTTGTAATGTGTGTGCTCTGCGACGCTCGTCAATATTTTCGAACGAAAGGCGCCAAATGTTTGTGGAAGCATCGGAATCGGTGCACATGTGTGAGCTGGCAATTTGCAGCCAGGCGATAAGTTGGTGGGCGATTGTTGACCGATTGATGGGTGATGGCTGGGCGATGGGTAGAGTATGAGAATTGGATCGAACTTGTTTTGATGCTGCTGGGCAGTGTTGTTTGGCGGAGCGAAAGCTATTTGAATTGCTGATCAGATGATGATACGAATGAGCAAATATTTGGGTGGTTGATTTTTTTAGGAGGGCCCGAGAGCAACAAATATTTGCGGCAATAAGAAATTAGTTGTTTGAAGGTAGAGACTGTTGTTGCCATCCGACGGGGGCAGGCGTTTGTTCTATGCAAGCAAAGCAATTAACAGACCGTCTTAAAGTTTCCTTGCAGAACCAGAAAAGGAGATTTTCAGATCGGCAAGGATGTCTGACGAAGTACACGACACTGTTAGGAAAACAATTGAATGATGGTCTTTTCGGGAGAGAAAGAAGTTGGACAAGCTTTCGAAAATTTGATGACGTCTGTCCATTCTGGCACTGATACACTGTCTTATTCGATTCCATTTAGAAAGACGGCATAGAAGCCACAGCTGCATTGATCTGCCTATTTCTTCTATGAAAGCCGAAGAAAGGAAACAGAATCCTTTTCAGCTGCCAACCGAAAATGCACACGAGGCGCGCTTCCAAAACATGGAGAGGCAGGAATGGAGTCTGAAGCTAAAAGAAAAGGTCAAGAAAATTTCCGGTTGGTACAAGCCTCCGTCCAAAAGTGCTGTAACGAAACCGGACACTTGAAATAGAGCCGCGGTGACTAATTGCCAAGTTTGGTTGGCTTATTTTTCTGTTTTAATCGTACTAAGGTTTCGTCGCCATAAATTAAAGGCTGGTCACTCACGAAATTCTGATTTTTCACAAAAACGTGATGACGATGGATAAGAGTTTCATCTCTCCAGACGTAATAATATAATAATAATAATAATTGTTGGCGCTACAGTCTAAGGGGGAATCAGTGCCTAGCTTACTCTTCAACTATTCGTGTTGTGCGCGCTACTGTTTTCTCACGATTAGAAGGGACCTACAGTTTTTTGCCGACACAGAACGGCGAAGTTTGAGAAGCTCTCTTAAACAGTTATTACTCGTTGAGTGTTGTCAGCAGCTCGAAAGAGGTGGTGCTGTAAAAAATTAGAGGTGTTCAGTCGGAAATCGACCCTAGACCCTTCGGCGTGTGAGCGTCGCACACTAACCACTACGCTACGGCGGCTACTCTCCAGACCTATTGAGAGAAAAAAGTCAATGACGAACCCAATCACGGAAAAGAAAAGCAGTTACGCTTCAATCATTCTTTTTTTATTGTCTTTACTTGGACTTACTGAAAAGCTTCTTAAACGTCGCCGTTCGGAGTCGGCAAAAAACTGTAAGACCGTTCTACTCCTGAGAGAATATTAGCACACACAATACGAGCAGTTGATGAGCAAACTAGGCCCTGGTCCCTTTGTGGACTATCTTCTTCTTTTTCTTATGGCGCTACAGTCCGGGTGGATCTGGCCCTCAACCAACATGCCTATCCGGCCAGTACGATCTTTCGCAAGCTGCCTCCAATTGCGCACTCCAAGTTGGTTAAGGTCCTTCTCCATTTGTCCATCTTCGGCTAGGCCGTCCCTGTTGCATTATCCCATTGAAGACCTTGTAAACTGTTGCACCCTAAAATGTTTATTGTTATTGGACTTACTTCATCGATGAATTTTCGTCGATTGCCTTGCCAAATGCGCCCTCATATTCGGCCGTCCTCTCCTTGAAATCGAAGTATTCCTCGTCATTGTTGCCACACAAGTCCTCTTCGCACTCCAGTGTTTCGTTTTGTCGGATGCCAAGCCGATTGTCAACCCCTCGAGGATATACGAGAGTTGCCTTCCATATTTCGGGATTATAGAACAAAAACAAATATTAATCATCGAAAATAGCTTTATTGTTTTTCAAAATGTTCCCCATTAAGATCTATACACATTTGCATGCGTTTGAACCAATTGTCGAAGCACTTTTGCCGCTCTGATTGAGGTATCTCTAAAACATGCATTCTGAACGCATCAACCGCTTTTTCAGGTATCGAAAAACTTTGACCTCTCGTTTTATTTTTTATGTACGGGATTAAAATAAGTCATTCGGCGCCAAGTCAGGACTATATGGCGGATGACAACCCAAATCAATGTTTTGAGTGCTCAAAAATGCAGTTGTTTGAACCGATGTGTGACAGCTCGCATTTTCGTGGTGAAGAGTCATCCTTGTTTGGCGGTTGGTTTTCCTGATTTCTTGGAAGACAACTGCCAAACAAATGGTTGTGTACCACTCAGGATTGACTGTTCTGTTGTTCTAGTGGTACGGTTGCGACATGTCCAGTTTTTCCGAAGAAACATGCAACCATTTGCTTGGAAGCGCTTCGTGCGCGAGCAACTTTTGTTGGATTTGACTCAATTTGAAAAACCCGTACAGTCGACTGCTGCTTACTTTCGGCCTCATGCGCGTAAATCCGCGATTCATCACCTGTCACGATGTCATAGACGTGTTTCGAAGCACCGCGATCGTGTTTCTGGAGTATTTCTTTCGACCAATCGACACGAGCCTTTTTTTGAAAGATTGACAAATTGTGTGGGATCCAATGCGAATAAATTTTTTTGACGGTCAAATGTTCATGCAATATTGAATGTATGCTGGTCCCACTAATGCCTAAGGTTGTCTTAATCTCACAATCGGTCACATGACGATCTTGCAATATCAGTTGGCGCACAGCATCAATGTTTAACGGAACAACAACTGATTTTGGACGACCTTCACGAAAATCATCTTGGAGTGAACTACGACCTCGGTTGAATTCACCATACAATCGATAAACACTGGTCCTTGATGGAGCTTCATCGCCAAAAATTGAATTAAGTTCACCGATGCACTGTTGTTGAGTCGAAAAATGCAAAAAATAATCGTATGAAAATTTTCACGATTTAATTCCATTTTTGGTCAAGATGAATCTTTTAATTTACTGTAAACAACACAAATAGCGCTCGTATGTCAAAACGTTCTAAGTACGTTTAACCCCAAAAATGTCAAACCTTACGATGGAGCTGGCAGTTGCCAGATTGCAACACTGGGGCGCAATCTCGAAACATAAAAGGCAACTTTCGTACCGATCGTTTGGTATCACATTTGTCCATGCAAGAACCTCGGTAAAGAGGCTCGAATGTGTGTGAATCAAATGACGCTGTTGGTTCCTTCTCAACCAACACAAGGTCTCCAGTATTGTATCGCACCGGTTTACCCGGCTGCGAATCAAATTTGGCTTTCTGGTAGAATTGATTTCTTTCGCTGCTGCTTCGTGTCTTCCCGCCACTGCTTCCTGTCTTCTCGCCGCTGTCTCATGTCTTTCCGCCGCTGTTTCTTGTCTTCCCGCCGCTGTTACATGTGTTCCTGTCGCTGCTTCATGTCTTCCCGCCGCTGTTTCATGTCTTCATCATTCGTAGGTCCCCCCCTGAAATGCCGATTAAATTCGTCACAATTTGTAGGATTATGATGAAGGGCTGTTGCCACATCGTCAAGGTCGGTAACGAACTCACAGAGATCTTCAATGTATAAAAGAGCTTTAGGCAAAGTGAAACGTTGTCGTGTGCTTTCTTGCAAAGATCGATCGAAAAACAGAATTCAACTTTGGAGGCGGGATTGTTTAATAATCCTACAGTTGCTGAAGTAGGCAAGTGTGCCGCTAATGCTTTGCTTGCGACTCCGGAGCGGTGGTCATCAAGGAAGAACCATTAACGTCTGAGCTACAGCGCCACAGTGAGTAGTGAAAGATTTTGTCTTCTTTGGCTGCCGACAACAACATCAGTGCCGGAATCAAGCATATTTTTATATATCTCAACCTACGCTTCTTTGGTCTCAAATCAATTTTGAAGCTCATCGTTCCTGTCTTGCCCCTTGTGACGCATGTTATTCCTCTAAGCTAATGAGGAAGTCTATTTCGAGAGGGATGTCGTGTTGAAGATTTGCTGGAAGCGGAAAAACGGTCTAAGTTCCTGGAGCTCGTAGACTGGATGTGCGATGCTGCTCCAGCCACAATGTCCTTAAGTCACACCTATTACAACAAGGCGGCAGATCTTTAATCGAAATCATTTTAATGCACTTAATCATCTTTCTTTGAGAGCCTGCATTCAGCTGTCAAAAGTTCATCCCAGACGGAGGGGCATTTGGCTGAAAACCTGCCCCACCCAGAGTATAGCCGCACTCGAAAAATGCAGAGAAGGAGTGGGCAGATAATTGCATGTAAATACTAAACTTCATAAGTCCTTAATGAGCTTAAATATCCATTTTTCCTCACCAAGGCGACTCTAAGCATCGAAGAGCTCAAATTGAACCTTAACCATAGAAATGACTGTACTTCAAAGTTCCAATTTCCCATTGTACATTTCCGGAAAGCAAAGTGTTTGACTTTGAAACGCTAAATCCTTATTCGAAACCTCCCCACTCCCACATATGTCATATAAGAGATTTTGGGATCCTTAAGTATTTCTAAACTAAACACTAACTTCTCGAATTTCCAAATATCACGTTCTCCCCAACAGCCCAGCTCGGAGCACACCTTTCTACTTAAATTTCACCTTTCTCCCATTATTCCAACACCGCTCCGCAACCAGCAGCCACGACGCGCTGTTACAGATCACATCCGAACACTCAGCAGCAAGAGCAGCAGCTTTTCCAATTACCCCTGACACAGATAAATTCCATTCATTCCTTGGCGCGATCGAATCCCGGAAATCCCGTCCTCTCGCCCGTGTTATGCAAGAAGTAGGCAAATCAAGAAAATTGCCTCCAATTCGTGCATAAATAACCTGCCGAACAACACGGACCGAAGGCCATCCGCAGAGACATCACACACGGCCACCACTTCGGCAGCCGCAGCCGCATTGTTAATAGATTTGTTGTTGCCATTTAGAGGATAACAACATTGTTAGAGGAGGAAGTTCCTTTCGCGGAAAATTAACTTGTGTGCTTCTGTATCACCGCCAAATGCAAGTCGTTGGCACACGACGACCCCGACTACCAGTGTGACTCGGCAATCTTTCCTCAATTCGCCATAAATTTCCCCGGCGGAATAGCGGAGGGCTGAGGAAGAAAAATCGACCGAATCGAGACCGGCCGCAAAGTGCCTCCGGCCGAATGATATGAGAACCTGGATAAAAAGCTGCAAATTACTTTAATCGTTTGTGCTTAAATATAAATATGAGCTTGCGCGATCATTTGTAACACTAAGGAGTGGAGGGCTACGCCACTCAGTGGTGCGCGGTGGACCGCACAAATGTTGCTGCTGCTGCCTCAGCGGCGGCATATGCCTTGTGTGTTCCTATCTCCAGTGTGAGATTTGTGAGAGAGAAACAGCAAATTATCGGCACATGTGCGCAGGACTTCACATAAGTCTCCCGAGCGAGGAGGTTCAGATTGTCCCCCATTTCCGTTGAAAATCATAAATAAAATCCTCCGGCTCGCTCACTGGCCGCGGACATCAGTTGGACTCGCGATAGTGACGTTTACGCGCGGCGCGCTGACTGCAAGCAGCGAATATTGTTGGCCAATGACCATTAGAGGATTATGAGACGCGTACACGTCTATCGCCGCCGTGGGCACAATGGCCTGGCGACTGCGCTCACAGTCAGAGAATTAACGTAACGACATCATTTCGAGAGACCATTCCGCATTAAAGAGCCGCAGCACATTCCCATGGTGTTGAGGTGATATGATTTTGTTTGTCCGGACAGCTTCACCGCCGCTAGCGCTGCTGGCCTCGGCAAGGATATCTACATTATGAAGACCTCACGCACTCAATTACTTAACGTGTGCACGTCAACGTGCGATGCGCTGAGATAGGATGCGCTGGCGCGCAGCGTTGTAAAGAAAAACTTGCGTAATTTACTGGGCAATAATTGTGAATTGTTGTCTAGGAAATTAGTGATGAAATGAAGTTATTCTCCGGAACGACGGAATGGGACTGTAAAACGAAAGAGTTGGTTAGCGAACTTGACTGGGCCGCTGGCTCCTTTTTTGGAATGCACGAAAGTGGACAAGCAGGACAGGAATATGCACAAAGACTGCGTGCATGTGCGGAAGAGTGGGATAACAGTAGGTGAGTGCAAGAAAGTACAGAATTATCCAACTTTCCGTTTTCATTTGTATGAACGGGGAAGTCAAGTCTGTTTTCTTTTGTTTTGATTTAAATTCGGGCTTCACTGCTGTCGTCACCATGTCAATTTCGAATCTGAGCTCAAGTCCCATCCGATTTCCCTCAACCTGCCACCATAGTCATTCCCTTCGCAACTCAGTCACCAACGGCTTGCAGAGATGAAGACCTTAATGCTCACGAGCAGCACGTTGACACGTTAACAATGCCACTGCACCCGAGTTGAATGATCAGTTCCCCATCCCATGCAATTTGAGAGCCAAACAAAGCGCGAGCGCACTTGCAGGCTGTCTTTACAAATGCGAGTATACAATTGAAATTCAAGCACAAAAGCCCCTTCACATGACCGAAAACCCCTGGCAATTCCAAGCGACAACATGATTCATAATGGGATCAGTCGACGCGACGGCGGTAGTGGTGGCAGCAGTATGGCGAAGTTTGCGAACTTGATCTTCAGGCAATCCGGACCGCTGGAACAGAAATGTCTTGAAGTCACAATTTACAAATTGTTTGCGCGGCTATGGGGCGCACGGGCCGTGGTGTGCGGTGTGAAAGCTTGAACAATGGCAGCGAGCAAGCGCCAAAGAAAGAAGTTTGTGCGCCAGAGCGCAGACTCCGTCGTCGGCACATCGCCGCTGTTCATGGGCAAGTGGGTTAATTTCTTTCTGGCCAATGTTAGGGTCTTGTGCGCACTTTCAGTGCTGTGGCGCAGTGACAATGGATTTCCGTAAAAAGTGGGCTGCCGGGAGGGATTTGCTGGCAGCTGAGAGACTGGTAGCCCAGTGGGTAGTTTTTGCGAAATGCGTTTTCGGGAACGACGAGCATTAAGCATGTGAACATGTGTTTTGCTGCCTATGGTTGCCGTCGGTGACATGACGACTGCGAGAGTCAGCATCAGGTGCATCACGCTGGCAGATGCTAAATGGGTACATAGGCCTCATTGCCATTGTCTGATGGAGAGTGTGTCACGCAGCGTACGACGCGCAGCAAGTGGGTTACTGCCTACGTTGGGAACCGAAAGCTAATGGCTGGAAATTTATGGCTGATTGCAATTCCAGCAGGAGGCTTGCCCCCATGGGGCTCACTCGCTTTGTGCAAAGGTATGCGAGGCTTAGTAAAATTGTAATTAAGCACTCAGCTCTTCATCTTAAGCCGTTTTTCCGGAAAATTCAATAAGAATGACAAACGATAGATGTCTGCAACGTAATCAACTGCATTTAAGGCTTTTAAAATACAGGACAGTCGCCCACCTCGGCTAACTCGTCCAACTCGTCAATCTCGTCTAACTCGTCTAACTCGTCTAAATCGTCTAACTCGCTTATCTCGGACAGTCCTCGATGAACTCGCCCAACCATATCGGACAGTCCTCGATGAACTCGTCCGAATCGACCATTTCGTACAGTCCTCGGTGAACTCGTCCAACTCGCCCACCTCGTACAGTGCTCGATGAACTCGTCCAACTCGTCTAACTGGCTTATCTCGGACAGTCCTCGATGAAATCGATCAACTCGCCCATCTCGGACAGTCCTCGATGAACTCGTTCAACTCCCCCATCTCGGACAGTCCTCGATGAACTCGTCCAACTCACCCATCTCGGACAGTCCTCGATGAACTCGTCCAACTCACCCATCTCGGACAGTCCTCGATAGACTCGTCCAACTCACCCATCTCGGATAGTCCTCGATGAACTCGTCCAATCGACCATCTCGTACAGTCCTCAATGAATTCGTCCAATCGACCATCTCGTACAGTCCTCAATGAACTCGTCCAAATCGACCATCTCGGACAGTCCTCGATGAACTCGTCCAAATCGACCATTTCGTACAGTCCTCGGTGAACTCGTCCAACTCGCCCATCTCGGACGGTCCTCGATGAACTCGTCCAACTCGCCCATCTCGGACAGTCTTCGATGAACCCGTTCTACTCCCCCATCTCGGACAGTCCTCCATGAACTCGTCCAAATCGACCATTTCGTACAGTCCTCGATAAACTCGTCCAACTCACCCATCTCGGACAGTCCTCGATGAACTCTTCCAAATTGACCATTTCGTACAGTCCTCGGTGAATTCGTCCAACTCGCCCATCTCGGACAGTCCTCGATGAACTCGTCCAACTCGCCCATCTCGGATAGTCCTCGATGAACTCGTCCAACTCGCCCATCTCGGATAGTCCTCGATGAACTCGTCCAACTCGCCCATCTCGGACAGTCCTCGATGAACTCGTCCAACTCACCCATCTCGGACAGTCCTCGATAGACTCGTCCAACTCACCCATCTCGGATAGTCCTCGATGAACTCGTCCAATCGACCATCTCGTACAGTCCTCAATGAATTCGTCCAATCGACCATCTCGTACAGTCCTCAATGAACTCGTCCAAATCGACCATCTCGGACAGTCCTCGATGAACTCGTCCAAATCGACCATTTCGGACAGTCCTCGACAAATTCGTCCAATTCGTCCATCTCGAACAGCATGTAATCGTTCTACTCGTCGATCTGAGTCACAGTTCCTTCGAAAGACTACTCCTCTATTACGTTTCTCCTTTGGCTTCCTGGATCCCTCCGCCAGCGAGTCCTCTTCTCTCGAATCCAAGTTCCTGCGACAGCTTATTGAATATATGATTCATGGTCTAATGAGCTCACTTTGTTGCAGATGCCTCGCCAGACCACACGGCAACTCACCCAATAGTCGGCGACCAGCACCTGTGCCTCCTGCTCGACTTGATTGCGTTTAATGCCGTCACCCCCCACCTCGCGAGGCAATCAAAGCCGCCAGCATTGGTCCGATAATTGCACAAAAACTGTTCCATTCCCGCAGAAGGGCTGCAAATGTGCGCCGCGGCACTGCTTTCGCAGCTCATGTTTCAATTGGAGGCCTCAAAAATTAGATTTTAATAGTTTAATCCGCGCATCAGCCGCACTGGCTGTCCTGTGCGGCGGCGATTATTACCCGCGTCTTTTTAATTCGCCCAGCTGGAGATGACACAGGATAACACCACTTAGGTCCGCTGCTTGTGCATGCATTCTGGGGGCAATTACAATACACTCACCATTTGCCGCTTGCACTCGCGACTCACACTCACTGCGTCAGCGCGGCGCGCCCTGCGTGTGATTGTTCTCTAATTAGGCGTGCTTTGCGGAGTCGTGGCGCGGAGCGGGAAAGAAGGCCATCAGCTCCTCAGTGCGTCCCGCGGCGCTCATCCCAAATTACAGCCCGCGGTGATGATTCTATTCCCTCAGCGGGAGATTACCTCGAGTCCTGTCAACCGCCGCCCGGTGGGATCTGCTGTGTGTGCAGTCGGTTTCGACGAAGATCTTTTCCTGGTCCGCTCAAGGTGCCAAAGGCGACAGTTATGGTATTCATTTGACTTGACAATGAACGAACGGATGTTGGGCCTCGTCTGTTGATTTAATTTGTGTGCGTGGAGAGGGCGAGTGCGCCACTATTGTCGAACATCGACATGCCAAACGCCTCTCTCACTTTCCCACAGTCCAGTGTGTGGTCAAGCACTTAACGCAAGTTATTGCACCACTTTTCAATAACCTCTCACCCGCTCAACTCTGCCACGTCATGCAATTGCCGGCGATCCTCCACATCCCACGCCGGCCTCGCACCGCAAACAGCGAACACACGTCCATCAATCGGTCGCCTCGTTTCATCAATTCGAACGTTCCCTGCCACGATGCGGCAGCTTACACACAAACCCACCTGCCATACACCAGCCGCTCTTCCGGATAATTCCAATCCAACGGCCGCCGTTGGCATGCCATCCCCTTCACGCCGCACTGCCTTGACGCTGCCATAGAGCACGTCTCAGCCGCACTCGCCTTTAGTCCCCGCCCCCACGCCGATGAGACCCCAGAGAGCCGACGCGTTGGCGCACTCGGAAACGAATCCATTTGCATTAAGCGTCTCCAGTTTATTAGAAAGTTATCGCTTCGCCAAGCTGAACTTTAGCCACAATGCAGGTCCTTAGGGTAATACGGTAGCCCCGATGTGCCCGTTGATGTGAAGTCAATTCTGCGGGGCCACAGTCGGGACTCTTTCCCACCATGAGCACTGCGAAGCGTGGAGGTCTACTCTTCTCCAGTCGAGCAACCGGCCACCAGATCAGGCGATGGATCGCGGAAGGAAGGACTGCTGCAGCAAGACGTCCAGCGGCAGCTTCTGTGATTATGATTGTGCAATGAATGTGTCAATAGATTTGACGTGATCAATTGTACAGATCGTGAGATGTTATGTAATGGCGACTGTGATGGAGATGGAATCGTGATCGAGATCGCGGAAGGCGATGACGGATTCCCATATGCGTGCTGGTGGCTGGGCTCGATTTAGATGCAGTGACAGGTTGATGATCTGGTTTTGTGATCGCATCGATCCAAATGGATAATCCCGTTCTGTTTCAATGGCCAGTCAACGTTTTGCTAATCATTTCCGGAATGCTTTCATCGTCATCGCCGTGTGCTGGCTTCGACTTGTTGTCGGAGCCTGCTGCGGCGGTCATATTTCTTGGTGTTGGTGACAAGCTATTTCTCTGTGGAGTTCAAGAAATTTAAAGAGAGACCTTTTGGAGGAGTTCTCGAATTTCCAAAAAAAGCGCTGTATATTTGGAACTTCGACGCTTATTCTCTCAACTGAAGTTGTGTTCTAAAAGCGTCATGTTAGGAAACATGGGCAGTTGTGTAACTATGGGTTGTACGGGGGCGTGCGCTCGTCCGGGTGGATAGCCCACAAAGAGCGCATGGACACCACTGCCTCGGCCCGAAAAGTTTTCAAATCTGAGTCAAAAGGTTAATGCAAGGCGGACGCCTAACGTGAGATGGAGCAAACAAGTTGAGAAAAACATCCATCAAATTATAGTGCGCAATTGAAGGCAGGTGGCGAGAAATCGTGCTGTCTGGAGAGACACGATGGTTGAGGCCCAGTTCCACCCCGGACTGTACTGCCAATCACATCATTAGAGGCTGCCAAATCCCTGCTCCTGCCAAAAGCTTTACAGATTTAAGTTTGGTTTGTGGTGGGTTTTTTCAACAATTTGTTCAGTTTCCATTCATAGCGTTGTGCGTGAACGCCACACCGTGCAGTGATTTGTTTATTCCCTTCCGGAACTTTCAGTTTTTAAGACGCACTTCAATAAACTCAAGCAAGAACTACAAGTTCGAAAAGAATGTGCCAGAAAACAGCGAAGGCACCAAACGCATGAAATCATTTTAAAGGAGAAGACTAGGACGACGAAGCGAGTAATTGGCGAACAACCATCAGTGAAACGAACGACGAAGTGGAAAACTTTTACAGCGATTCATTGCGAGTGATTAAAAAGAAGAAGAACAGCCAAGGGAAGAAAACGCGTTCCAAGGCCTTAGGCCTTCCTAATAAAGGATTTAAAGGAAACAGGGTTACGTTGACTATTCGCTGGGAAATATGATTTTCTGTTATGAGCTTCTAGAATACTAGGAAAATGTCAATCTGATCCTCAACGGATCACAAGTCGACTGAAGTGATGAAAAAGACAAACCAAAAGATTGTTGCTGATGTAGGTGTTGCTGTTGAAGGGCTAAGCTCCTCCCAAGGATAACTTGGCTCATATTACATAAATGAAAGAGAAACACATACATTAATAATTACATAGCGCGACAGTCCACAGGGAACCAGGGCCTAGTTTTGAGTGTTGTCAGCAGCTCTAAAGAGGTGCTGCCGGGAAAAATTCGAGCTGGGAATAGAACCTTGACTTTCGGCGTGTGAGTGACGCACACTACCGACTATGCCACAGCGGCATACACACACATTACAAAAACAACTAGGTGGTCAGAGTGTCACACATGTCTTGGGGACAGCCTAATGTAGAACACCTTTAGTGCCTTCTGAGGATAGCTAAAAGTATTTTTTTCTCTACTATAATCGGCGTCATAACAGGCCACTGTGCCATTAGACCAGGATATGTGGATAAGTTTTATGAATCACATGATTCAAAAATAACATCCGTAACACTATGTATAGTATCACTCGGAAACACTGATTTAGAATAGACCATCTTGTGGCAGGGTGGCGGCTACCGGAGCCAGGTGTTGAGGAAACCTGACTGGTAGAGACAGCTTGATCAAAGGCTATACCGGTATGAAGTGAGCGTCAAGATATATATGTCTCGATAGAGAAAATTTGTTGTGAACGAGCCCTTATTCATTTTTTTTGTTTGTTTGCTATGACATCTCTGAAAAGAATTTAGTATACATCAAGTCATTGGACAGAAATACATCATATTTTTTCATCGTGTTAAAAATGTCGAATTTTGTATCAGGAAGTGATGATTTGCGGGAAGCATTAATTCTTCGTTTTCATTTGAAGAAAAGTGCTGTAGAGTCGCATCGAATGCTTGTCGAGGCATATGGTGATCATGCTCTAGCAGAAGCAACATGCAGAAGATGGTTTCAACGTTTCAGAAATAATCATTTTGTTGTGAGAAATGAAGAACGTGGAAGACCACCAAAAAAGTTTGAAGACGTCGAATTGCAAACGATATTGGATGGAGATGACACTTTGAGTCAAAATCAAATGGCAGCAATGTTGAATGTTGCACAACAAACAATTTCTGACCGTTTAGAAGCTATGGGAGAGATCCAAAAGTGTGGAAAATGGGTGCCAGATGAATTGAATGAAGGATAGATGCAAAACCGAAAAAACACTTGTGAAATTTTGCTTCAAAGACAAGAAATAAAATCCTTTTTGCATCGGCTTGTTACTGGCGATGACAAATGGATTTATTTTAAGAATCCTAAACGGAAAAAAATCATGGGCTAATCTGGGACAACCATCAACATTGACTGCAAAACCAGATCGATTCGGCAAGAAGACAATGATGTGTGTTTGGTGGAACCAGAAAGGTGTGCTGTACCACGAGCTCCTAAAACCTGGTGAAACCGTTAATACTGATAGCTACCGACAATAAATGATCAATTTAAAACCATGCATTGATCGAGAAACGACCAGAATGGGCCAGAAGACACGGCAAGGTAATTTTGCTCCATGACAATGCACCTGCACACAAAGCAAAACCGGTTCAGGATACAATCAAAGCACTTGGCTGGGGGCAGCTATCCCACCCGCCGTATTCACCAAACTTAGCTCCTTCCGACTACCATTTGTTTTCATCGATGGGACACGCATTGGCTGAGCAGCACTTTGATTCCTACGAGGAGGTCGAATATTGGGTGTCTGATTGGTTTACTTTAAAAGACGAACAATTTTATTGGCGTGGTATTCACATATCGCCAGATAGGTGGTCAAAATGTGTAGAAAACAATGACCAATGCTTTGAATAAAATGTTTTTACTTTCCCATTAATAATTAGTGTTTTATTTTCAAAAAAAAACTCTCATTTCATGTATGTATACCTGGTCATGCCACGGCAGGTCAGGAGCCCCTGGAACTTCGATTTCAGCCTGACCATGCGGTAGACCCCCTTGTGAAGAGATCGTAGTAACTGTGGTTTACAGGTCAGTGTTTTGTTTGGGGGACTTTCCCTGCTGGGTGTGAAGTTGCATTTTCAACTGGGTACGACGACCCAGAGAGCGGCAGAGGTCGTAGGAAGGCCTGGCATCAAACAAAGGTGGTGTGATTGTCCCTCAAGCACGATCTCTACTTAGTACTGGGGTAACTGAAGCATCTAGTATTGCTTTACCTACGACTCTTTAGCTGGTGATCACGTAAAACCGAGTTCTACATCAGTGCCATTGTAATACACGCCAAGACTCTGCATCCCACACTTCGAGTTTTCCGGGAACTACCTGGACAAAGAGTTTAATAATAAATCTCTTAAGTTCTAGCAACAAGAAAAAGGAGATATCTATCTTTATCGACCTACACTTTATCGACATCCTAGATGAGCCGTGGTCGTGTGTGTGGTCGCCGTGGCGTATTGGGTAGAGTACGACACTCACACGCCGAAGGATCTAGGTTCGACTCCCTGCTCAACACCAATTTTTCGAACTTTTCACGGCACCACTTCTTTCGAGCTGCTGACAACACTCAAAGAGTAATAACTGCCTTAGAAAGCTTCTGAAATTTCGCCGTTCGGAGTAGGCAAAAAACTGTAGGTGCCTTCTACTCGTGAGAGAACAATAGTGCGCACAACACGAGAAGTTGATGAACAAGCTAGGCCCTTGTCCCCCTTTGGCCTGCAGCGCCAACAATTATTACTATTATGATTGTCCTAAATGAGTGAGTGGGAAAGTGATGTAAATGAAGCCCGTCTCAACACAGGCATAGTGAATAATGGTTTGAAATGGCAGGCAAGAAACAACCCCCGTCAGAATACGTTCAATATATTCTTAGTTTCGGGGTGAAGCTGTGGTTATAGATATATAAATTGACTAAATTATCAAGTAATACTACTATTTTAGTGCATTCATGTAAAATTGCAAATAAATATAATTATTAATTCGCGTTTTATCTCTAGTTAAAGAGAATCATAATGGCGACTGAGACGATGATGGTGAAAATTGAGCATCACGCTGTAATTAAATTTCTCACTAAGCAAGAAATAAGTCTATTCATGAAGAGATGGTGGCTGTTTACCAGGGTTCCGCACCTTCATTATCAACTGTGCAAAAGTGGTCAAGTGAGATCAAGAGAGGCAGAGAGAGCATTGAAGACGAACCCCGCTCCGGCGGCCTGGTTACTGCTTGTACGGGAGAAAGCATCAAAGAAGTCGAAAAACTTGTTCTTGAGGATGGCCGAATAAAGGTGTAAATGATGGCACAGATCACCAAGCTTTCAACTGGTACCATTCACACCATTCTTCATGACCATCTTAACCTTACAAAGGTCCGTGCAAAGTGGGTGGCAAGAATGCTCACAGCGCCTCAAAAAAAGTGAGAATCGCATGCTATAGAGAGCTTTTGGAAATTTATAGTGAGAATGCGGACGGTATTATGGTTCGAATTGTTATTGGGGACGAAACATGGGTTCACCAATTTGGCCCTAAAAGCAAACAAGAGTCCATGCAGTCGGATAAAAGAGGAACAGACCCCCCGAAGAAGTTCAAAGTCAATCCGTCTGCCGGCAAAATTATGGCCACAGCTTTGTGGGACTTAAACGGAATCTTACTCATTGAGTACAAAAAAAAGTTAAACTATAAACGCCAGATCCTACGCTTCCACTTTGCATAATTTGCGGGAGGAAATTAAAAGAAGCGGGTGTGTTGCGTCTTCATGACAATGCTCCTGTTCACACGGCGCGAGTTTCCAAGGCTGCTGCGCGAGATTGTGGTTTCGAAGTAGCGCCAACAACATGAGTAGTTGATGGGCCAGCTAAGCCTTGGTCCCCCTATGGACTGTCGCGCCAACAATTAATATTATTATTATATTTAGTTTGTCGCAGTCTTTTCGGGCTGCTTTAAAGAGGCCATGTTTCCCGAATCCATCTGAACGAGTGATGCTTGCCTTATGATAGGGTCTGATTGCCAGCACAGCCAGCCCCTATTTGTCTATCCTTTAACTCTTATACCACAAAAACATTTACCCTATCACTCAATAAGTCCCACTAAGGGTGCCCCACTAACAAAAAAAATAATTTAAAATTAATAATTTTTGTTAGTGGCGCCCCCTATATATCCCGGACTCATATTACGCACGTTTAGACAAATATCCAGCGTCGTTATTTTCGTCTCATCTTCCGCAAATTACTAAGATATATGGGCCACACCTCCTGGAACATCTCAATCTGTCAAGGGCACAAACTTTAAGAAAAATGAACGGAAGGAATGGCGCAAAATGAGCTGCACGATTTTCAGTCCTTACTAGTCTCCATTGAGAGTGATCCTCACATCCACCACCCAAGGGTTGTCAAAGAATGAGAATGAGGATGCAGCTTCAACCAAGGAATCTACGTTAATTGAGTAACTTAAGACATTTCGCGAGCTTTTCCTGTTTACCACATGTCGAAGTAACAGAAGCAACTCAAATGATAAGAACTCCAACAAATAATAATAATAATAATTGTTGGCGCTACAGTCCAAAGGGGGATCAGGACCTAGCTTGCTCATCAACTACTCGTGTTGTGCGCGCTATTGTTCTCTCACGAGTAGAAGGGTACTACAGTTTTTTGCCGACACTGAACGGCGACATTTGAGAAGCTTTCTTAGACAGTTATTACTCTTTGAGTCTTGTCAGCAGCTCGAAAGAGGTGGTGCCGTGAAATATTAGAAAAATTGGTGTTGAGCTGGGAATCGAACCTACAACCTTCGGCGTGTGAGCGTCGCACTCTACCCACTACGCCACGGCGGCCACAAGAACTCCAACAAGCCTAACTGAAAATCTCTGCCCCACTTCCTAGTTTTCCATTTTCAGTCAAATGTCACTCAGGCACAAGACCCTGCCATTTCCCGAAGACCTGCCCACATCCATGACCTCAGCTCACTCCAGTTGATGGCGTGAAACTTTCACGTCCTCCCCATCAGCCGGGGACAACAGCGACGCCAACCGCTTACTTTCATTCAGATTGATTCACACTTCACATGGAGAAAGAAAAAACAGTTAATTCACTTGAACAGATACAATTTACCAATTTTGATCACCTAACAAGAGAGCCACTCTGGCCCCACAGAGGTGGCACTCCAGTCCGGCCAGTGCCCAAGTGCGCCTCTTAATTCCCAATTACACCGAGGTTAGCACCGTAATTCATTTTAACCACATCACGGGCGCGCTCAACAGCGGCGTCCCCCCTTCTAATGGCAACCTTTGAGCGGCGGACATGTGGGGACCAGCGACCCACACGCCGCGGCAGTACTTTCTCTAAATAGATAAAAATTACCAAACTCGTTGATAGCCCATCATTATTCGTTCACTTTGAGAATGTTCTCGCGCGGGCCAACCTCGCTGACACTGGCATCGCCATCGACATCGACACCGGGACTTGCAGCACACACACACCCGGAGGGTGAGCGAAGCGAAGCAAGAAGTGCAGTGCCATCTCGCTGATGCATGATGATGCCACCGCATCCGTGGAACGTTAATATCGTGCTGCTAAATGATGTAAGCGTAGCAGTACATCCATCTTGCATCTAGCATCTTGTATCTCTCAGAATAACCGCCGCTTCAGCGCAAACCTGTATCATTCGTTTCGGAGTTTTGAGGTTCTTTTTCCATTAGATACGTCTATGGATGAAAGTAACATATAATTGTTAGATAAATATAAGTTATGCGCAGCAAACGAAAAGGAAAAGAGCACGACTGCAGATGGTGCGCGCTTCATGCCCGCCCGCCCGCGAGGGGAGACAATCGGCATGGGCTTCCTAGAACGTTAATTGTGGCTAAAATGCAATTCACTAGCCGCAATCCGGCAACACTTTTGTTTCTTTGTCCCGTCCGTGGGCACTGACTGAATGAGTGACTGCCACCGGTGGCGGCGAGGGGCGCGCGACTGCTCCTTTTTGATTGAAGCGATAAAGTATCTCCGAGAAGCTGGTACAAGTACGAAATGGTTGCATGGGTTGCTTCCCTTTGTCTCGGGCGCACTCTTAATTATTGAAGAGCTCTCGATGAGTGTGAGTGGCGCGCAGTGACATTGTGTGGCGGCGACGACCGATTGAAATCGCTCCCATCCCGGGGAATCGCTAATGAAGAGCTTCGTATCTAATTGCGGAACTAAGCTGAATGCGCTTGTGAATGGTGATTGTTCGGGCGGTTTGTGTCGCGGCCTAATGCCCGCCTGATGGTGTCGGTCAAATGGAGCACTTTGTCCTTATGACTGAAATTGTTGGCTTTGTGGTGCGCTCCTGATGAGTTCTGGTTGCTGTCCCTGAAAGCGATGATCGAGCATGACTTGGAGACGCAGCGAGAGAAAAGTTCATTCACTTCGCTTGCCAGCGAATTGACGTGTTGTTCCGCTCGCTGAAGCAGCAATATTTGATGAACTGCAATCTATAGGCTACCTGCTGTTGATTTGAATGACATCTTTTCTGCGGGTGCAGCCATATATTCGGGGACTATCACAGCCGAGCGGAAGCTGAGGACTTAGTCGTGACCTGCACCAAGTATGCTTTGTTTTGCCCTCTTTTGGCTTGATTTGACTCCCTTCTTCCGTCTTCACACAGCATGCGGTCAGTTGTAGTGGTCTCCTCCTCTTGGCTCTAATCGCTCATTTATACGAAAGCATCTTTGGGTGGGGAGGGGGGTAGGTTACAGATCCATATTGAGAGCATGTTGACTTCTGAATATAGTACGAACTGCGTCCACAACAGCGATACAATGTGTACGTCTCAATGTGCAAAGCTTAAGGTACCTTTCGTCATCTTGAATGTCAAACAACAGAAAAATATGTAAAGGAGATACATCCAAGGCTGTAAATACAGTTCTTTTCAAATTTCTGAACTTAAATTTCGTCACAATAAAGAAGGTTAAAGTTTTGTCACAGGATCTTCCGAAAAAACCTCTAACGCTGCTTGTGCTTGCAGAGGAAAAAGAATGATAAAATGCAAAAAAAAAGTGCTGCAGAGCCGAATCGGATGCTTGTCGAGGCGTATGGTGATCATGCTCTATCAGAAGCAACATGCAGAAGATGGTTTCAACGTTTCAGAAATAATGATTTTGATGTGAGAAATGAAGAACGTGGAAGACCACCAAAAAAGTTTGAAGACGCCGAATTGCAAACATTGGATGGAGATGACACTTTAAGTCAACAAATGGCAAATGGCAGCAATGTTCAATGTTGCACAACAAACAATTTCTGACCGTTTAAATGCTATGGGAAAGATCCAAAAGTGTGGAAAATGGGTGCCACATGAATTGAATGAAGGATAGATGGAGAACCGAAAAAACACTTGTGAAATTTTGCTTCAAAGACACGAAATAAAATCCTTTATGCATCGGATTGTTACTGGCGATGAAAAATGGATATATTTTAAGAATCCCAAACGGAAAAAATCATGGGTTTATCTGGGACAACCATCAACATCGATTGCGAAACCGGATTGATTCGGCAAGAAGACAATGCTGTGTGTTTGGTGGGACCGGGAAGGTGTGCTGTACCACGAGGTCCTAAAACCTGGTGAAACCGTTAATACTGATCGCTAGCGACAACAAATGATCAATTTGAACCATGCATTGATCGAGAAACGACCAGAATGGGCTAGAAGACACGGCAAGGTAATTTTACTCCATGACAATGCACCTGCACACAATGCAAAACCGGTTCAGGATACAATCAAAGCACTTGGCTGGGAGCAGCTACCCCACCGGCCTTATTCACCAGACTTGGCTCCTTCCGACTACCATTTGTTTTCATCAATGGGACACGCATTGGCTGAGCAACACTTTGATTCCTACGAGGAGGCCGAAAATTGGGTGTCTGATTGGTTTGCTTTTAAAGATGAAAAATTTTGTTGGCGTGGTATTCACAAATTGCCAGAAAGGTGGTCAAAATGTGTAGAAAACAATGGCCAATATAACCATTAAAATGTTTTTGCTTTCCCATTAATAATTAGTGTCTTATATTCAAAAAAACCCAGGATTATTCCTTACTCTGAACCCGAAGTGACAAGGATCAACACAAAATAAAGGAACTTTACAATAGCGCAACACAATTAAATCAAAAGGACTTCATATACCTCGGCTCTGCAGTTGCAGTAAGTATGAATATCAAGTACATAGTCTGGTGTAGAATCAGTATGTTGTGTTTTAAAGGGTGTGAATAGCATCGATCCAGCTGGTTTTGTGTAAAATCCTTATCACCCTTGCCTTGCCCTATGCCGCATAAGCTTGCACGTTTTTCAGGCGAATCTAGATTTCCCTGGTTTACTCTTTTTGTAATTTTAAGCCTGCTTGATTTGCAGAGGGATTGGAAACTATGACTCCTGCGAATACAACGCTTAGGATTGATTGGGCATATATATAATATATAAACCATAGGGTCTTCGCATCTGAGCTGTATGTTCATTTCTTTTATATTCTTTGACTGCCAACGTTTAATTGACAGGGATCTGTGATCTTGACAAACGAGTTCATTCTCATGGAACACATTCGTGGAAACTTTAAGATCCACATAACTATGTAACCCAATCAAGCCTTAGACCATATCTGAATTGATTGTATTTAATGTAAGAACGAAACCATCAATGAGTGCATGCGGTGCATTCCGCTTGAAGGAATAACAACATTTTTGGGAGTAGAACTATACATACATTTATCGCAGAAGGCAGTCAATTCTCCCTGGGTGGAACGACAAATAGTAGGCAAGGCTTAGTGTCAGAGCCCTGAAATGAGATAATCAATCCTACCATCAAATCTCGTGTTCTTTGTGGAGCTGCTACATGATGTGGAAGTGTCAACAAAAGATTACCTTAAGACGAATGAAGGCGATCGTCATTAAACAACCACACTAAGGCACCATTGTGATAAAGACCGGTCTGACTATTGACAAGCATAGAATGAAGCACAAAAGCAACAAAAAGGTCATCAAAAAGCACACTTTATCCACCTGCACCACTACTTGTTGCAAGTGTTCAAGAACTAGTTAAGTGAAACTGAAGGCCACCGAAGCCCAATTGTTAGAAACTTGAGGCTAAATCATAATAGACCTAGATTATGTAATGTAATGAATTTAAACCCGAAATAAAAGTTACATTAAACTAACTCCTGCGCAGCCGAGAGAGATGAAGTCCTCAACGAAGTTTCTGCTGCTTAATGTGACACTCTGTCCGAGACATCGATATGTGTCTCTGTCGGTTTTTTCACTCCTGGTATTCAAATTGTTTTGGGAGTTTCTTCGCTGTCAAGCAGCCTAAAGGTTATTTTTGTTCATAGTATGCCGCGCCTTGTTGCTCCTATCCCAGTTCCTGATTTCGACCCTTAGTGTGCCTTTTCCGGGCTTTACATTGCTGTTTCATTCTTCACGGCGTGGTGTGGATATTTTGTAATAATTTTTAAAATTATTACAGATCTTGGTGAACTCCTCTATATGCTCTTCTTTGTGGGCTTTCCCTGAAAATGTTTGCAGCTTTAGCCGTTAACGTCTTCTGTAGCTTTTAAATGCAATTGGAATCTGTCTGATATTTTTTAATTACTTTTTTATTATAGTCAATTTTCTTACTTATTACTTACTTACTTACTTATCAGGCAGACGAACCATGAAGGGTCTGAGCCTGAGCAATTGCTGCCTTCGATCGGCGACGGTCCTGGGCACTATGCTAGCCTTTAATTGGCGACGGTCTTGAGCACGATGCTTCCAGTTATCAAGGCCAAGTAGTCATATATCCGCTATGACTTGGTCTCTGTACCGGAAGTTCGGTCTTCCTCTGCTTCTCGAACTAGGGGGCTTGGATTCGAAAACCCTCTTTTCTTGATTCGAAGACCCTCTTTGCTTGATTCGAAGACCCTCTTTGGTGGATTCGAAGACCCTCTTTGGTGGATTCGAAGACCTTCTTTTCTTGATTCGAAGACCCTCTTTTCTTGATTCGAAGACCCTCTTTGTTTGATTCAAAGACCCTCTTTGTTTGATTTGAAGACCCTCTTTGTTTGATTTGAAGACCCTCTTTGGTGGATTCGAAGACCCTCTTTGCTGTTGTCCATACGCTCGATGTTGCTGAGCCAGTGAAGTCGACCGATTTTTGCCTTCCGGACTTCATCCACATCCACAGCTCGTAGAGGTCGCTGTTGAGTCTTCTCCTCCATTCGCCTTCCTCGCAGACGGGACCATATTTCCAACGTGGAATTTTTCTTTCGAAGGCACCAAGAATCAGCTTTGCAGTCTTACTTAATGTCCAGCTTTCGGCTCCATAAAGCAGGACTGGCAGAGTAAGGTTCTTGTAGAGCATGATTTTGGTCCTTCGAGTCAGGTGTTGCAAGCCCTGTTGTTTTGACAGACCGAAGTAGCATCGGTTGCCAAGGGCGGTTGTACGTCGCTTCTCCACTACGATGTTCTCGTTGACCTTAAGATCAGCCCGTTTCGCCTGTTTCTCAATTGCTTGGTCCTTAGACTCAGGAGTTTCGAGCCCAGTTGTTTTGAGAGACCGAAGTAACATCGGTTGCCAAGGGCGATTCTACGTCGCTTCTCCACTACGATGTTCTCGTTGACCTTTAGATCAGCTCGTTTCGCCTGTTTTTCAATTGCTGGGAAAGTTTCCACTTCGACGCGTTGGGATCGCGCGATAATGTCGGTGCAGCGTATCCCAACAGCTAGACTGACTTGCCTTTCGTATTGACTTTTGTCCGTCGTACTATCTTCCCGAGTACCAGTACACTACAGCATCTTTTTGCCGAAATCCGGTGCAGGTCTCGAACCGTTTAGAGGTTTTTGAACCGAACTGCAAGGTGGATCGTGTGATACCACACAACCGGATCAATTTTCCCATGACCTGCCTTAGTGTAACGATTTGGTCTACAGTCGATTTGCCGGGCCGGAAGCCGCACTGGCAAATTAGTGCTGTGCAAAACGGCTTTAGACGTTTACACAGTACGCCGGATAGGATAGGATGTAGGCGGAAAGGTCTTCAAGCAATTTAAAAAAAAATTAACAAATTTGACTGACCCTTCTCCACTCTATTTTGCCGCAACGAAAACTTATACTCTTGTCTTCAAACGTGAATTACAAATCGAAAGAAAAAATTCTGGAACACCCAAAGGGATATTGAAAATTGAGAAAAGAGTCGAACTTGTTTTACAATTAATAATCTAAACTTAAATTGCTGACCGCTTGTACAAAGTGCCTCTTGTTAGCAAAGACAATAAATCAAAATCTAAAATATTCCCAGCAGCTCTCAAATTCATCACCAATACAAAGGAATAAACCTCGCGCTACTACCACCTTTTCTTGACACTCTTCACATTCTCCAATACTTAAATTGAAAGAGCAGAAGCAACTGAACCCTGTCCCAGAGATGATGTTTTGTCCAAAGACTTCAACATAATCAGTCAACCGAGTGATCAGCAAAATTTGCTGATTTGAGGGACAATCGCATTTAATAAGATGTCAAAGATGCAGCCTTGGACATTCTCGCCTCAGGCGTGCAAACACAAAACCGCCCGCCATTAGCATACATTCCCCGTGGCAGTCACTCTTGGCCTGCATTCACCCAATGGAACCGTGCACAAAGTCCACAAGCCATATTTACCCAGCATAATGACCGACTTCGATTATTCCATCAGAAGCCGTCCTAATCAGCATTCGATTGCGACACAAACACAACCGCCGACTGACCTCCAAGTACCTGCGGACGGCTGCGTCAAGATCATTAAGCCAGAAGCACTTTGAATGCGTGCATCCAATTAAGATCTGCAACGAGCTCATCAATGAGCACATTCCGTGAACACATTTCTCCACCTGAGCCGTAGTCTTATTGATAAATCAGCAAGCGAACGCACATGCGCTTCCATAACCGCCGCAGCGGTACCTCCAGTCTAGCGAGCCAACGGAAGGCAGCGTCTTCGGTTTGCCGCTCGAGTTCACACGAGGAGAGGAGCGCGCATGGACGCAGATTCCCAGGAAAATTCAAGCCAAGTCTAAGCCAATAAATCCCCTCGAAGCTGGCGCGGGTGCGTCGAAACGTTCTAATCATTCTAACGGCGGTTTTAGTAGGCGTACGCCAACATCTTAATAGCGTCGTTCAGGCCTGCTCAGGCGTCTGGCGTAACGCCTGGAATCCATCGAATGGGTGGCACTGGTGCTGCTGTTGACGGTGGAGCCGCAGTTTTAATTAAGCAGCCTAGCGGTATCTCCAGTCAATAGTGTGACTCTCAGATGCATCTACCTATCTGAATCTGAATGTGAATCCGCGGGAGAGCCCGCGCACAAGCGAACGAAGGAAAATGCGCTAAGATACACACCATGGGAGTATCTCGCGCTCTCTTTATCTCCCCGTCGGAGCCCGTTATGCGACAGAAATCAATTACAACGAACCGACCCGAACAGCAGGTGCGTCTGAGTACAACACCACCACTCACCTGTTCATTGATGAAAATCATTGGTAGTGGCGCTCGAGAGAGCGAGCAGGTTGCTGCAGGCCTCCCGGAGAGATTCAATGAATTTCATTGAGAGACTGCACTGAAATGTGAGTGTGTGAGAGGAGAGAGGTAAAAGTGACTGGTGAGTGGTGATCATCCATGGGAGATGTGGTGAGTGAGTGGGTTAGCGGAGATTTGAGTGAGAAGACAACAGTAGAGGGTTTTAAAAATGAACAGGATTGGAATTTGTGTTTGCTTCGGTTACTATGTGATGAGGAAGTTGAAAAATATTTTTATTTAACATCCATTGAAATATTCATTCAAAAAAACATTCCGAGAATAAAACCAGGAATAAAGGGGAAGACAGTGGGTCACGGTGAACTATAAAAACAATTCATCTGGTTGTTTTTGGAGTTTTAGTAGGAGCAGAAGGGATCTAAAACTGTGCATATTCCCTATCATATGAGTCAAATCGAGTCGGGACAGGATATCTCACCTTTTCTGGCCCGGATTCGCCCAGCTGTTCTGACGGTTCCTTAGCTTCGGTGACGATATGATGTAGGAACTCGACCTGGTGGCGTTTAAGCAGTGTCAAATTCTACTCTTAAATGGTTTCATGGTTGCCGTGGGAGGGAGTAAATGAGGCATACAGGCATACATATGTATGACTTGAACAAGGACTTTAGAGAAGCCTGCAGTCACTGACTTTCGCGCCCCTTAATAAATTACAAAGTTGTGGGTTTTTTAAAAATTTACAGTCGTAGCCATTTCCAGGGCACTTTGCGGTGGTTCATCAACATATTTACTGACAGTCGATCGCAGAAGAAGAAAAGTCACCGTAGCATATATGCGAACGCTCTTTGCTTTTAGAAACGCAGTTAAAATTGTCTCATTTTGCATTGCTTCTTAAACCGACGGAAACGCCAGCAGCCAAATAAAATCGAAGTTCAATTCGATTGAAGTCTTTCGGACAGCCCAGTAAACACAAAGATCTCCACCTTCTACCACATGATAGCGGCTGCACTGGCCCTCCCGATACGGTAACCACCATTCTGCGTCCCAGCACGAAGTGCGACAAATGTTGCGATCCTTAAACGCTCCCATGCTCACCGAGAGAACCCCTAAGATAAGAAACTCAATTCTGAAAGTTGCCAGTTACGTCCAAATCGTATAGTCTAATGTAAAAATGAGCCGCCCTCATGGCTATTGTTCTCAAGCTCTTTTGCATCTCCCTCAACGCACGTTGAAGTGATCAACAACCAGATTCATTCATGATTGCTAGCCCAATGCAACTGCAGCCGTGTATCAATGCACTCCACTCAAGACAGCGCCGGCGATAAGAAGAGAGAGAAAGAGTGAGGATTTCCACTCAAACCACAAACACACACACTTGCTCGCAGTCATCACCACCTGACGACAAATACTTTCTGTTCATCAGGTACTCGCTCTTCCTTACCATTTTCTTGCTGTTCTCCTCTCTTCTTCTGCCGTCGTCGTCTTCTCGGTGGCAGCACTCGCCGTCGTCGATGTCGTCGCTGTTCGAGCAACTTCGTCGGTGAGGCAGATGATATCCATTTGCCGGATCGGTTAGTATGAATCAGTCAGCCGCCTTGAACGGATTACCCCAGCTCTCGCTCAACTCAAAAGTTATCTGTTGCATCTTCTCGCGTAAATTGTGCTCCATACCGTGTCTTTACCGCGACTACTGTGATTCTTGGCGACGTTTGTCGTTCGCAAGCAATACCCAGTGACAGATAAAACATCTGTGTGTGTCTTATTCGAAAATGAATTCAACTGAATTCAAATGAAAATCGAGTGAAGTTTTAAACCCCTTTTCACAAAAAAAAATCACAAAATCGCGTAAATCTGAAGAAAACGGGAAAACAGTGAAAAACTTCCGCTATCTCGACAAGACAGTGACACAACACACTTCCGCACAGAGATGGATACCAAGATCGAGCAGCACTCCAAGCCGATCCTCAGCCCGACTCGCTCGCTCGACGAGGGCTTCGAGAGTGATCCGGACCGCATCTCCACGGACTCAGAGCAAATTCTGCCAACGCCTCCGCCCCAAACGTCAGCGTCGTCGCCGCTGTCTGGGCAGAAAAATGAAAATCGCATTACAACCGGATCTATGTCCTTGGCGCAGCTGTCGTCTGCGTCTACGATGTCGTACGATCCACTGAAAGTTGACAAACTCCAGCAGCATGATGGCCCACAACTCCGTTCTCAGGTATCGCGCCGTACTCGCACTGGCGCCAACAACACGTCATCGGCCCACCAAGGTGACATGGAATCAGAGAAATATTTCAAAGACATCAGCAGCAGCAGGCCAACGTCGTTGTCGTCATTGGACAGCAAATTGGCAGCCTTGCCGCGTGCCGGCCATCAACTGGTCGGTGGCAGCAATTTTAATTCCATTCCGCAGGCGCTGCAGCCACCCACAAGCTCCGGCCCGGCCGGCACTAGCACCACTCCCGGCAACCGCCTGCAGTACCAATACCAGAAGAATCGCCAGGGAACGCACACGAATAATCGATTTAACGCCAGTAACGTCGGCTATCGTCGTTCGCGGACACGCGCCCTGGTCCCGGCAGTCATAAAGACATCTTCATTCCCGTCATCAGCGCCAGCAACGTCATTATCATCGGGATCCGCTGCTGCCGCGGGAGCGACGGCGTCCGTAAATATGATACCCTGCAGTAATAATGGCCCAACAAGTCTGCCTACGTCGATTAACGCGATTACTCCTGTCGTGGGGCAGCTGGCGAGCACCGGCGCTGTGGGTGGTGGCGGTGGCGGCACCACCGTGGTGATGATACCAGTCGGTTCTGGTACTAGATCGCATTCCATGGACGCAATTAGGCAGCGCGACGCCTTGCTGCTGAAGCACGAACCGGTCGTAGCCGTTTACAAGGGCACCACCGACCGCCTGATGAACTACAACAAATTCACCAAATTCACTCCCGCCTCTAGCGGAGGTGTCGGCACAGCAGGCGCACCCGTTGGCCAGAGTCAAAATATGCCATTAGCACAGACAATCCTTCTGCAGCCCCTGTCCAGCTCGTCGCTGCTGGCGTCCTCCTCGTCGGCACAGGTCAATGGCGGCGGTGGCGGCAGCTCGAACTTGATGGAGTTGCGGTCCAATCACCTGATGGCTTCGACAAACAGCCTCTACACCTTTTACCCGGCCGAGGGAAGTCTTCAAGTGTGGCAATCGGAATGCGGCGACCTGACGTACAAGTCCAGTCGCAATCAGCAATCCCACAAAGCTCCGGTCTGTTGGACACAATCTATACCAAGGCAAACTAGACGGTAAGTCTCGGACAGAGTGAGCATGCGTGACTGTGTGAATGATGGGGGATTCCTCTTCTGTGGAAAATTGGACAGACCCTCGTGTGGGGGAGTTGTGTGATGGGGTTGGAGGTATTGCGGTGATTGCCGAGATCCGGTGGCTATGAGTGGGTCGTTTGCTGTGTCAAGGAAAAGAGGGAAATTATGTTTAATTTGAAGTTTTAATGAGACCGCTGTAGCCGCCGGCGTTGGTGAAGGAGTTACTGACGACCGAGGAAATAGTTCCCCTAATGGGTTGGTCTATGGCAGAGAGAATTTCGATTGACTCATGGAAAGGTCAAAAAAATGTCATAAAGTTTTGAGACATTCAGCATTCGGTACCTTCCCTAATTTAAAACTTTGATATAAGGACGAGCAATAAGTGCCTGGTTCGAAAATGATTTTGAGCAAAGTTTTGCATGCTTTCGCCATTACCTTCGAAAAGGCCTAAATTTTGATCAGTTTTCAAACGAAATTTGGGACTTTCCAATTTTGATCATAATCTCCAACAAATTTCGAACTTTAGATATTTGGATCTTTCTAAATATTGACAAGTGCGATTGTTGGATGAGAATGAACATAAGAAACCAGATTTTTTGGGTCTGGTCAGAAAGTGATTTTAGCACTAAAACATGCGCTGGACAATTCCGTCCATAAAATCAGTGAACAGCGGAGGTAGGTTCTAGGAAAAGTTTAAGCTTGTCAAGCTTCCCTGTCTTTTGATTGTTTGTCATGGAATAAATTTTAGAGCTAAAATTTTGAATAGTCTTAGGATCATATTTTCGGTTTTGGTTTATAGAAAATTTTAGTTTATGATTTCAAGCTCAATGTTAATAGAGGGTCTGTTAATAGAAGGTGCTGCATTTAAAATAATCTCAAGATCATGTGTTTTCGCGCTTTCGAAAGTAACATTTAGGGTGACACTAAGCACTTGTGGAGTTTTTTAATAATTTGCTCATGGAACGAGAGAACTTAATTCTGTAATGTATTGCCTATTTTAAGCAATTACCTTTCGCCATCTTTCAGGCATTCTGTTTTTTTAACGAAAAACCTTACCAGTGACGATTTGAAATCGCCATCATTAATGACATTTTCACCATTCAACAAGTTTTGCAAGGATCGAAATAAAAAACAATCCGATGATGCAGGGTCAGGGATATATGGTGTATGTAGCAAAACATTCCAAACAAGGTTCAATTATGTTTGCCGAGTGACCAAAAATGTTTGTGGCTATGCATTGTCTTGTCATTTGTCAATTTGGGCCGTTTTTCGTCATGTATGCCTGCATGCCTGCATTATTTAATTTTATTAGTTGTTCCATGCAGACATCGGAATTAATTGTTCGTTTGGGTGGTAGAAGTGCAAAGTAGACAATTCCTTTGTATTCCCACCAAACTGATAACAAAACTTTCTTTTGATGAATATCAGCTCTTGAAGTTGTTTGCACTGGTTAGCTTGGCTTGCTCCACGATTTCTTCCGATTGACATTTTTGTAAACAACCCATTTCTCATCACCAGTTATCAATCGTTTTAAAAAATGGATAATTTTCTTTAACAAATGGAGATGTTATTGCGTTGTGTTAAATGATTTGCTTTCAGTTCATGAATCCATATGTCGAGTTTTCGTACACAGCAAACTTGTTTTAAGCGATTTTCAATGCATATATTCGATACGTGAAGCTTCTCTGCACTGTCACGTGCCACGTTCTGTTACGATTCGAATCGATTATTGGTTTGATTTGGTCATAATTAGATTCAAGTGGACGACCAGAGCGCTTTTCATCTCTGAGTGAAAGGTCACCAGAACGAAATTTGGCTAACAATTTTCACACTCATTTAAAGCTTCGTCACCATAAACAGTACATAACATTTTGTGAGCTTCCGATTTAATTTCCGGAAAGAAAAGAGAAAAATATGACGAAAATGTTCATTTAGATTCTTACCTTGGCTACAACAAGGTGATGATCCGAGTCGATGTTTGCACCTTTGGAAGGTTCGGACATCGAGAATAGTGGAGGAGTATCTGACGTCAATCGCAACGTGATCAATCTGGTTGACGATGTATTGATCAGGAGATCGCCAGGTTCCTTTTTAAATGTCCAGGTGTGGGAACCGCGTGCTAGCCACAGAGAGGTTCCGCCCCAAGGCGAAGTCCAACAGCCTGAGTCCGTTTCCGGATGTGTTGTCATGCAGGCTGTGTTTACCGATGACTCTAGCAAAGATGTCCTCCTTTCCCAGCTGAGCGTTGAAATCTCCTAGAACGATCTTAGTGTCGTAGCTGGTTCATCGATCGTATGTTCTTTGTAGGAGATTATAGAAGTCATCCTTCGTGATGTCATCCTTCTCCTCTGTCAGTCTGATGTTCTCGAATTTAGCCTTAATGCGGATTGTCATAAGGCGTTCGCTGACGGGGTTATAAGTCAAGACTGTTTGCCTGAATCTGCCTCGAACAACAAATCCGCATCCGAATAAGCGCTGCCTTCTGTCTCTATAGTAATCGCTGTAGTAGATATCTTAGTTCTTCATCGTTTTTATGCCAGGCCCATTCCATCCCACTTCCTGGATGGCGGTAATGTCTGCCTTGTAGCAGTCAAGGGCCACCGCAAGTTGTTCGTTTGCTCGAGGCCTTTTCAGAGACTTCACATTCCACGTGCAAAACCGAAAATCATTGTCCTTATAACGTTTGCTGGGGTCGTCAATAATCGATCCTTCATTATCCGATGCATGTTGTTGTCACTGAATTTTTTTACGTGGTGAGGAAGTTACCCTCACGCAAAACCCACAAACTGGTAGGCCAGGCCCATTATTTAAAACCTCGCGGGCTCGCTACATACATTGGTTCACCATACAACGGCTGTTGTGATGGCTATCCAGGAGGCGCAGCAAGAAGACTGTATGTCAACTTGACCTGTGCACTTACGAGGATACCGTTGGCAACTCGCCTTATTGAGCGCAATCAACAGTATTGCCTCGCGTGAACAGACCCATGCCCTCCTCCCATGCAGTTGGCGAATGATCATGCTGCCTGGAGAGGCATGTTAGTTGAGGCCCAGGTCCACCCCGGCCTGTAGCGCCACAAAAAGGAGACGAAGAAGAAGCTTAACATTTCGATTACCTCAGTAAACCTAAAAGTCGACTAAATCCATTTTTGAGTGCAATCTTACTAAGTTGCCAATCCAATATATATTTGATGACCAGGACCTAGGTTCCTCATTAACAACTGGTGTTGTGCGGCCTGCTGTTCCATCACGAGTAGCGACCTTCAGTTTTCTGTCGACCACAATTGCCGAAACTTATGAAGCCTTTTAATAGACAGTTATTACTATTACTGAGTGTCAGCAGCTTAAAAGTGGAGATGCCGTTAAAAAAGCGATGTGTTCAGTTCGCAAATCAAACCTGGGGCCTTTGGCATGTGAGTCGCTCCCTATTCAACTCTCGACGGTGGTCATGCGTTCGCCACTAGTTGGGTAGAATTATGAAATTCGTAACAAAAGGATGGAAAATTCAAAATTAAAAACAAGTTTTAATGTCAAAGTTGTTGTCGTTGTGTAAAAACGCATAAGCTTGCTAAGTCAACCTACTGAAATTCACTCCTTGTCCTCTTTCACTCCTCATGTTGCTGCTTTAAATAGCCTTCAGTGATCTGTCCGAAAGAAAGGGAATTTTTTTCGGGACTTTTTTTTTACTGGGAAATTTTATTTTTTAGAATTTTGGATAATTCAGAATAATGTTTTGTTAAGATTTTGGGTTTAGCTCCAACCAAGGGACAACTGTCAAGGAGTAATAATAATAATTGTTGGCGCTACAGTCCAAAGGGGGATCAGGACCTAGCTTGCTCATCAACTACTCGTGTTGTGCGCGCTATTGTTCTCTCACGAGTAGAAGGGTACTACAGTTTTTTGCCGACACCGAACGGCGACATTTGAGAAGCTTTCTTAGACAGTTATTACTCTTTGAGTGTTGTCAGCAGCGCGAAAGAGGTGGTGCCGTGAGAAATTCGAAAAATTGGTGTTGAGCTGGGAGTCGAACCTGTACCCTTCGGAGTGTGAGCGTCGCACTCTACCCACTACGCCACAGCGACCACTGTCAAGGAGTGTCAAGGAGTGCCCAGTTCATATCTTGCTACTACCCTTGTTGAGCTCGCCACTGTTCTAAAACACGGTGTAAACAATAACAAGGGTAGCTCCAAATTCGAACGCGTTTGACAATTTTCAAAGTCTTTTCTAAACATTTGGTACTCCAGGTAAAGGTACCAAAGGTCCAGCGGTCAAAGGTAAATAAAACTGTAGTCCTCCAGCTGAAGTGTATTCACCATAGTTTTGGTCCTGTAGAGGTAAGACGTCAGAATATTCATGCATAAAATTGACCTCTTAAGGGAATTTAAAACAGAGGCCGACTTAGCTCTTTTTTTCTTCTTCTTGTGGCGCTACAGTCCGGGGTGGACCTGGGCCTCAACCAACATGCCTCTCCAGCCAGCATGATCCTTTCCCAGTAGCGTTGCGCACTCCAAGTTGGTTGAGGTCCTTCTCCACTTCTGTGCGCCATCTTAGCCTAGGCCGTACTCTGTTGCGTTGTCCCAATGGTTCAAATTCGAAGACTTTTCGGGATGGAGCAGTGATGTCCATACGCTCTATATGTCCTAGCCATCTTAAGCGTTGTATCCGTAGACGCTTGACTAGTTGTTGTCACTGTACAACCCGTAGAGTTCGTCGTTAAATCTTCTCCTCCAGATGCCACCGACGCAAACAGGACCAAAAATTGCACGCAAAACCTTTCACTCTAACGACTTCTTCATCCCTCTTTGGTAACGTCCAGGTTTCCGGGCCATAGCGTAGGAGCTGACTGACTTAGTTTACTGTAGTTAACAAAGTGACTTAATCGCATATTGACAAAAAAACTTTCGTTTTGCAATGCAACAGCCAGTCCAGCGGCAATCCAAAAAAGAGGAAAAGTGATAAGTCAAACTCTTGGCAACGTCTACAGCCCATGGTGGAAAGTGTTCATCTGGGAGCAGTCGATTCCCCCGCAGAATGTTCAAGAGCTTAAATCCAGTCCACTTGCACGGTTCACCTCGAGGTATGCAGTCGTATGTCATTTTAAAATCTCCAAAACATCAGTAGACTCGTTTGACATTTCCCCACCTAGTCTTTAAATTTATTCTCAGAAGTATGTATAAATCTGTTTACATTCTACACGACTTTTCTAATTTATCTTGATCTTCTGGTCTTCTGAAACAAAGTAGCTCATCTTCATTATGGTCCAAAAGCACCACAAAATTGTACATACAGGAGTTTAACTGTCTCCGAACTATGAGACAGTTCTCCCAATTTACCACGATCAACTGAACGACTTGTGTCAAAAACCTCCCGCCACCTGTCACATCTGACATTTTCTCCATGCCGCCCAGCACTCATCACCAAGACACGTGCTGAACAAGGCAAAAAATAAAACTTGTCATGATCAACTTCTGTTCCATCCCAAAAACTGACACCCGACACTGACGGACGCACACATCTGTAACTTTGCCGCCAGCCGAAAAAAATAACAAAAACGTGTTTGCTAATAAATTTCCTCAAAACATGCAAACTAACAAATTAACACCTCTCCAAAGCCCGCAAATAGATTTCGTCTTCGCGGCCACACATGAAAATTCCGCCACAAACCCGAATCGAAAATTGCGGCAGTGAATCTTCGACTAGCTGCGAGGTTGACTTGCCTTGAGTGGGCTGTGCAATCAAATATGAATTATTGATTTTGATTATACAACGGACCAGTGTGATGATCTCCCATTTTGCCACCGCCGCCGCTGCTGCCGTCACTTGCCCCAGAGCTTGAGATGACGGCGACCTCTTGGCCCGTCTGTCGTCTGACATCGCACACGGTCGCCGAGAAACTTGTTCCTGTGGCATGTTTCGTTTCCCAGCTCACAACCTAACCCAAATCATGGGAAATTAACTCATAAAGCGCGCAGTCAAGCCGCTCTGGTGAAAGTACTGCACTAAGGACATGACCTGTGATGATGCACAGCGCGAGAAGAGCATCTGTCACTTAGGTGCTGTGGTCACTTTGGGGTAGTTCGTTCGTGCACATAAAACGGGGACCGGTTGATGCACGATACCTACAAAATGTCACCCTTCCCTGTCCCTTTACAGCCTTGGATGTGTCATAAAACTGGCACTTTGCGGTTCTTTCTTTTCGGTTTTTTCGTGTCTATCTCTGTTTTATCACAAATTGATTGGCGACACTTGACAGATGGAAAACGGCATCGGGTGACGACTGATTGAAAATGATATGCTCGATGACACTTTGCTGACATATTTTTCCTAGACTTGGACCGTTATCTGTTGCCGCTAGGCATAAACAAAAACCGAACGGCCGCGCATGTCATTGCAGTGACATTGAACAGAAACACATGTTCCCACATGTGTGACAAAGCGGCAAATAGTGCAGATTTGTTGTGTGTTTTGTGTGCGACGAGTTTGCCTTTTTGCGTTCACCTTATCGTCGGCGGTTTATCATTCAGGTCGCGTCAGTTCCCGCTACGAGCGGCACTGAATTTGGCGTCAATCCGCATGCAAATTCGTCATTGTGGGGGAACGGAGCATAATTGATTCGTAGGAAGAGCGTGACAGTTGGTCGGTTCGCTAGCAGACGATCTGATTCTCTAATTGACCGAGATCTGTCAAACTAGAATTTGCATTTGGGCCCATGTGAGTGGGAGCAAAATGAAGATGAGCGGGAGAATGTCAATGCGGCAAAGAGTGAACGTTGAGTGTTGTATTTTTATTGTGGGTGGTTTGAGTGCAGAATGTGTCAAATTGACGGTGGAGCAGGTCTTATTAAATTCATTTGTCATTCTGAGCTCCACAAATTCAATGTGAATGTGGTGAATTGAGGAAGAAAACGTCTTGTTGGCAGTTAGAGACGCAACGGGTGAGGTTCTTGCCATTGCGTTAAAGGCCTGTTATGCTGAGTCGAGAAACGTCACTTTGACAATCTGAGACAAGTTACCCGACAGAATAATAGAACTAAACCAAGAAACGTCACTTTGGCAGTCTAAGGCACGTTGCATGACATAGGTGGAATGTCAAATTGACTTCTTGCCATTTGCCAATTCTTGCAAATGAAACGAAGAAACTTCACATTTACTGTCGAAGACAAGTCACAGGCCATAGGAGAATGTCAAATTGACAGCAGGAGAGAACTTGACAATTGGAGACTTTTTTGACATTTGGAGACTCGAGATTTGCAAGAATTGATCTTGCAGACAACGTTCTGTCACTTTAAACTGGGAATTTGGGAAATAAAAAATTTGGGCAAACATTTCGCACAGCAACATACTTGAAACAAATGTCACACTGACTTTCTCGAATGTCAATGTTGATGTAAGTGCTGTCGCGGACTCATCATATCTACCATATATCTGCCAATCTATTCCGTCTCGACCTTGATTTCTTAAAGTGCCCTCTCACTTTCGCAAATATCCGTCAGTTGCTTACGTCACTTCGAACCCCTTTCCAAGCCACACTTACATAACATCTCTCCAAACGAGCTTGATCTCGTTTTCTCAGCAAGCCACCTACCACTGTAAAAACACTCACCCAAAGCCCACATGTCAAACACACACCCCTCCCACACTCCTCTTTATCTGGCGTCTGAAGACAACAATCGCCGGACTTCACTAAACGACCCAATTAACTCATCAAGATGCTCGGTCGGTCGTCATCGACGCTCTCGAACTGTCAAGCTACTGGGCGATGCAATTACGGAAGTCGCTCACCCGCTCGCAGATAAGCTTATCACCATTAAGCCAAGCCACAAATCTCCCACGGCCCCAAGTGAATGGGATGCAGGAGCCTTGAGTTTAATTTGGATGTCGAGGAAAAATTGTCGTCACGCATGCCAAGCTTCCGGCGTTTGAAAAATTCGCAGCAAGCCCTGACCGTGAACATGATGCGCTGAAAGAAAATTGACTCAACGTCAGCGTCGCATGTCGGATCGATAACTGAAGTCAAAAGAATGTTATCCATGAATATTCACACTCTGCACAGATGCTTCGTGAACTTGTGAAGTGGGACTGACCTTGCTTTGGATTTGCATAATGAGCTGGGAATTGAGAGTGTTCCCAGAGTTCATCGTGGGACGGAAGGTGTGACTTTGAAGATCTTGCGATGAGATGACACGCGCGTTGAACTGCTGAATCGGAGTTCTTCTAAACTGTCTTAAATCTCTATATCTACTTAATCCGCGAAGAATTTGGTGGTCGAATGTGAGTCAAGCTGGTTGGTCATACGTATGCTCGACTTCTGAGAAGTCCAAGAGCGTGTTAAGCGAAACGGACTCATATGGTGCCAGCGTTTGTCGCGTGGGCTGTTGATTCAGATGGCTAGTGGAGAAGTCTTAATTCCATAAAAGGGAAAAGATGAACCTGAACAGAATTGCTGACAAACAAATTGAGTGGCGCTATTGTCCGCGAGAGACCAGCGACAGACTGCAAGCGGACATGACCCAAGAAACCCTTCAGTCCACCACCAACTCGCCAAACAACAATTTCCCCCATCTTTCCTTTTCCTTTTCTGAAATTCCCGGAACGTAGAAAGTTCGCGATCGCCTTCGGCGACTTTCGAATGAGGTCATTCCAGGCGCTGTCGACAGCTGCGAAATTTGGAAACACACTTCTGCACAACTGCCTACACAACGAACCGACCATTCTACTTGTGCAAACAGACATCCCAACGATGAGTCACTTCCTCTCGAATGACACCACACTACTGGACACTCAGGCGGACGTCGCCGCTGAACGCAGAAAGAGCACAAAACAAAAAACAATGCGCCTCTCTTGCAGCAGAACCAAATTATTCCGGATTCCCTGATGCGTAAAAATGTGACTCGACCACAAGTCAAGGGTGCCAAGCTACGACATAAGGGTCTCTCCCCCACTCACACCTGTTGTGGGCCGTTGAACTTGTCGAGTCCCGCGGTGACAAAGGAAATTCCACCACACTGGGAAGCCTTTCATTAGGCAACGCGATCGTGATCTATTGAACCCTCATGCGCACCACACCACTGTGGGAACAGTCATCCTGTCCCCTCAGCGGTACTGCCAACACCAAGCAAAAGACACGAAGAAACAAAAACGGAATTGTACTCAGCTCACACGCACTTTCTCTTCTCGTCGCAGAGGTTAATGAATTCGCTTCCCTCGCATAACCGTCCGTCATCGCTCGGGTGACACCGAGCGCCACGAACCATCTAGCAATTGTTTTGCAAGCAACATCTCCGGTTGCAGAGATCAATACTCCACCGACATCGGCCGGGAGGTAAAAGTGAAAAAGTATCTCCCTGCCCAAGGGGAAATCAATGAGCGGCACGAAAGGGCGAGCGCGTGCATCGTTCGCTTGTCGCGTAACAGCAGAAGCAGCAATTGCAGTTACATAAGCCGCCGCACATCGAACGCATCCATTGACACCTTTTTGTGAGAGAGACTCTAATCGTACGGCTTTCGAACTCGGAAATGTTCGAATCGACACGGTGAACGATGCGCGACGGTCGAGTGTCATTTAGCCGCGCAATAAAACTCTGACCCAAGGTGTCATTAATCAGCGACGCTGCGACTCCGCATCGGCCGGATGGTGGATTAATGAATATGCGATATACGATACGAAAGCGGGCTTCTTGGCGATTTTTTCGGCGGAGAAGAAACGCGCGTGCAAGGGGACATTAGAAGGAAGTAAAACAAAACGAAAAAAACTTAATTGAGAGTAATTTAGCGTTCTGAAGAGTAGGCGAGAGACGGCAACAGCTATGGGAATGTACTTTCAATGGCTTAAGCAGTTTTTAGGACTTTTTAAACATCTACGTGGGCTGCGCAGACTTTGTAGTCTTGTGAAAGGAGGAGAAGGGTTATTAAATACATTTTAAATGCGGCAATTGAGGTTAAGAATCGAGGTGCTTTGTTTTGCACTGTTTGTTACCTCGATTTGCAGATTTCTTAGGGAGGGACATTCAGTGGTTGACAGTTGCTCTGAATGTTCTAGGTCAGTGCGCCTTTCACCAACGAGCATCAGTTTCAATGCTAAGGCTCCTTGAAGAGGATGAATTTTGACTCAGACTCAATTTTGTACGTTGCCAGGCGAAGATGAGAAGTTAAGTGTATCTTAAGGCAAACGTTGCATAAGACAAACAGTTTGAGTTTGAGAGTTTGCTCCGAACTCAGTTAAAGGACAAGTGTACCAAGAGCTCAGAGTCCTTTGCGAGTGGCTATTGATCTCCGTGTTCAAGTGTTGCGGTGAAAATGGCCGATGATCTTAATTACTGGCCTATTCAGCGAGAGTTGGAGCCTTATCTGGGACGATGCAGGTTCTGACCTTTTCTGGGGCTTTAGACCTCTAATTAAAAGAAAACAATTTTTTACAGACTGCCGCATCATTTTGAATTTGGGTAGTCAGGGCTTGAACCTGCTGCAATGAAAAAATGGTAAGATTCTAGGATATTATTCAATGCACACCTTATGCGCAGAAGGAAATAATCGGTTTGGTTGACGGATGAATCATTCGGAGAAAGACAAGTTGTTGTAAGGATTCTTCTGCTACTGATCGACCTATATCGTCTCAAAGCAGTCAGTAAACTGATGAACTGAGTCGTTGTCTGGACTCGAATCCTAAAGTTTGTACCTTCTGTTTTGGTTCGTCAGACAACTCAAGTTGTTGTATGTAGCTGAATCGTGGAGTCTGTAGATTTCCAGCATGTCCTCAAAGATGTTTTTCTAACTGACATGAAACTCTTCGAGCATTATTGTATTCTGTATTCCGGACAGCTTAAGTTGCCTCCACCCAAGTCCTCGGTGGTGCATGGACAAATATGGGACTACTGTTCTAGAATTTAATGCACTTAATGCGGATCACAGCCAAATAGTCAAACTGCGGCTTACAGTTGATGACTTAGTCATTTTTGCTTAACAAATCCGCATCATACTGCTTTTCGGACCAAGGCCCCTTCAACTCTTTTTAGCAATTACGAGTACTTGCCTTGAGCTGTTACTGAGCCATACTTCTTAGTGTTTTGATATCATATTAATTAATTGTATGGCGCGACAGACCGCACGGGACAAGGGCCTAGCTTACTCATCAAATATTCGTGTTTTGCGCGCTTCTGGTCTCTTACGAGTAGAAGGGACCTACAGTTTTTTTCCGACTCCAAACAGCGAAGTTTGAGAAGTTTTCTTAGACAGTTATTACTCTTTGAGTGTTGTCAGCAGCTCGAAAGAGGTGGTGCAGTGAAAAATTCGAAAAATTGGTCACCCGATACCCGAGAATATATTGAAGGCCCCTTGTATGTGCAAAAGAGCAGCAAACAACAGCTTCACGGAGTGTTCTGTTCTGCTCATTATACTTGTAGTTTAGCTGAATGTATACTTTCCTTCTTTTTCAGGGATTGGTCGATCAGAGACGCATTTTCAACATGAAAACCATCTGACGTGACACTTTACTTCATTGATTTTTCCTTCTTACAATTCGCCAAACTTTCAAAACTAAATTTTTGGTTGCCTTCAACAATTACTTACTATTCCTATGAATGACAAATCTCACTCCTTTTTAAAATACCTTTTCAACAGGGAGTGAGACTTTATTGCTGCTTTAGATGTCACCTGTCATTCAACATGCAGAAAGTCAGACATGTTACCAACTTGCTACCGACTTCGTTCAAAAATGATTCTTTCCTATTATTATTATTTTTGCTTAGGCTAGACTTAAAGAAGATCGCCTTGTGGGGTACCATGCCTGTAAACTTGTCTTATCCCCTCAATTTCTTAGCAGAAGGTTAAGGTGGCTGATGAATGTACTTAGTCCCATACCGGACCATTGTGCTACATCTGAATTGTGCTTAGCAGAAAGGTAAAAGTGAAACTCTCGAGTATTTTTACTGTTTCTGCCCTCCTATGCTTAGAAGATGACCCAAAATTTTGACTTTCCTTCTTAGAAATTCGCTTTACTGTGTGAGATTAACCAAAGCATGCACCTCACATGTCTTAGGCACCTCTGCACACTTAAATGAATTTTATGTTTGTGACATCACTATCTAACATAACCTAGTAGGTTGTATAGTCGGATTTTCATGAACGGCTCCAAGACGACGGAGGGTTCTGGAGCTGGGAAGACGACAACATCAGACTTCACGGTTCCTTAGGTACTATCGCCTCGGTCTTCCAAGCGGAAGTTTTTGCGATCCTAATGGCCACCAACTATATTGCGAAGAATAGGTGGAAGGGGCAAAGTTTCTGGATTTAAAACCTGTCTTTAAAGCCTTACTCAACCCTTCAACCACTTCCAAGAGAGTCTTCCCATAATTTGGTCGGCAGGCTGAATTCGCTAAGACTTGTCTGGGTCCCGGGACACCACGGGCTCATTAACGAGAAGCGAGATTGCCGATGAACTAGCTAGGCGAGGTTCGAGAGGCATTCGCTGAGCCCAAACCCACCTTAGGACTATCTGCATACTTGGTTAGAGCCTTCGTCGACGGTTGGGTAGCCCAGCAGCACAATCAGAGATAACGTGACTCTCAAGGATTCAGGATGATCAAGTGAATGCTCCCGAAGGTTAGCAAGAAATCCGCGTCTTTTCAACTATCTCTAGACAAAAACGAATGCAGACGACTTGTCGGCGTACTAAACGGACACTTCACCTTCGGCTAGAACCTTAGTCGGCTTGAACTACGTGACGTCGCTCTTTGCGACGCCAGTGGAGAAGGTGAAGACCCTTCAGAACACTTTCTCTGTCAGTGTCCCGCTTTGCTCGTATCTATCAGATGGCGGCTGTTTGGCGCAGACGCGGTGGGAATAGGAAACCTAAATTCTACAACACAGAAGCGCCTCCCGGTCTTTCTTCGGAAAACCCTTAAAATACATTATATGAAGGTTACTGCCTGGTAGAACAATGGACCAGTATTTGAGTCTGAGCGCACCAGTGCTCCAGTGTATCCCAACCTCAAAAAAAAAAATCAACCATAACCCAACCTAACTACTAGTTCGCGTTAAACTGTTTTCATTTTTCATCATCCCGCAGAACTCTTCAAATTTACGCAATCTACAATTTTTGTTTTTATTAGAACGTCAAGGTTAGCGAAAGGGAACCGATACAATCGAATTCAGTTTGGATATGGTCACAGTTTTGCGACTGGCGAACAAGAATTGGTTGGAGGTCCAACGCATGGAGAGCGTCATAATAAATTGATAGCCCAAGAACCAGTCAATATTCGCCTTGTTTTATAGGTCTAGGAGATTGATGTTCGCCGCTAACGCGACGAAGGTCGCTTCTATTATCATCTCTGCGTGTCGGTGCTAATTAGTTGAAAGTTTCTTGTTTTCTGTTAATGACTGTGAGGCTTGAATCAATTTTTAGCACAACAAGTTTTGGTTTTGCAAAATTGCTAATTACTGGTGTTTGAAGAGACAATTGGTCGTGATTTCGCAGGGATGGTGACAAAGCGTGAGTGTCAGTTGAAAATTGATGGCACACCTTATTATAGAAGTCCATATGGGTATTATTGTGGCCCAGGAGTTTGCATTTTAAATGGAAGCAGCATTTTGCAAACTGTAAGCCTTAACGCAGAATCACTCTTGCCAATCGCTGTTTCTTTTGGCTCAAGAGGCAATTGAGTAATAAAGCCCTCTCTCGAAGGACTAAGCTCGCTTTATAAAACAGCCTGATTATCCCGGTCGTACTTTGTGGCGCGGAAAGTTGGACGTTAGCAAAGGCGGATGAGGAAGCTCTTAGTCTTTTTGAGAGAAAAGTCTTGTGTGCGATTTTTGGTCCTGTTTGCGTTGATGGCATTTGGAGGAGAAGATTTAACGACGAATTCTATGGGCTGTACAGCGACATGCACTTGGTCAAGCGTCTTCGGATACAACGCCTAAGATGGCTAGGCCATATAGAGCATATGAACACCACTGTTCCGGCCGGAAAAGACCTTGAATCCGAGCCATTGGGACAACGCAAGAGAGGACGACCTGGACTAAGCTGGCGCACACAAGTGAAGAAGGACCTCAACCAATTTGGAGTGCGCAACTGGAGACAGCTGGCGAAAGATCGTGCTAGCTGGAGAGCCAAGTTGATTCAGGCCCAGGTCCACCCCGGACTGTAGCGTCACAAGACGAAGAAGACGAAGAAGAAGAAGCCTAAGCGACATACCTCTGTAGACGATTCTCATTTGTGCAAGACGTACAATTCGACATTTGTCCCAGTTTAATTGTTTACATAAATTTGCACCAGCCAGAGCAATCTGATGCGCAAGTTGCTTGCTTAGTGTGGAGGCCGCATTAGCGAGCAAGCAATTTTGTTGATAACGCTCAAAGAGTAATAACTATCCAAAAAAAGCTTCTCAAACCTTCGCCATTCGGAGTCGGCGAAAAATTGTAGGTCCCTTCTACTCTTGGGAGAGCAGTAGCGCGCCCAACATGAGTGATTGATGAGCAAGCTACGCCCTGGTCACACTGTGGACTGTCGCGCTATACAATTACTATTATTATTTACAAACTAAGCTCTGTTTGCTTTCAAAAGTTGTGCATTAATAACCAACTTTGGGATTGTGGCGCGTTTACCAATCATCTGGTCTGCGCAACGAAATCCTCACCCTACGTGCTTCCTTGTTCTTCGCAATGACCATTGGGTGAGGAATAGGTTTTGCAACACAGGTGATATGCGCAATACTGGGTCATGCTTGAAAGAACAACGTTGGTACAAATTTAAAGTTAGTCCGCGAAGGTTGAGACAAACGCGCAGAAGACTGTATGCTGTACAAGAATATTAAGCTGCTTCTGCTTCAAATGTTCACTTTCCTTTGAACGCTGTCATCAATTTTGAAGAACTGAACCATTGAATGTCGTTTCATGTACTGAAAGAAGCGTGCAAGAATTAATCAGCTAAAATCACTTCTAGCTCAGACACAAACCTTCTCAGAGCTTCTACCAAATTAAGAAAATACTTTACCCGACTCTGTTCGTTGCAAGAGGAATTCCGCGTGTACTCGTAGGCTGAACTCTGGCATGTTTAATGATTAGGGTGTTTTTGGGAAACTAAATTACTGTTTTCTGACAATGTTTAAGTTTAGACTGACAGTTTCTTAACTTAAACGTTATAAAAAGATGTAATCTTTAAAATTCTCAAAGAAATTTCCATAAGGCTGTGTTGGGGAAGTAAGACTTTATGCATTAATTTGATTAAGAGCATGAATTTCTGTACTGCTACACAGTCATCGTAAAGTGCTCTAAAATCTACGAACATGTTTCCCTTGCTTCTTATGCGAAGTAAGGCAATCGTTGAGAGAAATAATAAGCCATAAGAATCAGAACTTCTCACAGACATGTGAAAATAAGAAGGTCCTGTAAAACAAGGTCAATGGTCAAGCTATGAATACACACGTGCATTTTTAGCCAACACATATACGTTGCAGTAGCATGGCACCAAGCTAAGGGAAATCTGCGACGTCCCTGCATTGGTGATGAACATAATTTTTGCACGTCTGAATCAAAACCCGATTCGATTTCTTTTCCCATGTCACGCCTACCGATTCCGTGAACCCATGAACTCGTGAATTAATCTTCTTGATGACGGATGACAATCCGTCTCAAAATTAGTTATCTAATCCCACTAATCAACGCTGCTTCCTCAAATCCAACTTAATCATCAGCTGCGGCTGATCAGCTCACAATAGACGGCGCATTTCCCTTCAAATCTTTCGTTTCCCCCACGCTACCACAAAGAAAATGCAAAAAGACTCAACGAATTAATATTTTTTTTAATAAAATGTGTACCCGCATCCATAAACTCAAATCTTACGTAAGGCTGCCGGCCATCCAGTGCGCGACCGGCTATACCTCGACCAGAATCGAATAAATAAACAAAACCTATCCAGCAAAATCATATCACAAACGAGTTATGTCACTTCAGCACCACACCGCCGCCACTTCAGGAGAGACAACAAATTTATGAAAATTTATGCCAGTGACTAGAAGACGTGTAAACAGCAAAACAGCAGCCAAAACCAACCCAAACCAGTGTGTGAAATGAACAAATTTCGAATTCATCTCATCGACCATAGGAACAAACCTCAATTCGATTCACTTTTACTGCGCAAACCAAGATCGGAGTGGAAATGTGTGCGCAGCGGCGACAACGATGCACACCGATAACGCATCGAAATATGAAAATATCGAAAATGGTCACCCGACCGAGGCACATTTTCCCCGGGCTCATGAATTATTTGAGATACAAATCAGCGAAATCATGCGCGGTGCGGTAACGGACTGATTTTGTTTCAAAAGCGATCGGCTGGGGAGATAACCGCACGGCGTATTAGTTGCTGATTGTGAATAATTGATTGGAAAACTGTTTCTCATGAGAGGTGCGGCGAGTGGTGACGTCTTTGGTTGATTTCTGTGGTTTTTGGAAAGAAATCGAATCCTTTCTCCTCATCGATCCACAACTGTTTCCAATTCCCCGTTAACACACTCCAAATGATAACAACCCTCCGACAACTATTCCCAATCGTGCAATGAGCCATAAACTTTTATGATTTGACATAAACTTGAATGTCTCTCCATGCGTTGCAGCAATAAAAAATGAGATTTCTGTTCAGAAACAATGGAAGCACCGTGCATGTGAACCAATTCATTTACATTTGAGTGCGCCGTGGGACTGAACTTGAACAAGTGTCATTCGCTTGAGTTTTTTCTTACTTTTACTTTTCGCTTGTCATCAGTGGTTCACAATGACTGCTCTGGAAAATCAGTTACAGGCTTGTGAATCTTGTAAGTTGCAGAAAGTTTGCACCTTGTGGGAAAATGAGCATTCAGTTTGCTTGTATGTCAAAAGATTAAATAAATTTTGTGACGTTAAGGATCAGAGAAGGGTCTCAATTCATTGCAGATTAAGCACCCATTACCCTCTTTTAGAGGGGAGCTACAGTTCAATATTGGCTTTGAATGATGGGGTTTTAAATCGAGAAAGTTAGAGGCACAAAAAATATGAAATAAACTAAGTCGAAGTTTTCCAAATCCCGAAAAAAAATTGACTCAAAACTCACAAATTGGGAACACTCTTTTATAAATACAATACATCGCAATTATTGAATAAAATCAGAGTTGTCCATTCAGTGAAAGAATTTGCATTCCTTCAAACAACTAAATATGTGAGTGAAGAAAAAACTAAATAGTCCGGGCTTATGATGAGCCATCAAATCAAGCTGACGGCTCGGAGATTAGACACCACACCACGACGCCTGTGAGGAGAATTTAGTTTAGCAGAGCTTTGTTGCCTTACTTGTACATCATGACAGTAAGAAATTGATTAAAAGTGACAAGTGGTGTTCGCGGCCGCCATGACGTAGTGGGTAGAGTGCGACGCTCACATGCAGAAGGTCTAGGTTCGATTCCCAGTTGAACACCTCGAATTTTTCAAGGCACCATCACTTTCGACCTTAAGACTCAAAGAGTAATAACTTTCTAAGAAAGCTTCCTAAACTTCGCCGTTAGGAGTCGACAAAAAAATAAGTAGTAACTTAGGTATCTAGGTCCCTATTCTACTCATTAGAAAGCAGTAGCACACAAGTAGTTGATGAGCAAGTTAGACCCTCATTAGAAAACAGTAGCCTGCACAACACAAGTATCTAATGAGCAAGCTAGGCCCTGACCCCCCTATGGACTGTTGCGGCGTAGAATTATTCATTATTATTATTGGTGGTGTTCGCACAACATTTTATTAGAAAGAACATAACTACATGCAAAAAAAATATTGAAAGCAAAATTTCCTAGGTTTAACGATGTAATATGTACACATGACAAGGGGAGCATGGTAGTTCTCGAAAGAAGAAGTAATTCTCTACATTGGCAGGAAGTATAAGATTGTCAAATATCTCCCTTCCGCTTTTTTGTCTTTTGAATTTTCCGGCTATGTAGAAAACATCATTTGAAAGGTCTTGACATAACCTACAAAACGACGCTTAGCATGATTGGTTTGGTGAATCGTCCCAAACAGTGGCCAAGCCGGGATTGACGGCCAAGAAGGTTTTGCTGTGTGTTTGTCGGAATTGGAAGGCAATCATCCACTATGAGCTGCTTCCATATGGCCAGACGCTTAATTCTACCATCTTTTGCGAACAACATAACCGGTTGAAGCGGACGTTCGACCAGAAGCGTCCCGAATTAGCCAAGAAGAAGGATGTAGTGTTCCACCAGAACAACGCCAGACCACACACTTTGTTGATGACTCGTCAGAAGCTACGGGAGCTCGGATGGGAGTTTTTATCGCATCCACCATATAGCCCGGACATAGCGCCAAGTGAATACCACCTGTTCCTGTCCATGACGAACGCCCTTGGTGGTGTGAAGTTGAACTCAAAAGAGGGTTGTGAAAAGTAGCCGTCCGAGTTCTTCGCAAATAAGGAGGGGGCTTCTTATGATGTTGCCGTCTAGATGGAAACAGATTATCGAACAAAAAGGTGCATATTTGAACTAAATCCCATCACTGTAACACTTTTTTTGAAGTATTGAATAGAGAGCAAAAAAGCGGAAGGAAGAACCCTATATTTAATTTTAACATCATCGATATCGAATGTCGAAGCCCTTGTCGAGCAAACTATTCAGGGCGCAGTATCATTGTGGTGCTATCGTTGAAATCAGTTCCGTCGAACTTTGCACTCCTTCCACCGAATGCCACCTGCGATATTCCCAGGTTAATTGATTGGGTTCTTTTTCAATCTCAAGCGTTTAAAACAGCGTCTGCAATGTTATTTTGCCTAAGAAATATGTTTGTTATTCAACGGCTACTTTTGAAGCTCTGCCAGTGCTCCCAACTTTACAACTATCATTATGCAACTATGCCAACTAGTCTGGAATAAACTGTTGAGGAATGTTATGCAAACCTTAAAACCAGTTTTAAAACTTATTCATTTTTTTTGGAAAAATCATAAAATCGTAAAATACTAAGAAACCAATATACCGAAAACTTATAGTTCAAAAAGTACCCAAGATCCAAAATTCTTAAGTTGAAAAGCGTTAAATCCTAATATCCCGATACGTCAAAATCCCAGAAGTCCTGCAAAGAAGGCAAGGAAATGTCATGGTTTCTTAAAGCGACCCAAGAAATATTTCACTCCTTTTGACCTGGCAACAATATATAAGGCGTACATCCACCCAAAGCTTGAGTTTAACACTCCTATCTGGTCTGGTGCTCCTAACACCTCTCAACACCTTCTAGATAGGATCCAAAAGCGAGCTATAAAACTTAGTGGTAATAATAACGCTGCGAAGTCAATCGACTGCAAAAACATCGACGGTGTGTATGAATTTTTTTTTTTCATTTTTATTACACCGAATTTGTATGTTTTTTTTTAATATGAATTCAACAGTTATTATTTTTTATGTTGCGTATCTATCACTATTTTATAGCTATTTCAAGAAAAAAATGCTTTAATGAGTTAGCCAACTGCATTCCTTCCCTTCAAGAATTCGCCCGTAATACCCGCCTTGCTAGGAATGCTTACCCGTTCATCCTTAAGCCCACCTTTGGACTTCTTCCTCAGCCGCACCACACTAATATAGGATGCTCTTCCCAACCTATTAAACCAATGTGTTTTCGGTACATTCTTTCCCAATGTACTTTGGTACCTCCTTTCCCTCTCTTTCTCTGTACCCTACGCCCGTTCTGTGACTTGCTTCCGGTCACTTGAGGGTATAAACAATCCCTTTAGTGCGCGGCAATTATAAAAAACAAACAGATGTAATTTTGAAGCGAAGATTATTATTTCAAAAACAGGAGTGGTTTGTATGGGATTTCTTCTGTAAGACCTAGAAAATCCCATAATGAAAGCTTTCCCAACGTGCCAACATCACTTCCTTTGATATCTTTCAAAATCAGTTCCGCCTTTCCTCATCTCTTGGTTTCAACACAAACGGCATCCAATTTTCTTTCTTTCCAATAAATCCAAACGGAATGGAAATTGTTTTCTGCGTCACTCCCAAGGATCCTGCCAGTTTGTTTTGAATTTGGCACCGATCATGATCGAGTCGAGCTTCCAATTCCTAATGTTCAAACTTTTTGGGCTGGCCAAGGCGCTTCTGCACTTCCTTCCCACTCTTCCTGCATGACTTATTTGTCGGAGCAGATTCAATTTACGCTTCGATCAAGGCTTTAGCTTTTCTAAGAATTTAAATGCTGTTCATTTAAGACAAATGCTGCATTTTTAAAACGGCAATTAACAGTTTAAAACAGACGCTGATACGGAAAAATGTCACACCTTTCCAAAGAAGTAGCTGATCACTTCCAAGATCAGACACAACTTGTAGGTGGCGCCATCTTCTGAAAACAGACCGAATTAATTTGTACCCCCCGCATAAAGAATCTATATAAGCATCCGCCAACTGCATTTTGTTTTCTCACAAGCTGCCCGTCAACCTACTTGCAATCTTCTGCTTCTAAGGCTGTTAAAAGCCACATGCTCCTTAAGCCTTTGGGATGTTTATCAAAGTTCCTTTTTCTTCCTCCTTATTGATATGTAAAAATGTATGTAGGAATTCATTTACCTTAAATGTAACTTGTTTAAAAACGTATTTACTTCATTTATCAACAATCTGCTTTCCCTAAGGACCCTGTTAAAAATTTAATCAACAGCCTAAACGTCTTTGAAAATCTCTTCCAAGGCGTTTATTTAAATAATTGGCAAATAAACGTATTGCTCTAAATTTTGAACAGTTCGTCTGAATTCCTTGTAGATGCGTTGACTATGAATTTTGCTTTCCTTCTACTCAAGCGATCGCATTCGAAATAATAATCCTACACCGGCATCCATCCATGAGTCCCATCAATGCCTTCCCCACTCAAAAAATCCGGACAAATTAATTTTCCTGCCACCAAACTACAGACTCTCTAAGCATTTTCCCATGAGACGCGTACTGTTTTCAAAAACAGCGCATCCGGGCGACTCTCCCATTCAGTTGGTAAACAAATTAGTTCAAATAGGTTCCGTTTAGAGTCGTCACACCAACCGGCCACCCACCACCCCGGCTGGTGTGCTTTGTCTCATGGTTCCTAAATTATCCACCACTTAACACCCGTGAACACAACCAGTCATGACAACACCGCGTGATGGCTTCATTATCAATTCGACGGCCATAGAGCAGAAGACACCTCCGGCTCACGTATGGGTGTTTCTGACAGCCAGGGAGTGCCTGATGTGACCAGTCACCCATGAGGAGCCTTCTGCTTCCCAAGTCAAGGAATTCGTTTAATTATCACCTTCGGCCGCCTGTATGACTAGTTGGCTTGAGTCGACTTGACATCTGTCGGATTTGACAGCCTTGCCGTGGACCACTGTGCAGTCAGACGACAGATGGCATGCTGACACTAATTCAAATTTCATATCGAGCACATTAGCAATGGATCTTGCGAAAATGGAGAAAACCAGCAGACCTGCGAAATACCTAGCGGTAGCCGTGTACGCCGGCGTGCAGAGCCATCAAGACACCGACCCGGCCAGCCATTTCATCGCAGAACGTGCAAAAATGCTGCCTGTCCGCAACCGAACTCATCACTAAATTGCATCAACAAATTAGCTCACTGCACTGAGTTTGGATTTATTTGATTTTTTCTTCTTTTTTCAATTTCTATGCTTAATCGAAAAAATAAAGCAGAATGGACGACAAACGACGAAGTGAGAGAGTTACATGCAAACCTCTGGCCTGTGTCCGTCCACTCGCCTGCTCGTCTGCCGTGCAACGAGCGCGCGCGGGCACTTTGCCGTGAGGTATGTGTAGCAACATAATCGCACAATCGAATCACACAAGGCTTTCCTCGAACATCAATAATGGGAGTCAGGCCTAAGAGGCCGAAGCCAATAATCTGTGTGGAGTGCAGTGGGCCAAGCCTGAACGCTTTCATGCTCGCTCGCGCTCACTCGCTCACTCAGTTTAGAGTCAGGGATCTATTTGCCTCGGACCGTGGCAGATGGGGGGATGGAGGATAAATTATGTAACACGCTAATAATTGCATTAAAGACCGACCCGACTCTTTAAAGACAATCCACCACCAGATACACTGCAGATACACGCTCACAACGATCCCCCGTCCGCAGAAGCGGTGAGGTAACGAGCCAAACTGGCTTCGGCATAGGAGCGCGACCAACATCGTTGTTATGACGACGGAACTAGAACAATCCAGCAACCGGCGACGAGGATCCAGGAAGAAAAGCGAACGCGCGCGCGCTCACCGGCAACGAACGAAGGAATTACTTTATAATTGCCAATCGACGAGAGCGGAGACCTGCTGCCGATCCCCCATGGTGGGGGCTCGGAATTCGAGAAGATGCTCAAGCTCTGAGTAAACTCAGCAATTCCGGGTGTGCAAAGTGATTGCATGTTACATGTGAGCACCAGCCACGGCACCGGCCACAGCACCAACCCCAACCGCTGCCCACCAGGAGTCCATAGTGTGCGCAGCAATTTTGTCTAAATTTTGCAATTTTTCTGCTCGCTCCTCTGTAAAGAATTAGTGCAACGATTGATGAATTTCAATTGATAGTTCGCTCGCGATTGGATTTTGGGCTTGGTCGTGCGGTGGGACCGTCGTCGGACGCTAGTCGCCAGTCGATCGTCTCCACAGCACGGAACCCCCATTAAAATGTGAGAAACAGATTGATTCGGGCGTGTTGGTCTGGTGCGCTCTCATTCTCGGCAACTCGGGCTCAGGACTGTTGCACGACACGAATCTTATGGATGGTGGCTGCTCATGTGGGCAAATAGCCAAATAGGTTTCGGTTTGTTTTACTGTTAGCGGATTAATAGAGAAAATTTGTTATTCGCCAGCCAAGGGACCCTCTGGTGGGGGTTTTGTTATCTGTGCACTGTGGTCTGTGTTCTTGGGTGTAGATGAGGGTAGGCATTCATTAAAATTTGTTTTTGAAGGAATTCTCTTGGTATGCACTGATCGCAGACGGGATTGTAGAGTCAGACCACCTGGAATTCTGTTCGACTTCCTTGTTACAGAGCTGATCTTTTAAGTGTGCTTCCACTTGAAACATTGAAATTGAACATTTGGATCATAAAGGTGTTGGCTTGGCTTGGATTTGTCATCTGCCATCACGCCTGCTGGTGTAAGTCCACGTTGCCACTTCTTCTTTTTCTTGTAACGCTATAGTCAGGAATAGACCTGGGTCTTAATCAACCTCCACATTGCCACACAAGGTTTATTTGTGGCGTTGTGGGCTTCTTTCTTCCATGCTCCATGCTCCATGCTCCATGTTCCATGCTGCATGCTCCATGCTCCATGCTCCGTGCTCCATGCTCCATACTTCATGCTCCATGCTCCATGCTCCATGCTCCATGCTCCATGCTCCATGCTCCATGCTCCATGCTCCATGCTCCATGCTCCATGCTCCATGCTCCATGCTCCATGCTCCATGCTCCATGCTCCATGCTCCATGCTCCATGCTCAATTTTCACACTACAAACCACTTGGTACCCTCGCACAGAATTGCGCCCGAGAAATGTTCACCACGTTATCTGGCCATTTGTTCGTTTTAGTGAATGTTTTTTTAAGAAATGAAACAGATATCTCAATAAGTTGCCCTGCTCACGAACAAGCCCTAACTGATACGTTACACAGAATGCTGTCAAATGATATGAAAGTAGTAAACAAACAGGAGATCGAGATACAAACTTAGGCTGACAAAAGAAATTTTGACCAACAATCGGTCCTACCGACTGATGTACTTGAAGTTCGTTGAAAAGTCAAGTAAGTGTGGTGTGGGAAGTGATAATATGCTGGCCAGCACCTTCACAGATATCGTTGCTTGCAAAGGAGGTTCAATTAGTTCTAATTTGCCCTTAGAAACCTGGCGGTCTCTTTTAGGAGAAATCGCCTTTTTTCCAAAGGAACAAGTTTAAAGTTCGTTTGGTGATCAGGTTTAGTTTTTCTTCAACTGGACTTGCACCGATTCGGCAAACATTTTTGCTTTCTTTCTTCTTCTTCTTCTTCTTCTTCTTCCTCTTCTTCCTCTTCTTCTTCTTCTTCTTCTTCTTGTGGCGCTACAGTCCGGAGTGGACCTGGGCCTCAACCAACATGCCTCTCCAGCCAGCACGATCTTTCGCCAGCTGTCTCCAGTTGCGCACTCCAAGTTAGTTGAGTTGTGTGCGCCACTTTAGTCTAGGTTGTCCTCTGTTGCGTTGTCCCAATGGCACGGATTCAAAGACTTTTCGGGCCGGAGCACTGGTGTCCATACGCTCTACATGGCCTAGCCATCTTAAGCATTGTATCCGTAGACGCTCGACCAGGCGCATGTCGCTGTACAGCCCATACAGTTCCTTGTTAAATCTTCTCCTCCAGATGCCATCGATACAAACAGGACCAAAAATCGCACGCAGAACTTTTCTCTCGAAGAGACTAAGGGCTTCCTCATCCGCCTTTGCTAACGTCCAATATTCCGCGCCATAGAGTAGGACGGGGATGATCAAGCTGTTATATAAAGCGAGCTTCGTCTTTCAAGAGAGGGCTTTATTACTCTTCAGCCCAAAGAAACAGCGCTTTGTAAGAGTGTTTCTGCGTTTGATTTCGGTACAATTCGATGTTGTTGTCCTTATTTACCGCCTAGTCGAGATAGACGAAGTCCTTGACTACCTCGAAGTTTCTGCTGCCTAGTGTGACGCTCCGTCCGAGACGTCTATGTTGTGTGTCCTTCCTTGATGACAGCATGTACTTATTTTCGCCCTCATTTACGGCCAGCCCTATTTTACCCGCTTCCGCTTCAATGCCAGCAAACGCCTCATTGACGGCTCGTTGTGTTCGTCCAATCACGTCAATGTCATCAGCGTATGCTAGCAATTGAACTGACTTCTGGAAGATCGTGCCTCTGGTGTTGACTTGTGAGTTACGCACGATCTTCTCGAGGATGATGTTAAAGAAGTCGCATGACAGTGCGTCGACTTGTCTAAAATCTTTTTTGACATTGAAGGTCTCGGTGAGTTCGTTACCGACCTCGTCGGAGCAGCGAGAGTTCTCCATCGTCATCCGACACAATCTGACGAGTTTGGTAGGAATGCCAAAACTAGACATGGCACTATATAGCTCGTCTCTATGCACACTGTCATATGTAGCCTTGCAATCGACGAATAGGTGGTGAGTGTCAATTTACATTTCTTGGGTCTTTTCCAGGTTCTGCCGTAATGTGAAGATCTGGTCTATTGTGGACTTCCCTGGCCTGAAACCACACTGATAGGGACCTATCAGGTCATGGACAAACGGCTTCAGACGCTCACACAATACGGCAGAGAGGATTTTGCTTTCTTTATTTAAATGAAATTTCGATTCCAGAATGCCCAAAATCCAGAAATATCAAAAATTCCAAAATGTCAGAATCCGTAAATGAGCAAAATCTCAAAACACCTAAATTCTTCAAAATCCTAAACTCTGAAACTTTTGATTCATCTGAAAGCACAACCACTTCAGACGATACAAGGATTCTTTCACTGGATAGAATACTCTTTTATTCGCACCCTTCAGAAATGTTTTATTTTTTTAGTTTTCAACATTTTGGACATTTCGGACGTTTTTGATATTTTCTAATTTTGAATTGAAAATCTCCGTTTGTTTCCTTAAATCTTCGTATTCAGGATAATCTTCAGCCTTCCTCCTTTAATTTCTATCAACATACGAGTATTTTTGGGATATTTCAAATTTTGATAGTTTTGCATGTTTTTTCTCTTATTTTTGCCTTGACTCCACAAACGATCCAACAGCACTTCAGAGCATGACAGTTAGAACAAGAAACTAAAGAAATCCCGTCTTCGAAAACCTAAAACATGACAGCCCCTTCATTTCGAGGCGAAGTACTTAATTTCACTTTCAGTAGTCGCTTGACGATGTCACCTCGCCACTTATCACTTGTCAATTTGCAATTTATTCGCGACAACCGACGTCAATGTTGACACAAGGTTTTCTATTCACGGTTCACACCTCTACAATTTGTCAACTTCAGATTTCATTTCGACAGCACACGTCAAGCCTTACATAAGAATGTCTAATGGAGGGGTCTTGTAAAGCGATTTGGCATCACTTGAATGGGTTTTGACATATGCTTACGCAAATTAAATTTTACGTAGGACAAAAAAAAACCGAAAGTGGAGGAGGCGGGAACGAAATGATGAATTTTGTTTGGATTGACATCTTCGCTGACAAATTGCTTGTGCAAATGTTTCTTTTGATTTGTCATTGAGCTCGAATATATTGATAGAAACCTTTCCCTTTGTTTCTTTCCAGGTATGTATACGCACCCGAGGCGTTGATTGATGATGGGAACTGCCTAGTGAGTAGCTTAGAATAATTTGCTTGACATTGACTCTGTCCCAACCGGAATGTAACATGAATTCCGTGCCGCGTTGGAGGTGAATCCCATGTTCGTGATTGATAGCCATACCCCCACGAAGCAAACAAATTGATCTGTTGGGCAGAGAAAAACGAACAAGACAACAGCATCTTTCGACAGAGTGTTCCATTGAACTGCGGTTGGCGAATTACGTGGATCACCTCGTGTCGACTGCGCAAGGGAACGGGTTTTTCGACTGAATCCAAGATCATCCCAAATCGTCGAATTCTTGCCGAAATCACCTGTGCAAGAGATGAGTTATTGCCCATAATCGATCATACGAACGGCGCTTTTGTTTTTCTTTTCTTGCTCTTGGCTTCATCTGCGAAAGATGAAACGCCCCAAAACCTTACATAAAAGTAATCGCCTTTGACCGGTCCACCAGAGAAGAAACACGATCTTTGACCGGCTTGAAATTATGTAATCGAGTCGTGAAAGACCACCAAGGCTAGCTTTCCCCTTGAATTCCGAACATCTGACATCCTGTTCGATATTTATGAGCCACAGCAGCGGCAACCGGAGAGCGGAAGTTAGAACCTTCATGTTCCAATTTGCTCTCAAAATGTAAAGCAATTATTGTCCGCGCAGCATCTTTCGGTCTCTAAGTACTCATGTGCATGTCGGAATGCTAACGACACCACGTCCAGGGAAATCTCATCATCCTCGTAATTATAACATTTCATTGCCCGGGCTCGTTGCAGAGCACCGGCGGCCACCAGTGAATTCATTAAATCACCGGGTGACTATATCCCTCATTTCTAATGGTTCTCTCTTGGTCGGCTCTTGACTTTGTGGCAAAGCTACCGACTGCTTGGCAGCCACCGGGATACCCGATGTATGCCGGCCGGTGGATAATGATGCCAATAAATGTGTGGTTAGAGAATTTTTAGCTGTTTGTGCTGCTTAGGCTGCTTTTAGGGGTCAAATTAGGGCTGCAGATGGGGGTTGTGATTGTATAAATGGGGAATGACTTGTTAGACACTAAAGCTGATGCACTTAATGGCTTGTCCGTGGCCGTGATTGGGGCTTGGCCGCTGTGGCTGTGCTGTGGCCGCTCTGGTCCTAGGCAGCTCTGATGAGCAGCGGCTCGCTGTTTGGCGGCACACAGAGCGGCATAATTAATGCATTTGTTGAATACGCAGAACATTTTATGGGAATTAGTCGGAGTTTTAGAGATATTGCAAAAGTCGTGCTTATGTGAGGCAATCACTTGACAAGGCGAGGATGATGTGCAGCTGGATAGCTGATGAGTTAATTTGGAGCATGGTTGTGAGCTGCCCTTGTACAGATACAATTTGCATTCCGATTGGGTACTTAAAAGGAACTCAGAAGGTTTACACATCAAGCTGGAAACATCTTTTGTGGCACTGTTGTGGCAGATGTTTTTATAAACTGAAGGATATAGACCGTGGTTGTTACGCCCTCGGATGAAATGTCCAAGCAGGATATTGGGAGTTTTGACTCCGTTTCCTGCTTCATTCTTAACCACCTGCAAAACTACTTTAAAAGTCGAAGAAATATTTCTTTCAATGGCTCATAGACTCACAAGCAGCCCACCGCCGGCTGATTACGGTCTTGAAAACGCACTTCATTGCACCTTTTATTCCCAAAAGCAACAATTTTTCCAAGCGGTTCTCAAGCGCCTAGCAATCAAGTTCTTTATTGCACTAACCAGTCAGCCGGAGCAGCAGCAGCATTTCCCTTCTTAACGAACAAATTTTGTTCATAAACCTCACCCCATAAAATCCCAGCTCTTACATAATTGAAACCTCAAACGATTAGCATTTCCTAAAAGGCAAAACTGCTGCTCATCTCCGGCTGTTAAGAGTCTCCATTGACCACCTACGACATCGTTTAAGCCTCAAACGACAGCCATTTGAGCGGAACTCGAAACGAAAACGACAACAAGAAGAACAAAATCCGCACATCCCAGACCCGGTTTTTTGCGCAGACCCCCGCGTCTTAGTGTGTAGCGCGTGCGAAGCTGAAAGAGAAGGTAAGACATACAAGAGACGGGACAGCAAAAAAAAAAGTTCGCAGTTGAACTCTTTTGTCTTCCTCTCCGGTTATTCGTCGATTTGTTTGTCTTCCAGTCGAAAATGGTGTGTTGTTTTATTTGATTTTTACAACTTATTTAGAGCTCTGTTGAAAACTGATCTATATCCATATCTTTGTGCAAGCGATATACACATTGGGGCTCAGTGCCATAGCCTCGGGACCCCCACGAGGTGCAGTCATAAATTTTATCGCCACTGATTGTAAGTGCAACATTGTCGTGCATGCGCATGCACGCGACCTAGCCACCATTCAACGACTGCAACCAAGGCGACCATCATTATCTGTGGCGCAGCCCAAAACTGAACGCCCCTTCGATTGGCACAAATGCATACCATAATAGTTTATGGATGATGAATGCAGAATACAAACAGCACGCCACCGCCTCGTCGAGGTGAGAAACTGGTTGCATACAGGGCTATTTATGATCGTTAAGACACCTTAATAAAAGGAGTGCTGGTCTGATTTGGTAGCGCGGTACCGCACACCGCGCTGATCTGCCTAAGGGTGGTAGTTGTTTAAAGCGCCCTCAACCCTCCTCCATTTCCACACTCACCTCCCGCCTGGGAGGGCAGTCGCTCATTTTAACCACTGTACAATGAGACTCATAATGATAGTAATATTCCACGATAATGATGCGCCAGTGATCGGTTACGGATTCACTTGCGTGGCAACAAAGTCATGCGAGAGACTTCCTTCGAAAAAATTCCATCTTGCGTGTGTATGGTGCCCTTTTCCAGAAAGTTTCACTTATGATGCACCCACCGTCGATTTCCCAATTTCAAGTTTGCGGCTCTGGCTGGGCGGATATGTGGGGAAAACAAGCTTTTCGCACACAGCCTTATGTCGCCGTGTGTGTCCGGCACTTTCTCGCAAAAAGAATACTGCTTACCACCGCGCTTATTCGATAATATTTTCACCTGACCACGGCAGACATACAATCAAGTAGGCCATGTCCAAAAAAAAGTGTACACGGCGTAGAAGCGGATACCGTCAACCTGCAGCTGCCGGTGCAGGAGGAGAAGGTGGCAATCAACGGCATCTTTGGCATCGGCAGCACGAGCAGCGCGGGCAGTTCCATCGCATCTTCATTACCGTCAGCTCTGTGATTCCAATGTGTAATCACTGCTCTCGTCCGGTGAGAAGGAGAGCTGGTTTGAAAGTCCCAGAAAAATATCGGCGAAGATGAGCCACTCTCGATGGAAATTGAAAGAGAAAATCTGGCATGGCATAACCGCCAGCACCAGCCAGTCATATGCAACCGCAAGATAAGATAAGTGCGGAACGTGGTGGAGCTAATACGCCGTTGCGTGCCGGTCTTTTGGGTTTTTCGGTATTCACCCCCGCTAGCAGTGTTTGTTTGCTTTTCCAACGTCCTAATGGTCTTGATTTATGGCGAACACCGCATAGTCAGTCAAACGTCTGATTCCCACCTTCCCTTCTCATCGCTCTATGGTGCTGATGACGACGGTGATAGGCCCTTGGCTGTGGTGCTTGCTTTTTTTCTCTTTTGGGCAAAGCGCTTTTCTCTATTTGTGGCTTTGGCTAAGTGTCTGGGTGCCTAATGGTGTTAGATGCCGCAACAAAGGCATTGAACCTATTGTCTATTGTCTGGGGGGTTTGCTTCCTTCTTACGTTTCGTTTCGTTTCGGAACAACGACAAGAGTGTCGCAGTTGAATGATATCTTTCACTGATGCTGCTGCTGGTGTTGGTCCGCTGCTACCGCTGCCGGCTTTCCTCTGTCAGCAAAATTCATTTGCGAACTGCAGGCGAATTCGTTCGAGTGGAAAGCAATTTTTACGCTGATTAGCTTGGAATTGGTGTACAATTTAATTAGGGCTTAGTTGTTGCCGATGCCATGTAAGTGTGCGCGGCTGACTGATGGTGACGAGGGAGGAGTTGTTTGTTGTGCGTTTGAATTGATTAGCTGTCAAGTGCATGATTTTGTGGTTAGAGAGAGGGCTTCGGCGATTGTTTGCGAATGGTTTCGTAATTTTTCTCGATTTGAATGCGAAGTCTTTTATTTGAACGAAATTCGTCACAGAATGCGATTAGGCGGAACTGGCGGAAGATGTGAAAGCGGCGTAGAAAGTGATGAATGGTGAGGACAAGTCATCGTGCGCTTTGTCATCACATGCCACTGAGTGTGAGAAGAAGGGTTGATGAGCTATGGAGTGGGTTTTCCCAGGGAGATAAGTGAACTACTTTTGTTGACCTTAATGTGAGATGCATTGTGCAAAGCCTGCAACACCTGGTGACGAACTACATCGTACCTTTCGAAAGTTTTCTTTGTATTCAACGGGAGCTACTTATCAAAGACCGACTTTTTTGGAAATTATCTTCTGCAAGCTAGTTACGCCATGGCGTAGTGGGTAGAGTGCGACGCTAACACGCCGAAGGGTCTAGGTTCGATTCCCGGCTGAACACCTCGAATTTTTCACGGCACCATCTCTTTCGAGCTCCTGACAACACTCAAAGAGTAATAATTGTCTAAGAAAGCTTCTCCAATTTCGCCGTTTGGAATCGGGAAAAAACTGTAGGTCCTACCAACACTGGTAGTTGAGAAGCAAGATAGGCCCTGGTCCTCCTGTAGACTGTCGCGCCAACAATTATTATTAATATTATTATAAGCTAGCTATGCTATTCAATTTCCGGTCACTTTCGAGTTGACTGCTGACTGGAATATTTGAGAAAACTTTGAGAGTTTATTGAGTCATAATCTTAAGAGTGGAAGTGCGTGTGGAACTTATTAATCCCTTCAATGGAATCCTTTCTTATGAACGAACAAATGAATTATATCTTTCGTCTTGTGTGCTAATATGAGAGATCTGCTGTAGATGTTGAGTCATAACCTACGCATGCTTTGAGCAATTCCCAAGTTTGCGTATAAGTTGAACAAAGTGCTTGAAACACGGTCCGTGTATTGAATAAATCATCGTTCACTCAGGATTCAAACTGTCCAATTTTTCATGTCGTCAAGTCTGTACAGCGTTCTTTACAAATATCCGCTGTTTCATGGACATGTCGTATTTACAAGGTACCGGCATTTCTGCAATTTTATCTAAACCAGAATGTAATAAGTCGTCAGGAATTCAATGACTTGGCCAATGTCCTCTGCAAAGACACATGGACTGACTAAATGCCATTCCAGCATCAGCAACAAATTGAGGCTTCTTCGGCTTGGATTGAAGTCTTTCATACTTTGTGTAAAATATCTTTGTACCAACTTTCCTCAGAATTAACTAACTTGTTGTCGACGGCCAACAGTAAGCCAGTAAGTAATTAAAAGCGCTCCGCTGAGGACCTCAAAGATCAAATCATCGCTCGTTGCAAAAGGTCAGTCATGTAACTGAAGGCCTTCTTGCTCAACAACAAGTTATTCTTGCAGTCCTCAGAATTATATCATACCCGTGGGTACTGGTTGCATAATAGTAACTTCCCCAGGCATCTTCGCGTCTCATCAGTCTTATCGTTGTAATTACCATAACCCGAATGCCTCAGTGTCGCCAGCATTGTCGTTTGATTACCATACTGGGACAATCACTTATCCAGCAACTAATCAAAAGATGAAAAGTTAATCTCACCCCTCGACGACGCCACACTTCCGCACACATTCCACTCAGCAGCCCATGGGGTGAGGGTCTCGAAGAAAGACAAAAGAGTTGGCCAGCAAACTTCGTGCCACATCACAGGCTCGATGAAAGAAATCTCCAATAAACCAGCGAAAACGTAAATTATTTATTATTTCATCTTTTCCCGCACTCCCCTGTCGACGTCTTTTGCGTTTTCTTTTCACTTCCTGATCAGAGATTGATTTCCGTCTTGAGCAAAAAAGCGAAAAAAGTGAAGAAAAAACGATTAACTCTCTTCTCTGGCGTCCCTTTCGTTTCCTTCGTCTTCAGCACCATCCGCAGTACACAGTTCACAGTTCCTAAGTACTCATTGCCTCATACATGGCAACAGATGATCGATTTTCATGTTAATGAACTTAAAGTTCGATTGATCCCGAGATGGCAGCCTCAGACACTGCCAGCCGACCAGATAATCCCAGCCCGCTTGCAGTTGGCCAGCGAACACGAGGCATTCCTCAGCCACAACCATTCAAAGAGCACGCTTCCGATATGGGAATAAAGTGAAAGAAGTTGCTGCCGCTGCATCCGCCACCATCTCCGCGCCATAGCAACAGCAGCAGCAAGAAAGACCGATGTATATGAAATCTACAGTTAAGAGCGTATCATTATGACCACCAGCCCGCGCTGGGATATCAGGGAGTTTTGCAGTGCAGCGCAATGTAATCAGCATCACTAGCAGCTCCCAGACATCGTCGCACCTCAGCGCCAACAAGCCATCTTCGAACCGAACCGGCCACCGGCAAAACGTGATCAATTTGGTCTTATAGGCGAGTGGGTACACACTTACTTTCTCCTTCAGCGATTATGGCGCATTTTGATGGCAAATCAATGGTTTGTTGTTATGTGGTTGGATGAGTTTTCGCTTTGTAATGTAGTCATTCAAGAAACAGCCGAGAAACCCGATAAAGGAGCGCTGCACCAGGCGAGGAACAGCGTTCTGCATCGACGTAGACCCTTGAATGTCGAAAAGAAAACCCAAATTCGAGTTCGACACCGATTCGATTCGCCCCCAAGGAAGAAGTGCAGAAGAGATGTGAAAAAGAAAGTGAAATCGATATCTCAAGTACACACTCCGCGAGAGGCGTGTGTCTCTGTGCGGAACCCTCAACCGGTTGGTGACTGGATGTGGAGTAGGGGGACAGCGGATCCGTATCGTTGATGGATGGAATTTCGTGTGACCTCAGGCGGTGGTGGACGACTGTCATCGTTGAGGGCGCTGTCGAGAAAGATTTTTCTACCGACTTACAGTTGTTTGTTTGATGAATGGGCTTAGCAACTGATTGGCTTGTTGACGGCCACTTGCGCAATGAACTGTGAAGGAGGACATTGGGAGTGAGCACAAAATGAGCCTGGTAAGCGGAGTTCCCCGCAGTCAAAAGGAAGAAAGCAGAAAATTGACTGTAATTGGCTTGGATAAGGATATGGGTGGCTTTCTTCCGGAAGGTGGAGAATTAGCTCGGCTAGTCGGAAGAAAAAAGTGGAGATGCCTTAGGGTAGCTACTTAAGTTGCTGAATCCGCATACAAGTTTGTAGCAACACAAAGTGAATTGAGGAAACATTAAGAGTATTGGTTCATTGTGACACTCAATTTGCATCAGTTCAACTTTGCATCACTACAACTTAACTTGCTGCACAGCTGTTTATTCAACCAGGTTGTTGTCTATTGCTGTGTCAACGTGTAGAACCTTTGAAATAATGGCGCCCAAAAGTGGTCTTATCAGCTTCCAAAATATATTAGCATTAGGAATTGCTTCGTAATGACTCACAATATCGTCCTAATAAACATAATTTAACTTTTGGAATAGATCCACCGGCTGTTCCATGATGCCGCCTTATAGTAACATCTTTCTATAGGGGAAGTTCCTACAGAAGTTCTATTTGAATCGCGTCCAACAGGCCACTGTCAAACTGCGTGTATGCCAAAGCACTCCATCAGATGCCAAAACACTACATCAGGTGATTCCTTCGTCCAAGAAACATACAAAACAGCAGAAGTGATACTGCCTGAGACTGGCGCCCAACAGCGGATTGACTGCCTGCTCAATAGTTTACGTCAAAAAGAACTAAACTGCTTAAATTGTCGCCCAACAGTATCTTTACCAAAAATGTCTTCTTTTTTCTACCTGGACAAGTTAGAAGCTGTCCAAAGAAAACTTGTCTTTTAGCTTTAGGAAAATTTCGAACCCATACCACAGTTTATCTGTTGGAGAAGCTCTTAAACCCGTTAAAGAATATCGCCCATTAAGGAATCAATCGACTTTCTTGTCGTTTGTCCATCAGAATAGCTGAGAAATGTTATGAAGCCCATTGGCTTGGATGGGACTCAACGTGAGGCTTGTCAGCGTGGCGCCCAACAAGGGCTTAAAACTTTATTGCGGGACATGGGTTCACCCTTGCCCCCTTTTCAATAATATACAGAAATTAAACAAAGAGACGTGATTATCGTCTTCTATGAAGAAAGGTCTATTGTGGCGCCCAACACTGGCTTCGATGGGACTCAACATGTGCCTATTAGGAGTCTTGTCATCGTGGCGCCCAGCAATGGATTCGAATTTTATTGTGGAACATGCCTTCACCCTTGCAGCCTCTTCAAGACTGTAGCGAAGTCGAAAAAGGAATTGTGACAGTTGTCTCCTAAAAAGATAGGACTGTTATGGCGCCCAACAGTGGCTTGGGTGAAACCCAACTTTCTGTCATCGTGGCACCCAACAATGGATAATAATCTTATTGTGGACCATGTCTTCACCATTACGTCTACTTCAATACTACTGAAATTGAAGAAGGAGTCATGACTATCGTCTTCTTAAAAGCTATGTCTGTTGTGGCGCCCAACAGTGGCCTAGATGGATCTTAATGGATGCATATTAAGAATCTTATCGTCGTGGCGCCCAACAAGGGATTACAATTTTGCCATAAACTATGTCTTCATACTTGCACCCTCTTCAAGACTGTTTCAACATCGAGGAAGGAATCGTGACAGTCCCCTCCTGAATGGTAATCCATTCAACATGGAATCCCCGAAACGATGTGACAGAAATGACAACCTCACATAATGGCCATAAATTCGTCCACTTGTCCTCTAGCTCCCTCTTCAGAGTCTGCTTATCTGAACACATCGCACACGTTCCTACCTCCATCAAAACAAAAACAACACAACCGAAGACTCCAATAGCAACTTCATCACTTTTCAGCACGAACTTCACTTTTCACGCCAGTGAACGTCTCTCTCCAACTTTCCCGTCCATTGATTCTCAGCCTCATCTGTAGCGATTGCGGCTCGGCACCACTTCAATTGAAGATGCCACACAATCCGGCGGCCAACAAGCCGAACCGAATAGATTTACAGTCGAATAAATCCATGCCCACTATTATAGCATCGCCGTCATCTTATCTTCCACTGATTGATTCCCATTCTGTTTCATATCCACTTTCCAGCCGCCGCTGTCGTCGCCCCGTCACCACCCCATCGTTCGGCATTTGGCATCTCACGGGTAAAAGTAAAAGTTTTCAGCGTAATTTTTTTGTCTTTCGCTTGATGTATGTACGGCCTGGGAGATGCCATATTTCTGCCACACACAAAAGCAAAACGAAAGCCTTTCAAGTAAAAGGAGGAAGAGGCGGCGAACGCTCCAGCGGGCACGTTTAAGAAAGTACCTGCCCTCGGTGCGGTGTAACAAATCTTCCCAAGTGCCACAGTCGAAATAAACAAAATTACCGGGGCCCTGCCAACCTTCTCCGCCGGCTCGGGAGGCAGTGCTACAGATTCATGCATGACCGGAGAGCGATAGGTATTAATTACAGATACAAACCGATAGATACCTTCCTGCCCTGCGATGCAATTAGTTACAGCAACACGGCGGCAGGGAAAGAGAAATGCTGCAAAGCGCCGCTCTGCACTGAGCCGGAGAGACGAACGAATTATTTTCGGTTGCATAAAGCCCGCAGTCGCGCCATTAAATAATGCATCCACTCGGCTGTCGCTGGCTGCGGTCCCGTTGCCCGTGCTGCTGACACCAAGGCCAGTGGAACGGAGCCACAACGGCGCGGAGGTTTTGTCATGCAAATGTGTCACACCGGCGGAGGAGCTGTGGGTAGGATCGATCAATCTCCGATTAGTGGAGCGTGTACGTGCCCGTTCACCTGCCGCATCAGACGATGGCTCCCGCTGTCGCCGAAGCGACACACATTTTGGTACCGAGACAAGGTCACCGGAGAATGAAGAAAACATGCGCTTTGGCAATTCGGCAGCACGTGGGCGAACGACAGACTCAATTTGGCGGCAATTGGATCAGTGACGAATGGAAAGTTAAACTCACAGCGAGGGAAGTGAGAGAAATTTCGTTTTGGCTGCGGGACCTATTGACATTTCTCATCGCTTCCCTCTCGCTGAGTCTTAAAACGGCTGCCAGTGGAGCTGCTAAGTGGTCCGGTTGGGGCTATAAATAGACCAACGGCGATTGTTGACGAATCGATTTGAGATATTTTAGCGCTTAACCTGTTAGGGTGATGGCAGGGAGCTGGAATGTTTGTACATTTTTGCGTTCCCATTGTGGGACATTTTTTAATGGGTTTTCGATTCTGAGGGGAAAAGAGGGCAGTTGAAGGGGACTTTATGTTTATTGACACTCAGAGTGATTGATGGCAAGAAACAAGTACACGCAGCGTATGGACACACTCCACAAAAGAAGCAACAAGGTGCGGAAAAAGAACTCACAAGGTGGCAGCTCGATGACTATACAGAACTGAGTTGGGTTAATGTTAAATTTTCGATGGTGTCTTCTTTGAGAAAATCTTCTGCTTCTTTGATTAGCGCTTCAGTCTGGGGTGTAGCAGTCAGTGGACAATAAGCACGGCCTCTTGCCAGCTGCCTTCTTTTGCGCACTCCAAGTTGGTTGATGTCTAAACTTGTGTGCGCCTAGGTTGTCCTCTGTTTTTCCAGCACGGAATCGAAGACTTATCAGACCGGAGCAGTGATATCCATACGCTCTACATGGCCTAGCCTTCTTAAGCGCTGAATCCGAAGACGCTTAACCAGTCGGATGTCGCTGTTCAGCCCGTCGTTTAACATTCTATTCCAAATGCCATCAACGCATGCAAAACTTTTCTTCGGAAAAGACTTAGAGCCTCCTTGTCCGCCTTTGGTATGGTCCAAGCTCCCGCGCCTTAAATAGGAGTTTCTCGACAGGAGGAAATTTAAGTCAATTCTCCCTTGCCAAAGAAGCGGTGATTAGCAAGAGTCATTCTGTGTTTGATTTCGATGCTGATGCTGCTGTCCCTATGTACCGGGGACGCGAAGTAAACGAAGTCCTTGACTTGAAGTTTTTTTTGTGTAGTGTGAAGCTCAGTCTAAGACGGCGATCCTGTGTGCCCTTCCTTCAGAGCAGTATAAACTTCTTTTTGACATCGTTAACCATTAGACCCATTTTATTCGCTTCCGGATCAATAGGATCAGACCTCTCATCTTGCTTAAGCTCGCTGTATTTGTCCAACCACTTCAATATCGTCAGTGTTAGCTAGTAATTGAGTTGAATTTTTGAACATCGTGTCCCTGGTGTTGACTTGTGAGTCGCGCACGACTTTCTCGAGAAATGTGTAAGACAGTGACAGTACATCGCCTTATCTGAAGTATTTTTGATGTTGAAGATCTCGGAGAGTTCGTTACCGATCTTAACGGTACAGGGAGAATTCTCCATTATCGTTCTACACAAACTAACGAGTTTGGAAGGAATGCCAAAACAAGCGATGAATAGCTCGTCCCTATGCATGCTGTCCTATGCGGCCTTACAATCGACGACGAGGTGGTGTCAATCTGCATTTCTTGGCTTGGTTCTTCCTTGCCATGATCTTCTATAAAGTGAAGATCAAGTCTGTTGCGAACTTCTCAGGTCCGAAACCACACTGATAAGAACCATCAACTCAAGTCATTGACAAATGGTTCAGGAGCTCATACAATCCGGCAGAGTCGATCTTGTACCAAAGACGATGTAGAGGAGGCTGATAGACAGTTAGAGGAGTCCCCTCTCTTGTGGACTGGGCAAACGACACTAAGATTCCATTCACCGGGCATGATTTTTCACTTCTTCTCTTTCACTTCTAATTCTGCAGAAGTGATGCGCCCGGTCAGATGCTCTACAGCTGCTTCAAATAGCTCTGCGCGCAGCCCGTCCGCTCCAACAGCTTTGTTTGACTTCAGCTGAGATATTACTGTCTTGACCTTATTTATGTGGAAGGGACGGAATTCTTGTCTATCGTCGACCAAATTGAGCAGAAAGTTCTGGCTAAAGGTGGGAGTTGGGGCGTTATTGCCGTTAAGGAGTCTGCAGAAGTGATCTTCCCAGATTCTCACTACAAACTGCGACTCTACCACTAATTGTCCATTTTAGTCCCGACAGTCTTCAGTCTGTTTCAGATCTACTAATTCCACATAAAACGACAGAATAGGGGGACGCAAGAAATTGTATGCCCGTTCCAAACTTAAGCCGCTTTGTCTCGCGGAGCTCTTTCACGTGCACAGCTGAGCATTTCTGTTAACCCATATGAGCAGCGGAGTTAGCCTGCCCGATTATATCATTCTTTATACCATACTGCGGTCTAAAACGAGCGTTATTCTCAGTGCAAAGTATTTTCAATTGGCTTTTTTGTGTTCTCAAATCTATGTTAACCAAAAATCTTCTATTGGGCGCCACTTTTTATTTAAATCCAGGAAACAGTTTATTGCCAAAAATGTGTACACACAGTCCTTCTTGGGACTAGGCCAGTAACATTTGCTTACGCAATATGATAGCCACTCCACAAAGTCCAATTCCAATTTATCTTCTCTCACAAGAGCTTGTTTTTTGTCTTGCCAACATTACGTTGACAAAATTCACTTAGTAGAAGATAACCACTTGAAATCTTCCACCTGTCACCTGTCACTTAATTCATTCAATTGAATCGACGAAACTGTCAAATTGAAATAAACTCTCGAATATCTTCTCCGAATCTCCACTCATTTCGCTCGAAATCAATTCACTTGGACGCTGGGGCTGTGTAACAATGGCGCATCGCGCCATCCATCCATGCAGTCAGCCTTTCGAATGCCGAAGATACGACATTGAAAGGTGGATTAGGGTATTCATGACTGAAATAGAAATCACTTTCGCTTTGCCGTGCGATGTGGAAAAACGAAACAAGCAATTGTCTGAAACAATAACAAGCGTTTCCGCGTTCAGGTGTTTTTTGCATGAAATATTGATTGCGTTTCTTCGCTTCTATTCGAATGGTAATTTTTCCTTTTGTTGGTGTTATACAACAAGGTGGAAGGTGGAAACTTGGCATCCGTCATATGCAGATACGAATGAACGAGTGGGGCATGCGAATGAGGAATCAACGGTCAGGCAAGGATATCTGAACAATTGGTGACATTGGTGGATTTTGCGGTTACGAAGTGTTCTGGTTGATTGATGGGCGGATATGTGGAATGTCAATGGAAATAGGAAAGGTAGGCAAATTTAGCATTGTGTGGATTTCTTGAGACTACTGAATTTTTGAGCACAAAGGACTCATTTGTATTTTTTCCAGAATCTACGTAATTTCGAAAAGCTTAAAATTACATTTATTTGAAAATTTAATACATTTCGTTCTTCCTTCCCAATCGAAAAAGCACGTTTGAGTTTATTTATAAGACAAACTTCTTCCTTATTAGGCGGAAGCACGTTCTTCACCGTAAAATGATCAAATTTCAGGTGAATAACAGTCGTAACTGCTCAGATCCAAATGAGTGTTCTACGCTCGAGTGACTCGACTACAAACTTATTTCCAATGCGAGTGCCGCGAAGGCCAAGAAGAGTGGTCTTTCCGGAAAACATCTTTTGTTGAAATGAAACATCCACCACCCACCATCGCAAAATGTTCCTCATGCTGTTAAGTTAGCTGACCAATTGTCACCTTTTTGTCCGAAACAAAAGTCATATTCCCCTCCACCGCACAGATGAAAACAGGGCTGATATGACGAAACAAAAGTCATATTCCCCTCCACCGCACAGATGAAAACGGGGCTGATATGACGGATGCCGAGGGACTCCATTTCCGAACACCAAATGAATGGGATTACAAAGGAATTGTCTACTTTCAACTTTTACCGCCCAATCGAATCAAATACCTACATTAAACAACTAACAAAATTGAACACTGCACTTGAAGAAAAGCGACCCGAATCGACAAAGTTGTTGTATTCCATAATGGCAACACAAAGCCACACGAATCTTTAGTCATTCGGCTAAAATGATTGCAGCTTGGTTGAGATGTTTAGCCACTTCAGGATTAGAGAACAGACACAAATATCAATCATCGAAAATAGCTCTATTGCTTTTCCAAATTAAGATCTATACACTTTTGCACACTTTTTGAACCAAATCAACTCTGATTGAGGTAACTCCAAAACATGCATTCTGAACATCTACCGCTTCTTCAGGTGTCGAAAAATGTTGACCTCTCATTTTATTTTCTACGTACGGGAATAAAAAAAAGTCATTCGGTGTCAAGTCAGGACTATACGGCGGTTGACTCATCAAATCGGTGTTTTGAGTGCTCAAAAATGCAGTTCTTGAGCCGATGTGTGAGAGCTCGCATTTTCGTGGTGAAGAGTGATCCGTGTTCGGCGGTTGGTTTTCCTGATTTCTTGGAAGACAACTGGCAAACAAATGGTTGTGTACCACTCAGAATTGACTGTTCTGCGTCGTTCTAGTTATACGGTTGTGACATGTCCAGTTATTGCGAAAAAACAAGCGACCATTTGCTTGGAAGTGCTTCGTGGGCGATCAACTTTTGTTGGATTTGGCTCAATTTGAAACACCCATACAGTCGACTGCTGTTTACTTTCGCGCTCATATGCGTGAATCCACGAGTCATTACCTGTCCCGGGATCATAGACATGTTTCTAAACACCGCGACCGTGTTTCTGGAGTATTTCTTTCGACCAATCGACACGAGCTTTTTTTTGAGCGATTGGCAAATTGTGTGGAATCCAACGCGAACAAATTTTTTGACGATCAAAGGTTTATGCAATATTGCATGTATGCCGGTCCCAATGGCAAAAGGTCATTGCTCAAAAATGGCAATATATTACAGAATACAGATACTTGGTTCCATGAAAAATTTGTCTTAAAAAAAAATAAATAAAATGACTTAGTTCTTTTCCTTCTCCTTCTTGTGGCGCTACAGTCCAGGTTGGATCTGGGCCTTAACCAACATGCCTCTCCAGCCAGCACGATCCTTTGCCAGCAGCCTCCAGTTGCGCTCTCCAAGTGGGTTGAGGTCCTTCTCCACTTGTTTGCACCATTTTAGCCCAGGCCGTCTTCTGTTACGTTATCCCAATGGCTCCGATTCGGGCCATCTTAAGCTTTGTATACGTAGACGCTTAACCACGCGTATGTCGCTGTACTGCCCATGGAGTTCGTCATTAAATCTTTTCCTGCAGATGCCATCAACGCAAACAGGACCAAAAATCGCACGCAAAACTTTTCTCTCAAAAAGACTTACGGCTTCCTCATCCGCCTTTGGTATCGTCTGGGTCTCCGCACCATAGAGTAGGACTGGGATAATCAAGCTGTTATACAAAGCGAGCTTAGTCCTTCGAGAGACGGGTTTTTTACTCAATTGCCTCTTGAGCCCAAAGAAACAGCGATTGGCAGAATTGATTCTGCGTTTGATTTCGGTACTGAAATCCCTGTTAACAGCGCAGCCGAAGTAGACGAAGTCCTTGACTTCCTCGAAGTTTCTGCTGCCTGGTGTGCCAATCTGTCCGCGACGTCGATGTTGTGTGTATTTTCTTGATGACAGACTGTACTTTGTTTTGCCCTCGTTAGTCACCAGACGCATTTTAGCCACTTTCGCTTAAATACCAGCAAACGCCTCATTGACGACACTCTTTGTTCGTCCAATCACGTCAATGTCATCAGCGTAATCTAGCAATTGAACTGACTTTTGGTGCGTGATTGGTGTTGACTTGTGAGTTACGCACGGTCTTCTCAAGAATGATCACCGGTAGTCCATCCGCTCCAGCAGCTTTGTTCGACTTCGATATTGTTTTTATCAACACGTTCATGTCGGAGTTACCGAATTCTTATCTATCAACGTGGCCGCCGTGCGGGTAGAGTGCGACGCTCACGAATTTCCGAATTTTTCACGCCACCACCTCTTTCGAGCTCCTGACAACACTCAAAGAGTAATAACTTTCTAAGAAAGCTTCTCAAATTTCGCCGTTCGGAGTCGGCAAAAAACTGTAGGTCTCTTCTACTCGTGAGAGAACAGTAGCGCGCACAACACGAGTAGTTGATGAGCAAGCTAGGCCCTGGTCCCCCTTTGGACTGTTGCGCCAACAATTATTATTATTACTATTATTATTATATTTTCAAACGCATAGAAAACTTAAGTTCAATTTATTGAAGTTTAGAAAACAAATCTCCAAATGGAACACCCATAGTTTTTAAATTGCGTTTGGTTGCTTGTAGTGCGTAAAGAGTCTTCAGCCACCAACGCAAAATATGCTGATATCTCGTAGTCGGTGCTCTGGTTAGAATTTCATTTTCGTTGGTATAGTGCCTTTTAAGTGGAAGTCCTGCAAGTCAAACAAATCTATTAGAATAGTTGCAGCGCGTGAAATATAACCACTTTTTAGACCCAGTTCAAGTCGCACCCAGCTTCAACTATATCTGTATGAACTATATCTAGACACAGAGACAAATTCAAATGTGAGAGACTGCCTTTAGACACTAAGCCGCCTTCTGGCGTTACCCCAAACAGAAAGGTTTCCAATAAAATTCACTTGCTCTTGTGGATAGTACATACATGGAGCTTACATCAAAGAATAATACCTTCCAGAAAATTACAATAATACATTCTAGTCCATATGAATGCCAGTATCATTCCAGTTATTGTCTTCTCAAACCGTGAAAGCTTTCTAAACGAAGCAGATTTGATGGTTAACGTAAAGAAATGGTGGCCAGAGAGGCATGAAATTTGTCTATTTCCATACTTTATATTACAAACACGATTGTTTTACTGCCTCGACGTCTTTGTTGGATTCCTTCTTCAACCATCACTTTCTTCTGTTGAGGATTCCCACGAAAACTGCTTTGAATTCCGATCAATTTTTTAATCTCAGTAAATTTCGATAATCCTAAATGTCCTTCCTAAGTCCCACAGTTCTCACTGCAAAGCTATCTGTCACTTGCCTCTGGCATCTGATTGATCAAATTTCTGAAAGCAATATTCAGTCTTGTTCTCTAACTCATTACCCATCGATAAATAAAACACGGAAAGCCTTCAAGCAATAAGGCACCATTTCTTTACACAATCAACATTTCTTTCCAAAACCCAGTTTTCAGTGTAAAAAGCGCACCCTCATTTTGCTATGTAGAGTGAATGGATATTTTGACTATAGATAACACCGAACCCATTTGACCTTACATTCACCAAAGCCCCACAATTCACTCGGCTGTCATCGCCGTGAGTTATCTCTTATAAACTAACGCTTAATTTCACAAAGATTACAAAACGATGATCGGAGATTAACGGTTTCCAAATTGTCGTAAATCTCAACTGGGAGACATGCAGTTTCAACAGCATGACATAATCTATTACATTCCCTAATTATCAACAGGTCTGTTCGCAAAGTAGTCCACAAGATAAGACGGTTGAGTGCGATTGGATCTGACCAAACAATCCCTTGTCGGGTGAATAGCGACTGACTGAGGCTTATCGCATACCCATCTCTCTCTCCCTTGTAAATCTAATTGAAGAACCTTGTTCAAGGCCTCACACAACAAAACACAAAAGACACAATCTACACTGAAACCCGTTTTTAAATTTGAGCTTCATAACGCATTCATTCGCTGCACAAAGCCGACCACATAGAATTTTATTTGCCAATAAATTAACGACCAGCCTCTCAACCCAGTTGTACTGCATTTCATGCTGTGCAGCAGCAGCAAATCCATCTCAGCAACGACTTTAACCTCCAAGCAGTCTGTTGACACCGGATCGCAGCAAAGCACTCATTTTCAAGGCTGCCCAAGGTATTCCAGAACTCGGGCCGAATTCTCTGCCATTTACTGTGCACCGTGCGCGGCATCGAATACCACTCGGCCTCTGTATATGGTGCGCCGATGCCGCTGATGAGCTTTTAAATCCAAAAGCAGCCGAGCGACGAGAGGAGAAACAAAAATCCTGACCCGAGTGCAGCGCGACTATATTTAGGAGACTTGAACTTGTAGGAAAGCCCGCCGCCAGTTCGCCGCGCAGAGACTTGTGCAACAGATCACAGCCAATCTCGTTCAGCTGCAATCCGAGCAGGGTGACATCTTAATTTGTGTGCGTTGACTAATCTCGTGGGACAGGGTCAGTGCGGAGAGTGCGCCAGAGGGCATTCAAACGGCTTGACCGTGGCCAGTCTCCCATTTGCATTTGATACCCAAATAAATGGGCAATTCCGTCTGATTTGCATAAACGCCGCGATAATTTAAACCACATGTCGTTATACAAAAGAGTTGGTTAGGGAACTTGTTTCTTCGTCTACTCCGCCAGAGCTCATCACTCTTACTTTCGTTCGATATCGCGACGAATCTCTGCGCCCGTGCCCATGGGTGGTGTTAGGTAATTCGGTTTTTCGGTTTTCTTCTTGAAAATGAATAATCCCACGGAGAAGGGAGCTGTGTTCGGGAACATATCCATTGCCGCGGTGTTGCTGCTGCATGCACAGGGGTTTGGCAATGCGGTGACAAGGCATACATGAATAAATTTCCCTCGAGCAAGGTATTGTTTTGTACCGAGGGATGTCGGAGAGGCCGGTGAGCGATGGGTTTTCGAAAGGGAAATCAAATCATGCGCAAAAATTATGAATCGTGACTTACGAATAAATTATCTGCAAATGGGGGCTAATCATTATGGAGATTATTTGATAATTTAGCACTCGCCCGGTTTGTGGCGGTTCGACTGCGAGACCGCATGCTGTGAAATATGCGATGAGGATGCCTTCAAGGTGGCTTACTGCATTGCTGTCGATTGGGCAAGGCTCAGAAAATTGAGAAATGAAATTGTATTTGCAGATTGTGGGACAGATTGACGCAGGTCGACAAACGTCTGCGCGATTAGGGAGGGACGAAGTTTCACTGAATTTGCTGCATGCATCAAAACTGTTGCGCCCACCCCGATGTCACAGCCCTAGGAACTATTTAAAGACCACTTCATTCAACCAGTTACCTCCGAAAACAGGCTAAGTCCCCCAAAGGCATCTGTCCGAACTTTAATTGGAAAATCTGTGCACTGCCTACGACCACTTCAAAAGAAGTCTACACGCTGCAGCTCCTTGACATTCACTTCAATGCCACCGACGACCATGTAACCACGACCACCATTCAGCGGAAAAGCGGAAATACAACAACTTTAACTTATCCGCTCCACCTCTCGGTATCGAAAAAATAATCGGTTTTTACTCAACCCAGCCGAATGCCAGCAGCAGTTGAGTCACAATCGGAACAAGTTCTCCGCAAAACAAACGGCACCGCTTCTAAGACCGAAACCCACATGTGTATGTGCGCGGTGTTACACTTCTTCATCCTCAGTCCCCGTCCAACCAGCATTTGAATTCATTTGAATCGATTTCGCGTCCAATTCGATGGCCGCACCCAGTGTAGGAAATAGATTTTCTCAGCCCCCTTCAAGCACAACATTTACTCAATTAACAGATGCAGTGAGCCCCTCAGATATTATCTCAAGATCATCCGGAGCTTCGCGATCGCCTTCGGCGGCTCGGTCTAACGTTGTGCAATCTAATGCATAATCTACTGTTGGACGGACAGAGGAAAGAGAGATTTCCGCTGCAACAGCGAACCAGAGAATTGGAGAAACAAAATGAAAACCTACTGAAACAGGAAGAATGCATGCACGAGTTGAAATTATCACACATATAGCACCCATTAACCTCGGCTCTCGGTTGCGGTGCACCAACAGTTCTGAGCACTAGTTTCTGAGAACCGGAAACGACTTCTACTAGGCAGGGTCAATAAATAATGCGCCACGACGTCGACGGCCGGCCGCGAGATGAAGCACTTACTCAAGGAATTGTTACATAAAATTGGTCTCATTGATCTCCGCGGTTTGCTGCATCGACCGCCTGACGTGGACCGCTCATCGCCTTCGTCATCGTCATTGCCTTCGCCTTCCATCAGCCTCAGTCATTACCGGCTGACTCTGGGCTGGTCTCTGCTCAATGAATGGACTCGGTGCTCATTTTTGGTGCTCGTCATCGGACGGCCTCATGCACGGCGCCCCCAAAACGATTGAGAACAAAGTCTATGGACTCCCCGTAGAATGGGATGCCAGAATCAAATGGCAATTTGCGTGCAAATCTCCCATTTCTCCGTCCCCCGTTCCCACTGGTTTTGGTGGATTCCCTTCAAACGAAATGTGGGCTGGTGTGACGCGAGCGATCATTAACCCGCCAGCGACAGTCTGTGCTGGCAAGAGATCGACTCTTGCGCAATGGAAGAAATACATCTGACTTGTGTAACAGACGGAAAGTTGTAAATATGTTCAAAATGAGTTGTAAGCTGACCTATTCAAGTGCGGCAGCTAATGTCTTACTTGACACCTGTCCACGGGAAAGGTCTTCTCGTCATCATCATTAGGGGAATCTTTTGTGGCTATCCAATCTATTTCATTGCCATCGCAGCCCTTCCGTTGAGTTGTGAACGAAACTGGAAATCAACTCCGATTTTGTAATCAATCCATCATTGCAGAGAGCTGGAAAGGTCAGGCAATATTTCAGGCGGAAACCAGACCCAATTTGGGTTTTAATTGGATCGTTTCTAAGGGCGCTTCAGAAGGTGGCATCACTCATGAGGTCATCTCTTGGTTTCAATTGGAGCGGTTGATGGGGCAAGGTAATCGGACGTTGTGTAGGCCGGAGTGTTTGCAATCGTTGAGCATTGCCAACTTTCCTGTTAAAGCAGTTTCAAGACATCACAGCTTCGTCATCCTGGTGAATATTCAATATTTCTCTTCTCCTTGAACAAGGCTTGGATTCGAAGCTTAGCCGAGGCAGTGCAGTTTTCGAACTGGATTCTGAACTCTATCCGTATTCTGCTACAGTTCCAAAAGATTGTGGTTTTGCCTCTTCCTCTCTTTAACTTCCTCACGGGACGGATCTTATATCCCGCGTAGACCTTTAACTCGAAGCCATGAAGAATCAGCTCTGCAGTTTTGTTTGGCTTTCAGGTTTGGGGCTACTTTAGTGGGGCAAGCCGATTCAGAATTTTGAAAATCATGGCTTTTGTGGCCGGATTCAAAAGTTTGAAAATATTTTGTGTTAAGAAACTGATGTTACACTGAAACTTCACTATGGTGTCATTGGCGGAGCTTGCCTCGAGACGACATATATTCTAGATTGCTGTTAATAATGTTATTTTGTGGAACCTTTTATTGCCGACAGTAGTAATTTTCTTTTGTCCTCATATGGACCAACGCACTTCACTTCTCCTCATTTATACCCACTGATGCACTACAGCGCAGTGAAGGATCTTCGTGATGTCCTAGTCATTCCTTCTTCCTAATTGGGGACTTCAGTCCAGAAAAGGTCTGTGCCAACCAATATGCCTCTCTCCAGACTTCCTCGCCAGCTGCCTCCAGTTCCGCCCCCTTAAGTTAGTTGAGGTCCTGAACCACATATGTGCGCCACCTCTGAAGATGCTGTCCTCTGTTGCATTGTCCCAATGGCTCGGAACCGAAGACTTTTCTTGTCGGAGCAGTGGTTTCCATACGTTCTACATGGCCTAGCCACTTTGAGCATTGGATCCAAAGACACTTGACCAGGCGCAAGCCACCACACAGCTTTTGGAATTCGTCGTTGAATATTTTCCTCCAAATGCCATCAACGCACACAGAACTTTTCTTTGAAAAAGACTAAGAGCTTCCTCAACCCCTATTCTCGCGCCGTAAAGCAGGACTGGGATGACCAAGCTGTTTTAGTCGTTGTCTAGTCTTTCGATAGGAGGCTCTTTTAGTCAATTGCCTCTGCGATTGGCGAGATTGATTCTATGTTTAATTTCCGTTTTGATGGTGCTGTCCCTACTTTATCCTTGACGCCGAAAGTGGGCGCCGTGGCATACAAGGGAGAGTGCGATGCTTACACGCCCAAGGTCCAGGTTCGATTCCCGGCTGAACAATAAATTTTCCACAGTACCACCCCTTTCGAGCTGCAAGGGGTGGTATTGTGTTATTACACTCAAAAGTAATAACTTCTAGAAAAAAAAAGGCTTCCCAAACTTCGCCATTCGGAGTCGGCAAAAAACTTTAGGTCCCTTCCACTCGTAAAAGAACAGGAGCGCCCACAGCACGAGTAGATGATGAGCAAGCTAGACCCTGGTTCTCCTGTGGATTGTCGCGTCATCCAATCTGTATTATTATTGCCTTGAAGTTTCTGCTGCCTGTTGTGACGCTCTGTCCGAGACGTTGATGTTGTGTGTCCTTCCATGACGAGAGCATATACTTTGTGTTGCTCCCATCAACCGTCAGATCCATTTTAGCCGCTTCCGCTTCAATGGCAGCAAAAGCCTCAGCTCGCTCAAGTTCCCAGTGTTTGTCCAACCACGTTAATGTCGTTCGCGTGAGGTAGCTATTGAGCCGATTCTTGGAAGATTATGCCTCTGGTGTTGACTTGTTTCTTACGCACGTTCTTCTCATGCATGATGGTCGAAAAGTCACATTATAGTGCGTCACCTTGTCGAAACACCTAATTTGCCTATCAGAAAGTTTTGAATGATTTGCAGAGCAGTGTTTTTCGTGTTAACATCTGCCTGCGAAACGTTCTCCACACCTTTCGCTAGTTGGTACCAACTTGAAGAAAGCAAACAACAGCGCATTTATTTCCCAAAACCGATTCAGGATTCAAGCGGCTTGAAAGTTTTTACGTGGTACTGCACCGATGCATCGAGAATTTCTTGGGGTGATGATATATGGTAGAATCAATTATTCTGGAATCCTAAAAGAAGCACAACAACATCAGGACCGAAATCGAACGTAGAACCACTCCTACCAATCGCTGTTTCTTTGGACTCAAGTGGCAAATGAGTTATAAAGCCCTCTCTCGGCGGACTAAGCGCGCTTTACCATATATAACAGCTTGATCATCCCAGTCCTACTCTATGGCGCGGAAACGTGGACGTCACTAAAATCAGATGAGGATGTCCTTGTCCTTTTCGAGAGAAAAGTTTTGCGTGCGATTTTTGGTCCTGTTTGCGTTGATGGCATCTGGAGGAGAAGATTTAATGACAAATTCTATGAGCTGTACAGCGACATGCGCATGGTCAAGTCTCTACGGATAAAGAGCTCAAGATGGCCCGAAAAGTCTTTGAATTCGAGCCATTGGGACAATGCAACAGAAGACGGCCTAGGCTTAGGTGGTGCACAAAAGTGGAGAAGGACGTCAAACAACTTGGAGTGCGCGGCTGGAGGCAGCTGGCGAAAGATCGTGCTGGCTGGAGAGGCATGTTGGTTAAGACCCAGGTCCACCCCGGATTGTAGCACCACAACAAGAAGAAGAAAAGAATCACGACTCCTTGCAGTGAATGCCGTTGAGTGCGGCCAAAAAAGCTATAAGTGGCACACATCGGTCAAAACCTCACTAGTCTTCTCCACGATTTCCGTTCATGTAAGAATAAGATTTGCAAATTTTTGCGTTGTGACATTCACTGAGATTCAGGACAAGATTTTGTAGGAAATGAATTATCAGGGGTCATGCAACATACGTTCGAGACGATTGTGTCAATTTAACAAAAGGAAAAAAATTAATACTCGAATGAAGGTAGCTCGCGAAGTTTAAAAAGACCTCGTCTGTCTCTACTGAACGTTGCAGGGGTATTCTTTGATGGTTCTTGCAAGAGCACTGATATTCGAGGTATTCATTATGTACATCCCCCACCAGAATACCTTAGCTGGCCTTTCCGATAACTGAAGGTAAGGCATCTACTTAGTTCAGCTTCCTAAAAGTTGAAATGGGTATTAATTCCTCGACTGGAGATGAACTTTTTTCGCCAGGTCAAACAGGGTTCGGAAAGAGTTCCCCTAAACCATCCAATATACCACCATATGGACCGAAGTGTCGTGCTTAATGAAGCTCGTATTCATCTTTTCAAAAAAAAAGGAAAAAGGCGTCATAATGGCAAATGAACGTCGATTAAGCTGATGATTTGAAAGTTGCCTGCACTCTTACTTCATTTTCTCTGTTGTGACATAATCTCCACTCTGTCATCGTTGCGTAGTCAAATCCATTGAGAAATCGTTGAAACCACCATTGATGACACCCATCACCTCTTGAAGTTGAACTTACAAAACCAACCCCTCTCCGGGGATGCACTCAACAGCTTTAAGCCCCTTTTCAGTACGTTTCTTAGCACAAAAGTATTTTGACAAGTCTGTGCAGCATACAAAGTTTCACATTTCGTTTCACCCAGAATTCATCGTCACGCTGATCAGTGGTCAGTCGCCCACCGGAACCAACACAATTTCCATCGATTTTCCACCAAAGAACTGTGTCAGCGGCACTGATCTACACTCTCGGAAACGCCTTGATGGCCGGCATTCCTCACAAATCATAATCGCCCGCCTCGGCCGGTGAATAGAAACCCAGATCTGATGGGAAATTACTTTTACGACCGCGACGTGCCGCGCATTTGTTAGAAGTTCTCGGGCCCGTGGCCCGTGACTGGCAGCATCAAGAGAAAAACTGCCCAACTCACGAATGCGCGGCCAGTGAAAGTGAGAAAACCACAAAAGATTGTGATTTTCTAGAACACCGCTGCGTTGTCACGCCAGTGCTCCCACAAACACGTGATTCAATCCTGTGTGACAGTCGGTGCGGTGGCGAGATGATAGCACCACAATTAGCCTCTCGGAACAGCACACTCTTCCACACCCTTCGACACCCTTCAACTTCATACCGTTTGACTGCAGGTCCACACAGGCCAATCGAGAAGAGCTTAATTGTGGCTTATCGAGGTGCAAATCGAATTGATTGTCTTCGCTGATAGCGCGAGCTCGGGTGTTGCTCAACACCGCTGCCATAATATGGGTCACCATTACGTTGCAGATGAGATTAGAAATGGCTCAACCGGGTATCGGTTTCGACATCTGCCACCGGTGATGAGGCTGACGCGGCATCACCAGTCAGCCATGTGCGTGCGTCTGTGTGCGATGATGAATATCTTGTAAGCGCGTCCACGTCTCGAATTAATTCCCCTCACGTCGTCAGCTCTCGGGGGAAAACAAAAGTTTCGCGTCGCCTCTTGCGTTTTTGTGTCGTTCACCGGGGCAGAAGAAGTGCCTGCTCGTCCATCGAAACAAGTGTACCACAAGTGGCGCCGTCTCCTCCATCCGCGCGCACCGTCGCAGCAGCACGCGGGCCACTCCGCCAATGCTGCCAATTTGCATGCTCAGTGCGGCTGGCCGCGCAGCTGTGTACCCGAATTGGCCCAGTGACCAGGTGATCCACTTATAATGATCGTTAAAGTACCTCGATTGTTCACAAGAGGCGCCTCGCGCAATGGAAGTGACCTTCCACTTTGTGGTTCTTCTGTCGGATTTCTTTTCTCTGCGCCTTCGGCGCCGCGGGATGTTCAATGAACGGGGTGTACACAAGATGCAATCCGCGAACTCGGAGTTAGAGTTTTTTGTCTCGTCTTCTTTTCGGGAGAAGAGAGAAAGACCGATTAGGGGTATATGTATCCAAAGCACTTGTCATTCGTGTTGTTTGTTGTGTTCTCTCACAGACCTGGGCGGCGGGAAAAGTGGAAATTGAAGAAACGAAACTTCGAACTGAAGCCTTATGCCCGTCAATGGGGAAATAGGTTGCATTTAATCGGTAGCGTCATATATTAGGAGGGAAAACATTTACTCCCGACGTGTCATAATGCGCGTTGGGTTGATATACTGCACTTTAGCGCTAAGACTCAAATACTGGTTCATTGTACTACCAGGCAGTAACCTTCATTTAATGTAATTTCTTGGCTTTCCGAAGGAGTTGGTATGAATGGTTGTTTGACACTTCTGCCGCTCCGAAGACGATTAGGGATGGCGGCGCACAGTGGTACTCTTGTATGGAGAACGCGGAAATTAATCTGTAACTTTTGATCCCCTCTACCGATCTTGATGAAATTTTGTGTGAAGAAGATTGTGAAGAAATCCTTCCGCACAAAATACAGCCGATATAACATGAACTATAACAGAGCAATCTTGAGTTACAATATTGAAAAAAACGCACTTTTTATTGTTTAGTTGCATAAAAAAATATTTAATAACAATTTACGACGGTATATTTAAGCTCAAAATAAAGCTGGAATTCATAACTATATAGAAAAATTACATCCAATACAATCTACTAACACACTTTCGTTGTAAAAGAATTCTAAGTCATAATTTAGTTGTAATAAGGCTTGTGCGTCACTACTTAGTGGTTCATGCCTATGATATTCCCCCAATACAAGAGAAATCGTAGGTAAATTCAAAAAAACACCAAAAAATGCATCAAGTTGCTACACTCTCTCTAAAATAAATATAATGTCATGTTCTAAAGTTCCAAAAATATTCCGCTTCGAATTTTGTTGAAAAAAAGGTGCCAACTTTGAGCTAGTCATACACCGAAATGGTTCACTAGAAGTCAACAAAATTTTGGCTTTCTAGATCCTCGCCGTAACGTAGTGGGTAGAGTGCGACGCTCACACGCCGACTCCCAGCACAACACCAATTTTTGGAATTTTTCATGGCACCACCTCTTTCGAGCTGCTGACAACACTCAAAGAGTAATAACTGTCTAAGAAAGCTTCTCAAATTTTACCGTTCGGAGTCGGCAAAAAACTGTAGGTCCCTTCTACTCGTTAGAGAACAGTAGCGCGCACAACACGAGTCGTTGATGAGCAAGCTAGTCCCTGGTCCCCCTTTGGACTGTAGCGCCAACAATTATTATTAGATCCTCAAATACGTAGATACCACTTGGCCGAGAATTATTTCATATGACGTGTTTTTTCCGCTGAGCCACCACTGTGCGATAAAAGTTTTCAAATCTCCTTATTGTACGAATTTTGATTGATTTTGTGGCAAACATCGTGGATTTGTTGGTTGGATGTGATTTTCTGTATTTGCTGGAACTGGAAATGCCTCTCCAACAGACGATCCTTAGGATCATCGGTCGGTTGATGGCTGAAAAAGAGACGTGTTCCCATCATTAATCATCTGAAAGACGTCCTTTTGAAGAGAATTTACTTTTTACAAAAAACTGTATTAGCTGCAACACTCGATTGTATACAAAGCAATGATTGGAGCTCATTTTCTACTTCACTTTTTTTTCTTGCATAGCAATTTCGAATTTGGAAAGATAAATAATCGTAGCAGACGATAAATGACACGATTTCTGAAAGCGATCAGCCAACAAACTTGCTAGGGGCGCTGCTGAAAGCTCTTCTAATGTTCATCAGTTAGCCTTATGGCTCCCCCTGTTATCGTGAACACTACACAATGTTAAATTTACTATTTTCTTTTTAATTAAGAAGAGCAAAATTATTATCCTCAAAAATACGATGAAAACCGCACAGAAAATAAGAATTATTTTCAAATTTCAAAGTCGACGTACATTCAATTATCGAGCTGCTGACAACACTCAAAGAGTAATTACTGTCTAAGACAAGAATTCTCAACTTTCGCCATTCGGAGTCGGTAAAAAACTGTAGGCCCCTTCTACTCGTGAGAGAACAGCGCGCATGACGCGAGTAGTTGATGAGCAGGCTGGGCCCTGACCCCCTGTGGACTGTCGAGCCATCCAATTATTATTATTATAACTCGTTTTGAACATAAGTTTACAGTTTTAGCTATATAACATACTTATTTGGTAAGAAGCATACAAGTTAGACGTGTTTTGCGTGCTCTACGATCTTGGCCTTGGCACTCCTGGGCTTTTGGTTTCCATCTATCCTTGGTTTCGATGTCATTGCAATATGGTTATGAATGGTCACCCGTTATGACTCTTTTAAGCGAAACTAGATCATCGTTGACTTTATTCAACATTTCCTCAGTGATGTTCATACGACAATTTTTGGTCAAAATTCCCTACCACTCGCTTCGTTTTCAAAATTTCCCAAAAAGTTGCACGACATGAGCCACCCGACATGCAGACATCTTAAACAACTTCTCTGATAGTGATTCTGCATAATAATTCTTTTCATTTTCGCAAAATGTTCATCTGTTGATGATGTGCTGGGGCGTCCAGTGCAAGCATCGTCATTCACATCTTTTCGACCTTCTTTGAGAAGCTTGTACCAATTGTAAACCTTGTTTTGACTCAGAGTACACTCACCCTATACCACTGTCAACATTTGAAGTAATTTTGAGCACTTAAGTTCATTTTTCACACAAAATGGAATGCAAATTCTTTGATTCACTTTTTCGACAGCAGGAAAATCGGCGAACACGAAAACACGTCTAACTTTTACGCTTCTCATAAACAGAATAAATCTGCTATACAGCTGAAACTATAAGCATACAAGGTTGTCAAATATCTCAAATTCGCATTTTTACTCTTCATTCAATGCTTCATAAAAAGTGTTACAGTGATCGGATTTAGTTCAAATATGCGCCGTTTTGTTCGATAATCTGTTTCCATCTACACTGCAACTTCATAATACCCCCTCGTAGAAGCCCGTCTATTTATTTGCGAAGAACTCGAACAGCCACTTTCAACAAACCTCTTTTGAGTTCAACTTGACACCACCAAGGGCATTCGCCATGGATAGGAAAAGGTGGTAATCGCTTGGCGCTATGTCCGGATATATAGGGTGGGTGTGATAAAACCTCCCATCCGAGCTCCCGTAGCTTCTGACGAGTCATCAACGAAGTGTGTGGTCTGGCGTTGTCCTGGTGGAACACTACACCCTTCCTGTTGGTCAATTCTGGACGCTTGTGGTCGCTCGCCTGCTTCAAGCGGTCCAGTTGTTCACAATAGATGGTAGAATTAAGCGTCTGGCCATATGGGAGCAGCTCATAGTGGATGATTACCTTCCAATCCCACCAAACACACAGCAAAACCTTCTTGGCCGTCAATCCCGGCTTGGCCACTGTTTGGGACGATTCACCTTGTGCCTTCAACCACGACCGTTTTCGTTTGATATTGTAGTATGTGATCCATTTTTCGTCGCCAGTCACCATCCGCTTCAAAAATGGGTTGAGTTCGTTCCGTTTCAGCAGCATATCGCAGGCGTTGATTCGGTCCAGAAGGTTTTCTTGCGTCAAATCATCCGACAACCAAACATCAAGCTTTTTTTGTATCCAGCACTCTGCAGATGGTTTAAAATGGTTTGGTGGCTAACATGCCGGTTTGGGATGCCACATGCCGGTCTAACTCGATGATTTCCATGATTCGATCGGTATTCTTCGTCATAGGTCTTCCGTCGGCTGGCTTATCCATGGTGTTGTTTTCAGTGGCTCTGAATCGTCGAAACCATTCCTCCGCGGTTCGAAGTGATAGAGTACCATCCTCCAAAACACCATTAATCTCACGGAACGTTTCTCTAGCGGATTTGCCTTTAACGAAGGAAAACTTGAAAATAGCGAATTTCGGCGTTAGTGAACTCCATATTTACACATATATAACTGTTGAACGCAATATCTAAACTAATCATGCATGGCATTGTTTAGTAGGTTATGTCAAGACCTTTCAAATGATGTGTAGTACTGCCAGATACGAGCTCCATAGCGCTTTGTACATAGCCGGAAAGTTCAAAAGCCAAAACGGCGGAAGGATATATTTGATAACTTTATATGTCCAAGACATGTGTACCAATATAACAAGATAAAAAAAACGATAACCGATTGAAGTAAGTAAATAAAAGAACGAACTAGTGCAGCAATTAAATTTGAACTAATTTGATCGCTCACTGAATTGAACTTCAATGGAAAGATCTACCAACCCCCGCAAAAATGGCAAAATTACGACAATTACATTCTCCAGCCTTCAAACTCGATTATTGTGATGTGTTTGTAAGGTTTCGTTTTCAAACCACAAGGAAAAGAAACTTAAAGTTCCAGTGGGTATGTCCATCTGTCCGCCTTGTCCATCACTCTCTTCCTATCTGCTTCGCTTCAATGAAATTCGGCTACTTATGCGTTTGAATTTTTTTTAATTTGTGTTGCTCTCGTATAAGTGGTTCGAGCCACTCTGGAATCTAACCAGGAATGGTTAAAATGAAAAATCTTAATACTCTAAACATACGAATTCCGAATCGCCAATGACCGTTGTTTTTTTTGTCTTTTTTGAATATTTCAAAGCATGCGATTCCAAAATTTTGAGAAACAACTGAACAAGGATCTTTTGGACATTCCAAAGCTTAGTCCTTTCTGGTTCAAATGAAACTTAAGATGTAGCAGTCTAGTGCCAGGAATGTCAAAACTCAGAAAATGAAGAATGGCTTATAAACAGTCCGAAATTTTGCCGTGAATTTTAGAAAAAAAATGTTGAAACTTTTAAAGTATGATCTGTCCATTCAAGATTACTAGATCGAGCGATTCCAAGCCTCTGAAAATCTTTTCGAGGGTCTCCGCAGCATTCTGAGATTTAGCTGTAGGAGGTAGGTATTTCGAAACTCTAAAAAAGCAGGCTTGAAAACCTATTTATCTATCTGAATTTTCCAAAGTTTGAAGACTTAAGCTGCAAGAGAGGGTTCTCAGGTTTGATTTTCCACGCAAGATAAGCTTGCGTTTGTTCATTTTGAAAGCATTAACTTTTGACAGCATTTCATTAGCAAAAGACCGCCTAAGTACACCTTTCTCCTAACCACTCCAATGAGTTGAAGTTCCACTTCCATGTGTTCCTTTTCCAACCTTCCACATATCCTATTCCAGCACCTGTTGCCCCCAATCACAAACTCTTTCATCTTAACTTCAAATCTAATTATATTCCATTTCCTTTTATCTTTTCAGGTAAGTTCACCGCAAGCCTCCATCGCCGGACATTAATCTCGGCATTGAGCCAGCCGCGGTAGATCGGCTCCCGTGAGTACCATAAACATTCTCGCATTCAGCAGACATGTGCGAGACACACCCTTCCCTGTCGCATTGTCCCGTTCGCAGAGCGGGAGTCTGCTGCCGAAAATAAAAACTTCAACGAGATTTTCTGCCCGATGTGTCGATAATTGAATGTTCGCCGTTGCATCTCACATTCGGTTGACCGCAGCCGCCAACTGCTAGGCAAGCCATAAGCCAAGAGATACCCATTAGGGCTCGGCCACTGCTCTAGATTCCATTCAGCGATTCCATGAATGCTCAACCCCACCTCCTGCCAGATCGAGAGATCGCGCAATGGGCATGAGCATCATCCTACATTCCATTTGGCGGGGCTCACCACACCGTGCCTCGCCGCCACCACTGGTCGACACTGACTCCGATTGCACCAACAGCACCAACGGCAGCAGCGTCAGCTTTTGTCGAGCAATCTCGTGCCGATTGGACATGATAATCGCGCGCGCACAAACACACCACCGCACAGTTCTAGGCCGCGCCACCCGCGGAATGCATCCACAATTATTGGCCATTGGTCTATCTTAAACCGAAATCTCCTCAGCTTGACTTGATGCCCCGCGCATCGCTCTCCTGAGCTCCAGGGAGCGGCGCGGCGATGAAGCCGCTGATTTTCGGCCGGCCGCTCAATGCATTTCTAATTATTCACCCGACACACTAATGCACCGGGTTGCGGCCGCGAAGTGCATTCTTGTTACTCTGGTGCACTTCCGCTCGGCTCCGCCTGTCCAGCTTCTTTGTGCGCGCCTGTCTGTCGATGAGTTTGATTTGGTCGGGCATGCAGCGCAGCGGTACATGTTTAGGGGGCTGGGTGTGCAACAGTTAACAGGAAATCTAATTTAAAGACTTTAGTAAGTGGCCGGGCGTGGATGGAGGAAAGTTCACTGCGCGCTCCGTTGGCTATTTGGGGCAGCGTTGCGGAATGAATCAACTTTTCATTGCGCAAGGGCGTCCTTATCAAATCGAACGACACGTCAATATTTGGCACCGCATCGGTGACAACAAGATGATTGACGTGAGTGTGCAATGCACACGCGGACATGACAAGTGTTTGCCGAGCGGCCTGTCACGCCCGACACGTCGCCTTGTGAAACTGCATAAGTGACAAATATTTGCATTATGGACGCGGTGTGTCGCCACAGCAACGAGGTATTTTTGTTCGACGTGGTGCTGCAGTGAAAGATGTCCAGGGAATTGGGGTCAGAGATGATAGAGATGCCGTGCGTTGGGTGGGTCATTTCACGAAGATGTGGTAACTTTGCGCCTGCGCGGCTTGTGCAATGACTCAGTGTGCGATCTAATTTTGGAGCTCTGCGTGATTGTCTGCATGATTGCGGGTCATCCCAAGTTTGGAAAGTCTCTTGGGGAGAGATATAATTGCTGGTCTCCGCAAGACACTCCCTAGTTCGCAAAGTTGTCTGATAGGGGGAGATTACCGAAGAAATGCTTTTTCGTCAGGTGCCGGTGGTAGGATGATGTAAGCCCTCGTCGTTTATGGGTACACTCATCGCCGGTGGGTTATCTTCCCGCATCTGGACCGTGATGGTGTGTGAACCGGCGAGGGCCCCGCTTGTCCTTGTGAACCGATCTTGTCTGGGGGAGAGAGCAAATTGCTTACGAGTCAGATAAGCCGAGATATTATGCATCAACGCGGCAGCGGTGATGTCGGCAGATTGCGACATCACATCTCCTGAAGTCTTATCTGGGGAGAGATTTAAGACCTAAACGTTTATGATGGGGCCGACTGCATAACCGATTTCATTTTATGGATACTTGCGGCTATTCGGTAGCTTTTTCGTGGTTTTAAACGAAGAGTGCCACTTGGGTTGTAAAGTGGAGCACTTGACTTTGAACTTGAGGAGTAATCTTTTTAGGGTTGAAGAACCAGGATACTTTTTTTGTAAGTCTCTGCCAGATTCTCAGAACTTTCCGATAGAGATCGTGAGACCGACAGGGCTTCAGAAAGGAAATGACAGACTCAGTCATGAATTGTATTCTAGTCCAAAAAGAAATGGCATGTTTAATTACTCCAATGTAATGTTCACCTCGTCCTAGAGGTCAATTTTGCGAAAAAGTGCACTTTAGACAAACATTTCAAATTTTACGAACTTGTGTACCATTTGTATGAATCGTCTCATTGTTACGTTTGTGTTACAATGTGTGTCTGGAAATCTCAGCATTTGAACACCAACCACTAGACTCGCAGTTTGTTTCGAATTGAAAATGCAGGTCAAGTGCAGTCTATTCACCTAGAGCACTGCGGCATCTTTCAGCAAAATTCATGGGCGTCAAAAAATCGAGTCAGGGCTTTGCTGTGGGAATGGAGTGCTTAAGTGAGATGATTCCATCACATGATCCCTAAACTTCTCCAAATTCCAGATTTGTTATTTATTGTTGGACTTTAAAGAAAAAGTTGTAAAGTTCCGATTTCGTCTAAAATACAAGCAAACCTGCTTGTTGCTTCCTTGTATATAAGACCGTTAATCAGGTGGACAGCAAAAACCATTCACTGAACTTCTAGACAAATTAGACTCCAGAATATTTGGCTGCTCTCAATAAATTTGTCACCTCTGTGGCCATACTTTCAAAAACTTCCCTTAACCTTTCCTGGATTATTTCGGAACGGTTTTGTTGACAGGATCGCTTAATCAAGTTCATTGCCCAAACCTTCTTCAAATTCTTTGTCTGGCTTATTCTAATTCATTGTCCAAAACTTCTTCAAATCCGCACTTCAAGTAAGTAAGAGCACAAAGAACAAAATATTCCAGGCAAAACCTAATGGAATTTGCAGCATCGGGTCACAGATGACACATCAGACACCTACAAAAGCCTGCTTTAACATTAAGAAGTTCTCCATATGCATGTGAAAGTTTAGTGAATGTTTAGTTTAGCTTATTCCTTTAAATTCAGCAACTGAGGTATGGATTTTGAACTAAAACAAGCTTCTACTCAATTCAAACTGCAGAGTTTTTCATCACATTTAGCATGCACTTGCCTGACGCCCAGTAAAAGACCAATTATCGTCAAAGCTATGCATTGCTTCTAGGTATTCGAACAGTATACCTTGAAACAGAGCCTACCTTCTTAAGTAGATAATAAGTATAAATACGTTAAAAATTTAAAGAGAGAAGACAAAAAATTGAAACCTTGTACTAGTGAAAGTAGACCGTGCGTGGACTTATAAAGGGTGACTTTTTAGCTATGATCTTTTTGGCCAGACTGATTTAAACAGCTGACGCACATTTCGTGTTTTGTTCCGCTGTCAAACATCTTCAGTTTTGTCTATAATTTAACCATGAATCGTCTTACAAACGAATAACGCTTGCAAATTATTGAACCATATTCCCAAAATGTGTGCTCTGTTAAGAAAGTTCATCGCGCGCTTTTTCCATTTTATGGTCAAAAATGGACGAAGCTCAGTTTTGGCTCAATGGGTACGTAAATAAACAGAGTTGTCGATTTTGGAGTGAATATCAGCCAGAAGCATTGCAAGAGCTACCAATTCATCCAAAAAAATTTACAGTTTGGTGCGTTAGGGGCTGGTGGCATCATTGGACCATAATTCTCCAAAGATGATGCGAATCGTAACGTAACTGTGAATGGTTAACGCTACCGTGAGATGATATCCAACCTGTTTTTTGCCCAATATGCAAGAGCTTGACTTGCATGACATATGGTTTCAACCAGACGGTGCCACATGCTACACAGCACGCGCAACAATGGACTTTTTGAGAGGCGAGTTCGATGAAGACTTTATTTCACGTACGAGACCGATCATTTGGCCGCCTAGATCGTGCGATTTAACGGCTTTAGACTACTTTTTGTAGAGCTATGTTAAATCTTATGTCTATACAGACAAGCCCGCTTCAAGTGACGCATTGGAAGACAACATTAAAGTATTTATTCGTGAGATAAAGGCCAAAATGTTGGAAAGACTATGCCAAAGTTGGACCAAGTGGATGGACCATTTGAGACGCAGTCATGGTCAACATGTGCATGAAGTAATCGTCAAATATTAAATTATACCGACCGTATTATCGATTCAAATAAAAATTTCATGCATTTTTCTGAATTTTATGTTTTTTTTTTAAAACTTTCTTATAGCTTTTGAAAAATCACCCTTTATAACGAAAGTTTCGCGTTTTTCACAGCGCCACCTTCTTTAACTAAAAAAGCAACGTTCAAGCTGCTAAAACTTTGCTGTACTGAGTCGGGCATAAACTGTAAGCCCCCTCTACGATTAAGAAAACTTAAGAACACACGCTATGAATAATTGCTTTTAAATCTAGAGTATACTGCCACTTAATTTATTATTTGATTTTGCCCCTGAGGGAATTGAATTTATGGCTATTGTTTGTTTTTTTTCCAAAATTGTTGATTTCTCTGTCGGATCAGTACATCAGTTAACGCAGAATCAGTCTTGTAAATCGCTGCTTCCTTGGCCTCAATTAAATAGTTTAGCCCCCTCTCAAGTCTAAGCCTTCTTTGTAAAACAAGTTGCATTTCCCAGCACTGCTCTACGGCACGGAACCTTGCACACTTCTGAAGCAAACAAGTAAGCCCTTAGTTTTTTGTATGAAATGACTGCAATGTTTGACCTGGTTTGCATTAATGTCATTTGGAGGAGAAGATTCAACGACGAACGTTATAGGCTGTACGGTGACATGCGCCCAGTCAGGTGTCTTCGCATATCAGGCGTAATATGGTTAGGCCTAGGAAAATGTATGGACACCAGTGCTTCGACTCCAAAAGTCTTGGAATTCGAGCCATTGGGACAACGCAACAGAACATGGTATAGGTGGAAATTGCATACATGAGGGAAGTAGGATTTTTCAACCAACTTGAAGATCTCGAGTGATTGTACAGACATGTATGTTGAGGCTCAGATTCACTCCGAACTGTAGGGCAATAATAATAATAATAATTGTTGGCGCTACAGTCTAAAGGGGGACCAGGGCCTAGCTTGCTCATCAACTACTTGTGTTGTGCGCGCTACTGTTCGCTAACGAGCAGAAGAAACCTACAGGTTATTACCGACTCCGAACGGCGAAATTTGAAAAGCTTTCTTAGACAGTTATTACTCTTTAAGTGTTGTCAGCAGCTCGAAAGAGGTGGTGCCGTGAAAATTTCATAAAATTGGTGTTGAGCTGGGAATCGAGCCTAGTCCCTTCGGCGTGTGAGCGTCACACTCTACCCACTACGCCACGGTGACCACTAACTGTAAGGCAATACAAAGAAAAAAAAGAAAAACTCAAAAAAGTCAAAATTGGACACAAAGTAGGTAAAGTCTTACATGCCTTCCATCTCCAATTTCTAGATTCGCACCAACTCTAAGTGCCGCCCAAAAGTGTCGAACGCATTTAACTCGTTTTTAACGTAAGCTTTTTGTTGGAAAATTCGAGACTATTCTATAGAACTTCTTATTTTGAAATAGAGCTGAATCACACTTATTAGAAAAGAAGAAAAAAAGAAGAGAAACGAAAATAATTTAAAGAGTACAAAGTTTGACTTAAAATGTTGCACAAATTAATATCAAAAAAAACGGGAAGAGGGAACAGAAAGAATTATATTTGGTGCAAGTGGCAGGCTTATGTCCTCTTTGCTTGTCCGCGGATAGGATTTTTATTAGTAGCAGGGCGCTCATATACCGCTCTTTAACTCCTAATGTTTGAGAACACATTCTAAAGTCAGTCGGTGATCAATCGCACTGGCTTTTCCCACATTCTTTCCATACCTCTTTAAGTGTTTTTTTTATCAAATCACCCATAAAGGTGCCTTAAAATATAAACAAGTCTCCACCACATTCCACAGACAAATAATATTTAATGACATGCGTCTCTGATTGACCCTCAGCTTAAATTTTCAACACTTTTAAATAAACACCCTGCACGAGGTTGTCATAAAACGCCCTCTTTCAACGAAAGTAATTCGCTTTATTGGGATTTTGGGACCCCTGCCGATTTCATGACAACGTCCGTGATCGATTTATTTCGCGCAAGCAGTCGTTAAGTATATTGCAGTGCAATTTTCAAATCGCTTATTGCCAAAATCGAAGTCCCCCTGGTCGTTTTATGACACGGGCGTGTCGGTGAAGTGAATGCGCAATCCCAGACGCACTCGCGTTTGTCATTGATCATGATTTGTGTTTAATTCACTCTTTTTGTGACATTAAGTGCTCTGTGTGCGTTGAATAGAATATCAGGAGGGCGAAAGTAGACGACAAGAATGCTGTGGAAATGAAGTCGTGGGAAGGGCTTAAATCTTACGAATAAATTTATCACTTCACATGCTGTGTGTTGTTAGGCCTTAAATTGGTTGAAGAACGATCGATTTTATCTCGGGAATATATTTTTATTGTCGCTTAAAGGATTATAAATTTGTCGCCTTACGGTTAAATTTTTCCTTGTGGCTCTGTGCCTAAGCGATAAAAAGTGTAGATGTCGATTTGTCTTCGGAATGATATAAATTAGTTTCGGTATTGAGCAAAGGGAATTCGTTATTAGGGGTAATGCTAGAAATGGGACCGCTGGAGTATCGTGTATTCCTCTAGTAAATTGAACTGAAAACTGAATATGGAGAAATATTTATGTAAAGAGGAGAAGTGCGCTGTAGCTGGCAGCACTAGTTTTAAGTCCACGAGTTCGCGGAATTATTTGAATCGGACCAGCGCTGCAGTAGTTGCTCAAAGAGCCGCATTGGTCAGCAGTCGTTTTCATTAATTTATTATTCGTTTGTCAAAACTAACTAAATAAGCCTTAATTGATATATTAATAAAAATCTTAAATAAACCTTAATTGAATTACAAATAGAAACCTTAAATACAATGTTATATTTTTAATTCCAAGAAAGAAACAAAAATTTTGTTTGTTACGCCATTTTGACGGACCTTGATTATTTATTTTATTAGGACTACAAATTGTACATTTTATTAAAATACCTAAAATTACACTCATCAGGGTATTGTTCTTTGGAAGCGCCTGCTTTTTCCTACCTCTCTAGTAAATTTTCATCTCAAGGAATGAATATAATCGAACTAGAATTCTCGACTTGAACTCTTGACCGGACAATGTTTTTTTATTTTTCGAAGGAGAAAGGTTTGGAAGATACAGAGGAAACGGAGAACAGTTACTAGTGGCAAAATGTCGGAAAATAACTTTGTCATGCCTTTTTTTTCATTTTTGTCCATTTTCACCATCAAGCACATTAGTTGTAGTCGATAACGTTTCCAATCAAGTCTTTCCCTTGTTTTTAACAGATCATAGTACATCACACCCATCTGGTTCCTCGATATGCAATGCATTCACTTTGAACCGTGTATGTACGTGTATGTACTGTGTATAGACGATGATGGAACTGGTTCACCAGGCTTTGCATAGTATTTAGTCTTCTAAAAGTTATCCCAGTTCATCCATCCACTTTTCATCATCAGTCAAGATCCCTTCTTTGATGTCGTTCAAGAAGTAGTTCTCAGTTTAAAAATCATCTTTTGACATCTGTCGGTTTCAACTTTTATGACACCCAATTTCCTTGCTTATGAATAATTCCAAATTCCTTTAACCAAACAGATAATGTCTGCTAAGTCACTGCCAACGGCGAGTTAACTTCGCGTTTGACTCGGATCTTGATTCAGCAAAGCCTCCAATTCGTCATCCTCAAACCTTTTGGGCTGACCAAGACGCTCTTTGCCCGAAACTAAAATCACCAATTTTAAACGAAACCGCTTTCTGTATGATGTATCGGTCTGAGCAGACTCACAAACATTCAATCATTCAGCTGCACTTTATTTAAAGAGGAGAAGTAGAAAAAATTGCACAATCAAAAAGGACCTTTACAACTGCACGCCGTTGCGACACTCACACGTCGTGGCTACACTCACACGCCGCAGCTTTCGATTCTTGACTGAACTCAACAATTTTTTCACGGCACTACCTCTTTCCGTAGCCGCCGTGTCGTAGTGGGTAGAGTGCGACGCTCACACGTAGAAGGACCTAGGTTCGATTCCCGGCTGAACACCTCGAACTTTTCACGGCACCACCTCTTTCGAGCTGCTGACAACACTGAAAGAGTAATAGCTGTATAAGAAAGCTTCTCAAATCTCGCCGTTCGGAGTCGGCAAAAAACTATGGTTCCCTTCTACTAGTGAGAGAACAATAGCGCGCATAACACGAGTAGTTGATGAGCAAGATAGGCCCTGGTCCCCCTGTGGACTGTCGCATCAACAATTATTATATTATTATTACTACCTCTTCTTCAGCTTCTGATAACACTCAAAGAGTAATAACTAAGAAAAGAAAATGACTAAGAAAAAGCTTCTCAAACAAACTGGCAAAAAACTGTAGGTCCCTCATACTCGTGAAAAAACAGTAGCACGTACAGCACGAGTTAATGAGCAAGCTAGACCTTGGTCCCCTTGTGAACTTTCGCGCGACCCAGTTATAATTAATTCAAAACTTCTCACAAATTCTGTTTATTTAAGATAAAAAACAAACAATGTTGTAGACTAAGATAGATACTGATGTACACCAATTATTCCCAAGAAATGTCACATCTTTCCAATGATGTAGGAAATCTCTTCCAAGATCTGCCACATCTTGCAGGTGGCGCCATCTAGCAGGCAGATATCTACATTTAATGTAATTTCTTGGTTTTCAGGGGGAGAACCAGCAAGCGCTTCTGTGAAAAGTGTCTCAGGCTGAGTTTATTTGAGCTTAACATTTATTGCCCTCGCTAACGAAGTTTTACTTTGCTATGGCGTTCCTCGTTTTTCTTCCAATCTGTCAGAGAGGCTTCGAACGTCATGGCGTCTTGTACATCAGTGTCAAACAGCCGCCAACTGATCCGGGCAAAGGATGGACGTTGACAGAGGAAGTTCATTGGAGTTACTAAACATTCAAGTTGTTTGTTGAAATTGACCAAATCAAGACGGGAAATCCACACTCGCATTTTCTTCTGAAAAGATGAACACCTTCCTCAGCCACTTTCAAAACCTTGCATGACGCTGTGCCATTGAGCTGAACTGAGTTGATCCCTTACCAACTTTTCCGACTTGAAAGGTCCTAATTTTCTTTTCCCCTTAAAATTATAATACAAAGTGGCTCGATTTTCGGATTTCGAGCTTCAAAATTTCGTGTTTATTTCGAAATTGTAAGGAAGGAGATCCTTGGTAAGCTAGTGTGCGTATTCTATAAAGTTTCTTGGCGCTTTGTGACGTTCCTTGGCATTCTGTGACGTTTCTTGGTGTTCTGTGACGTTCCTTGGCGTTCTGTGGCGTTCCTTGGTGTTCTGTGACACTGTCCCCCAGACGTTGGTCCTTGGTTTTGCCTTCAAGCCACTTAAGCTCCTTTTGTTCTATTTTCGTGCCCAAAACAAACGCCTCATTGTATTGAACATTGTCAGCTGTCATTTCAATGAATTTTAAAAAAATCTGCTTATGTCGTTGACTTGTCCAAAACCTTCTCCTGCCCTGAAGATGAAGCGTGAGTTCGCTTTCGCCATTTTACGCACTTAGACAAGGAACATTAAAACGAAGTGGCGGTATGTAGCTCGTCTCCATGCACAGTATTCTACGCCAGAGAATATTTGTTTTATTTCGACTTGCACTCCACCGGACTGATGTGAATTACTTCCTTATCCTTAGGTTGCTCTCATAACATAATCAATTTGTTCACAAACAGTTTTAGGCGAAGACGCAAACTGACAGAAATAATCATGTATGTTGTTAGGAATACCTATCCCGTGCAGTTGATCCACGAAAATGAGTCTTCTTTCTTCTCACACGCTTTTCCACGACAAGTTGAACTATTAAGTTGACAGACGTTATCTTATTGACTTAAAACAAGTTCTGCGTCCAGCTTGCCACAGTAGGAATTTTCTCATGTTTCTTAACTGAATAATCCACTTGGAGGCTTCCCATTTTTAAAAGTTTCGTCAACTCCGACTTCTCATCAAAAATTCAACAGAATGCATTACCTTTATCAGAACTTTGTTCAAAACCTCCCCTGAGCACAGCTATCAATTACATTCTGAGAAAGTTGTAAAAGGTGCCCTCAGTGTGGAATCCACTTCAATCTTGAAGTTGCCTCACACACCAAGTACAACTCAACAAAACCGACTTAAACCGACGATGTCTTAATTCTCCTCCAAGCCAGTGTTTATTTGAAAACACTCACTCTCTCTCGCATCTGTCACTCGAAGTGCCTCGATGACAGATGACCAACGCAGACAAAACGCCATCGAAAGTGAATCGTGGATCAAAGAAAACAGAATTCAAATTCTCAAGAGTTCTCCTCACCACAAAGCCAAACAGCAGTACACCGTGTAGCAATGACCTCTTACAAAACGGTCTTGTTTCAAGAGCCTCTTCTCTATTTTCACTTCCAGAGGTTACGCAAAGGCACTCAACACCAGTCCTACGTAACCAGGCACAAAACGGAAAACTGCCCATCCAAAGCGGACCGAACTCCAGTTTCGCGCCACCGCATAGCCGCCAATCAACATCACACTACGCACAGCCAGCGGGACAAGAAGTGCATTTGGGTTTACACAGCGTGCAACAACAACAATTATGCCGCATGCTAATTAAGCCTTCAATACCTTCTCCGTTTGACGTGCGGCGAAATGGCACTTGAGCGCTGAAAAGAAAATAGTTGCGTAGCAGTACTCCACAAATGGCGCGTTCTCCCGGATCACGTAATCCCGCTCAAGAACCGCCTCTTCGGCCCACAATCCACCGACAGATGAGCCAAAGAAGAGATCGCACCCGAATCGCTCTGGCGCTCTCTGGCGACATCTAGAGGGTTATGCAAATGAAAGTTACGACTTAATAATCATTCGCCTGTGACAGTGATTTGCTCCGAAGATCACCGCCAGAGGAAACGTGGCCGACCGTCGCGGGGATTTTGAAACTGACCCAGCAAACTGTCCGTCGCGTCGAAATTACTGTCTCCCTCTCTGGGCGGCTGCAAACTTGTTTTTCTGGCTGCCATTTGCGTGGCCGTTAAGCCATATGCCTCGAATGTCCAACAAATTTAAGCGGACACACGAACAAATTTCGCGCTGGTCAAGTGACGACATCAGCAGCAGCACTCCCAGAGGGAGCGCAAGAAGAACCTCAGGCAGACAGTTAGGTATTGTGGTGGCCGCTGTTACGCAACCGGCAAAAGAATGTCGAAAGAATCGCTTGTCCAACTCTGAAGTGGTCGTAAATTTTTGGACAGCCTTCGGGGAGAATTTATTTGACACTTCTAAGAAGCGTTTGAGTGTAAACTCATCTGTTGTCACTTTGTTGTTGATGGTGCTTTAGTTGCGGGCTTTGGGACAACTCACACAACTGGGACTTCGGCATTTGTTGTTTGGTGTGTCGATGGATAAGGATTTAGGGCCTAATCTGTGTGAAGCCAGAGATGATAGATAGAAGCTTCGATAAAAACAAAAAAATTGCAAAGAAGAATTTTGTAAAGTGATTGCGTCGCACAAAAGTTTCGGCTTTTCTTTAGGCCGCATGGCCTTTGGTGGCGTTTGTTGGTAATTTTGAACACTTGATTTTGTTTTGTGGGGTTTACTCAAGAAGTGGTCCAAGACCGAAGAACTGGTCCATTGCACCACCAGACTGTCTGTTGCTCTGCCGAAGTAATACCAACAAACGATTCTGTGACAAAGAGCCTAGAGTTTTCGCTCCAATCGGATCAGCAACGAACAGCCTCCGCCGGATCTGGGAAAAGATGAAACATTGACAGAGGAAGTGCTCTGCAGTGTTTTCACCGTCACTACAGACGTCGCAAAAAGTTGTATGGCAAAATGCAAACACATTTTAGTGGTTAACGAATGTGAAGTGTTCCGTTTGTACACATAGAAGCCGCCTGAAGTCTATCCTATCTAGAGATAGCAAGGATGTCCCAAATCTTTTGCTGACTTTTGATATAGTTCGCTTGCATCCTTGAAGAGTGATGCCATCTCTGTGTATGCTGTTGAAAAATGCAACTGTCGATAGAAGCCCTAAACAAGGACAGAAGCAGTGTCAAGGATGTTAGTGGTGTAAGGAAGAAGAGTTTGAAGTATTCTTCAATGATCCCGAAGTTTCAAGCTGGGATCGGGTGTCTGGCTCATAGCTGGTTAGTTTGCACTTCGTCAAGCATTTTGTAGATTTTAAAATGTGGGGATCTTTGTTAAAATTGAGTCATGAATGCGTTGTTGTTGCTTTGCCATAATGAGTATGTGCATCGGCTAACACGCCGGATTCGGTAGATTCGATTCCTGTGACCGAATTCCGCAACGTGGGTTCTTCTTTTTCTTCTTTTTGTGGCACTACAGTCCGGGGTGGACCTGGGTTCTATTGTTACACAAAAAATTGTGAATACTTCGATTTTTTATACGTTGAGTGTGAATATGTAGATTTGTGCACATCAGAAAAATGCTCACGCATGCGAAATCGGGCCCCTGAACTGTCGTTCTTTCACTCACTTTCGACTTTGAAAATTAACTGAAAGATACCTCAGCTCGTTTGCTGAAGAGGCAAGACCATGTACCCTTTTGGACGATAGTCCGCGTCGTAGAAAAATTCAGTTCACCGAATAACTATTTATGAAAGGCTCTTTAAAAGTGACGAAATGGAAGCATTTCTTAAACGATTAAAGTGCTGAGGGCTACATGCCGATTTCAAAGCCCAGCCTATCAGCAAGCAAAATTTGATGGAATTGGAAAACAATGGTCTATTTTGAGTTGCTGGAAATTGACTAAACGTTTATTTCGAAGTGTATAGGTTGACCTGTTAAAATTTTCAATCAAGAAGGAGCAACCCTATAAAAAGAAAGTTGTATTTCACAAGGAATAAGGACAAAGGGGTTCTTTAAGTCGATGTTGAAGAGGCTGTTAGGAGGCCCCGCACATTTTTGATGACACGGGACAAAATATAAGAGCTTGTTTGGGAAGTTTCGATGTATCTTGCAGAGGGTATAAGGAAGAACCCTGTATCCTCTGCCATAAACCATTCATGTCACTGAACTGAACTGAAACACACTGCTTGTTGGAAGCTAGAACTCCCGCGAAGGCCCACCTGAAGGGCGTTTCTTGTTACATTAATGTGCGTCAAAGTCTTCGAGCTGAGCCATTGGCACAACGCAACAGAGGACGGCCTAGGATAATGTGGCGCACACAAGTGGCGCAGTTGGCAAGAGATCGTGTTGGCTGGGGAAGCATGTTGATTAAGGCCCAGGTCCACCTCGGACTGTAGCGCCACAAGAAGAAGAAGAATGTACGCCGAATCAATTCAAACACAAATGTTTTCTTTCCAACAATGAAACAACATTTCACAGAGACTTTTTATAAAGTTTTCCTTTCGCCAGAAAACCGCACAAGATATGGAAACAAAACCCCAACGATTGGAGTTAGCCCTTTTCAACGAAATCGCTTTTAATGTTGTTCAAGAGCTCACAGAAACAGTGCTTGGAAGATTAATCTTTGGAGACTCGCGCTTTACAAGTTCGAGGATTGGAAACTCAAGTGTAAATGGAATTTTTAGCTGTCCATTGATAACTGGATAAGGTATTTAATTATAAAAAAACCTCCTGTTCAGAAACAAACTTCTGTGCTGATTCCGCTGGTAAATCTGCCTTATAAACTAACAACAAATCTCCATTTTGTTTGTAGCCATCTTCATTGTCTGGTGAGATCCTTAATCTGCCGTAGATTCTTAATTCGAAAATTAAACCAAACATTAATCTCATATTTTCACCACACCTCCTCTTTAGAGTTGCTATGAAACTTCAAAGGGTGGCTTGTGTCCCCTCTACTCGTATAGTAGCGATTGAATCTTCACCCACAACACTTGTGGAACTACCTTCCACAACCTTTCAAAGCATTTATTTATTTCTCAATTACCATCCAATTGTTTATATGACACTCTTTTGGACTGAATTCTCTTTCATGCCAAAATACTTTTAGCCCTTCACACCAAAACCTCTGATGCGTCGAATTCCTCCAACTCACCAGTTTGGATATCTTCTCCAGATAAGCGTTATTATTCAAATCGTGCAAACTCATAAACGTCGACCAAGTTGACTTACAACTTTTGAAGCTTATCAATACCAAGTAGGAATGCGTGTCGATTATGCATTCACTTGTGCGCCCGCTGCCACCATAAAATATGCAAAGCGCCTTGTAGGTTTTTTCCAAATTAGCTATAATTTTGGATAAAATCGCGCAGTAAATGGTTGCTGAACGCTGCCATTTGTTTTATGATTATTTGCGTGAATTTATTGAAAACAGATATCGTTTTGAAACGCGGCAAAAACTAGTCCACGACATTTCGCAAATTGGAGATATTGGGACAATATGCAACAATTCAGAGTTGCTGCATGTTTGTTTCTTTGTTTTCATTGGTAACGACTGTTTTTGAATTGAGTTGTTTGCAATCGATGTCATGATTCGTTTCGTTGTACGTGTTGCTCATTTGTTAAGTGCTTCAATCCAGAAAAGAACCAAACACCTTCAGTGGACAGAAACTTCTGTTAGCTGACTCCTATACCTCACACTTAGATTGTTGTTTTCTTTTGCCACTTACTACTTATTATTATTCTATAAAAGGATTCGCTGCATTGTCGCAGAAGACGTGACTGAGTTAAAGGCTAAATCGAAGGCAATACTTCTATATCGTCCGAGCAGAATCACCGGAAGACCGAATTTCAGTACAAAGGCAGCTGAATGTCTGGGTGTTTAAAGTTCGATTTGTACAACAACCATCTTGAACAACGAAGTAAATATTTCAGCCTGATGATGCTCTGCTGCCGCGTTGACTTAATTCATTCATAGACTCGGATTCCGCACAAGCCACTTCACTTCCAACCCGGTCTCCTTTTTCTTACTTGAAGATGACGCACCTGTCAAAGCACCAAAGTGACAGCCGCGCGTCGCTAACACTTACTTTCGTTTTCATTTCGCCCACAAAATCCAAACACTTGCATTTCACTTTGACACCCAATCCAATCACTTATCAATTCCAAATAGACAGGCACCCGGACAGATAATCCTTCGCAATCAGCACGATTTGGTAGCACTTCCTCGTCCCTCTCGCGAAGCCAAAGTCGACTCCATCTATAACGTTATTAACAACGCAACAGTCGCGGACACAAGGAAGCCCACACAGAAAGTGAACTCTCCGTAATTGGGTGTGAATAATTTCGTGCACCGCAGGCTATGATAAACAAGCGGCCTTACGCAATGCGAAATTAGAAATCATTCAATTGAAGTGCTTTAATAGTTTCCCTCTGAATTGCCAACCAATTAGTTGAGTACGTGATTCCATCTCCCTTTCGGCTCCGCAATGGTCCGCTGGCGAGCGCGCCACGCAAATTATTTTCGCCATCCAGCGCCACTTTTTCTCCGCCACGGAGAAAAAGAATAGGGAAATGACCATAATGACGGACAGCCGCCGGTATGGCGCGCCGCAGCCACATAGTCGGTTCCAAATTGTCATCGCAAATTGTCGAGAGCGTTATTAATGAGCTTTTTGTCTCTGATCGTGGACCTGCCGACACTGGTCGGCGTGCGCGTATGGACTCATGTTCTTCATTAGAGACAAAATTAGCGACAGTCCACGACATTGACGGGGCGTCGGTGTGTCTGGTTCAATTACCAGTCTGCGGGCAACAATAGCCATCCGTGAAATCTGCGCCTCTTGAACTGATGAATGGCTCTGCGACTTTGTTGAGGCTTTCCTGAGTTCGGGCGGTGAGTCAGTGGATTTGTTGGCAATTTTTTTTATCGCTGATGAGCGAACCACAAGCCGATTAGTGGGTTTTATTTCTCCCCATTGTACTCATTTCTTTTGTGATTTATTTGCGCTTTGTGCGATGGAGAAATGCGCAGCGTTAAGTAATACCTCGGGCAGATGCAGATGAGTCAATGACTGCCGAATGCAAAATGTCTCAATTAATAACCCGCTAATTTACTCTCGCAGATTACGCAAGCGTATGGTGATGTTTGGACTTTCCACGGTGAAACTGTGAATTTCGACAAATCAACCGTGCGAAGACAGACCGCAAACTAAAACAAATGGCGAGAGTTGGCAGCATTGTTTGCTCAGCTGTCAAAACCTAACAGACTCCGATTAATCATTTTGTTGGCCGTTTATTGAAGAGCTTCATGATGTAAAACGCGCGGTTCACAAAAGATTTGCCGAAAGGGCCTGTGGTGCGTGGGAGAATTTCGCTGCAATTGTTTTGGCGGTCGCCTTTACGCGTCTAATGGGTGCGGCTGTGTTCAAAGAGTTGTTTGTTTTTCTGAGGTCTGTAAAGCTCAGAGCACTCAACTTTGACATACTGAATGTATTTGTTTGACTTTACAAGCTTAAGAAACTGCCCGGAAAAGAAATATTTCGTTGGTAAAAGCGTTCCCTTGTTGGTGGCAAACTATTTGTGCTAGCCCTGAGGGACTAGCGATAACAATCTTCATAAAGGTTACTTCGTTATTTATTATTACCAAATCGACTACCTAACGAAAAATGCGAAACTGCTCAAAATGTGCGAGTTGCTGCAAAGGTGGCGAATTTCCTATGGGTGGTTGAATCTTTAATTCATAAACATGCAGTGATATTAGGATTGCTAATGGATTAAAGTCTGACTGATAAATCTTGGCAGGAAACAAAGGACCTAGGGCATAACTACACAAATGCCAGCAATTAACATTTGAAAAGTAAAGCTGTGGAAAAAGTACATACTCCCAAGTACACGGCAATGAACTCCTACACCAGCAAAACAAGACTCGTGTTCGAAAGCATGCAACGACTGTAAGAGCACAGTCGCGCAAACAATCAAAAACCCGGTGCGCGCTGCGCCATACAGAAAAAGAAGACATCTCGATGAACGACTGCGAGTTTGATAAAGGTATGGAACTCCTTAAACCTTGAACTTTCTTTGTACACTGAGACATCAAATCAAAAAATTTAGCCACAGGTTCAGCCCGGGCTGCCGAATAATGACAACAACAAGCTAAAGCATGTCTGGCAGACATGAGGCACGCTAAGGTTGAATCGACTTCAGTTTAATACAACGGAATAAGACGGGGCACAAATTTCGCAAGGCACTCTGGTCTCCTCGTGGACTGTCACCCCATTCAGTTATTATACATTTTCGGAAATCCAAAATTATCTCTATTTCCCAAGGCGGTCGAAATCCATAAGACCCAAAATCTTAAAAAACGCAATACGCGTATGCACACCCAAAAACCTACAAGGGACACTTTTCTTGTGTTACGCTTGGAGATGTAGTAGCTCCCAGCATGACTTCATTTTTTTTTTCAAAAGAAAGAGGCAGTCTGAATTAAAATGACCAAAATTACGATTTGCCCAAAATCCCGATTTGGCCCAAAATCCCAATTTGTCCCCTAATCCCGATTTGCCCAAAATCCCAATTTGGCCCGAAATCCCGATTTGGCCCAAAATCCCGATTTGTACCCTAATCCCGATTTAGCCCAAAATCCCGATTTGGCCCAAAAACCCGATTTGCCCAATATATCGATTTGCCTAAAATCCCGATTTGGCCCTAAATCCTGATTTGCCCAATATACCGATCTGCCCAAAATCCCAATTTTGTCCGAAATCCCGATTTGGCCCAAAATACCGATTTCCCTTAAATCCAGATTTGGCCCTAAATCCTGATTTGCCCAATATACCGATTTGCCCAAAATCCCAAGTTGGTCCGAAATCCCGATTTGGCCCAAAATCCCGATTTCCCTTAAATCCCGATTTGGCCCTAAATCCTGATTTGCCCAATATACTGATTTGCCCAAAATCCCAATTTGGCCCGAAATCCCGATTTGGCCCAAAATCCCGATTTCCCTTAAATCCCGATTTGGCCCTAAATCCTGATTTGCCCAATATACCGATCTGCCCAAAATCCCAATTTTGTCCGAAATCCCGATTTGGCCCAAAATACCGATTTCCCTTAAATCCAGATTTGGCCCTAAATCCTGATTTGCCCAATATACCGATTTGCCCAAAATCCCAAGTTGGTCCGAAATCCCGATTTGGCCCAAAATCCCGATTTCCCTAAAATCCCGATTTGGCCCTAAATCCTGATTTGCCCAATATACTGATTTGCCCAAAATCCCAAATTGGCCCGAAATCCCGATTTGGCCCAAAATTCCGATTTCCCTTTAATCCTGATTTGGCCCTAAATCCTGATTTGCCCAATATACCGATTTGCCCAAAATCCCAAGTTGGTCCGAAATCCCGATTTGGCCCAAAATCCCGACTTCCCTTAAATCCCGATTTGGCCCTAAATCCTGATTTGCCCAATATACCGATTTGCCCAAAATCCCGATTTGGCCCAAAATCCCGTTTTGCCCAATATACCGATTTGCCCAAAATCCCTATTTGGCCCGAAATCCCGATTTGGCCCAAAATCCCGATTTGGCCAAAAATCCCGATTTGGCCCAAAATCCCGATTTGCCTAAAATCACAAAAGCATACATATCCATAAAGCAAAACTGATCAAAACAGCAATATTCATGTACACTGTGGAATGTCAACGTTTTCGTTTTAGTATGAAACATAATGAAATCAATTGAAGAAGACGTTCGCTTTTTCCATCTTTAGGGCCCGACATTTCATACTCTACTCACATTCACGTAGAACTGAATCTCATGCACAGATAAGAAGGTTGAATTTGGTTGGGGTATACACTAAGTTATTGGAATCATCGTACTGCCACGCAAATGCTCGTCAAAATGATCAATTATAAATTCAGAACCGTGAAGAAGGCGACTTTGTCTTAAAAATAGTTGACAGTTGACAGTAAATTTGCTAGGTATTCGTTGTGGAGGCATGCAAGTAGCAGAAGAGACGGTGTTTATTTCCTCTTCTCCAAAACAGCTTTTTCAGGAATATTTTGGGAGAGTAGCTAGCCTTATATGCGAGGAACAGTAAGTTATCAATTACTGCTCCCACAACCAGATCCGATACGATTTTTCAAGTGACAGGGAGGGCTAAATATACTTAAAAAGGCTGTAGAAGACATGGTAAGATCGGCTTTACTTAGGTGTTGTGTTCTTTAAGTATGTCTTTCGCAGTTTTCTGCAGTGCCTCCAAATGACTGGCACCCAACACAGCCAAATGCAGACTTGTTCAGCCATCTCGGTAGGCTTGTTCACTGCGCGAGAGTGAATCACCTTCATGAGAGTGAATTACCTTCATGAAGTTAGACTGATTTCCAGGCTTTAAAAGCTCCTTAAATATCCCTGAGAATGAATATGTTCCCCGGGGATGCACATTTTTATCTAAGCCATAGAAGTTCTTCATTATCCACAACAGTGACTGTGGAATCTAACTTTGGTAGAACTCCTTAGAGTAGTCGTTTCCTTCTTTTGGCTTGCCCTATGGACACGCGCCCAAACCATGTTCTGTAAGATTGTTGATGAAAATTTGCTCCAGAGCAGGCTGTGGCACCGATTTTAAGTCATGGAGAAACCTCACCTCACTATAAAATCTGCTTTGGATGACAAACTTGAGGCAAAGACTTCTGAAGTTAAGCCTGCAGTCGATTTTTCTGCGTACCGAGAGTAGGTTAAGGCAAATCACAGTCATCTCAGATAAAATCAGACCCTCAATGCGTATGTAAGTCCACACCAGCTCATTGCAGAAGTGAGCAATGATTTGAAGGAAAATGCCATCAATCAGCCGAAATCTGCGGTAAACCCTGACTCAGTCACTGCTTACTCACACATGACATAAATGCAAACAAAAGGTCCACAGTGGTCTAGTGACTCAACGCAGCATGCAGTTCCTGTCACCCGCTTTCAACACACTTTTTGGGGCCTGAGTATTCATGAATCTCATGCAAGTTGTGTGACTTCATTTCAGCCGAATGACGGATGCAGCGATTTCTGCATGTTCGACTTTCCCAAAACCTCAGAATCACTTAACCCTACCATTGACCCTTCAACAGCACTAAACTCTTAATTCCAATGGCCACTTAAGCAAACCTTAAGTCAATTTTTATTCCATCTTCTCAATTAAGCACAACTTCACGCCGCACAGATGCCCAGAAGCTCTTCACCCAGACCCACAGATCCGCTAATGTAACGAATTTACTTCAAGCCGCCTATTGTTTGCGTCCCTCTTCACTTTACCGCTAATCTAAGCCGCTTTAGAATGCAAATACATTACTAGGCGAGCTCTGAGTTTAAGTTCTTCCCAAAAATGATTAACATTCAACTGTTCACCTCACTTCTCCCATGATTGCGCAATGATCGTCAATTTTCGGATTTCTTTTCGCGGATCCACCGTTCCCCCAATAACAGGCTGACCCACAACACAACGCGCCGCATAACTTGATGGCCAGCTCGCGTGGGCCACTAATTAGTAGCACTCGAGGGCAAATTACCGAACCTTCTAGTACCTTCCGAGGGCAACGCTACCCAGCCGAAATTGTGTGTAGCTCTCCTCGCCCATTAAGTTGGCAAACAACTGCAGATGCTTGAATTTCTTTGCCACCACAGTACATCGGCGCGACGCAGCGTGGCGGTGTCTTATGGGAGGGCTTTTGAAGGCAAACAAACAGGTGACACTTGCACAGCTTCCACAGCGACACCCAAACTCATGTCTGACATACAAAACCAGCACCGGCTACGCCTTATGCGTCTGGAAGACCTCCACCTACATTGCGACCACAGTGCCCAGAGGAATCCATTTCAGTGGCACAGCACGGCGCGCATAATCTGCGCACCTTCACTGCCGCCGGAAAGGCGTAACCGAACCCCAAACGCAGACTCACATCGCAACCGATCATATTGTCTGCGGTCATACCATCATTCGGAGTGGCAGGCAGCTCGAATTCTAGCTGTCACCTCATGGAAGTTCGAATTTCCTATTGCAGCAATGTGTGGGGTGCCTTTCCTTTCAAAGCGCAGCCTCGCGGTCCACATCCCAAACTGCGCAGCCGAGCGTCACAAGTGGCCAAACTGTGCAAGCACACGCAGACAGGTCTTGACAAATGAGGAACATTGAAATTTGTGTTCATCTCTGTAATAGATACGGGAGCCGTGTTTCCACGGTGGCAAGCGACGCGCGGTGGCCGGCCGCGGGTACACACCGGAGGCAGCTTATTACACAACCTCTTTGTTGGCCGTGTGCGCTGATGAAACAGTCAACGCGCGATGTAAGCTTGAGTGTCTGTACACATTTGTGACTGAGCTTGAGTTTGATTCGGTTCTCCCTGAGGTCCCCCCGTCACTCGAGTCTGTGTTTCATTTACCGCCCTTCGACCGTTAAAGACGAAGACACTAATATCCGGCTAGTGCCAAGAAAGTACGCTGTTGGACATGCATGCGGGTACAAGTCATTTTTTTTTTTTGGAAAGTTTGCAAGACGAGGAAGGAGAACTCAGACGGGCGGCGGCGTTTATGATATCTGGGAGAGTGGGTTACGGCCACGATGCTGAGTGGTTAAGCGATATTCCTTTGGGTTCTTTGACCGGTAATGAGCATGTCTTCGGGTGAAGTACAAGAGATTGCTGTTTTATGTTTCCTGTATGCAATGTGTGTTGCAGATCCGACTTGCGGCGGTGTGTTCCCAATTGGGCAAGATGATTCCTGAAAGGTGGACACATGATTCGAGGGTTTTGAAAGCAAATTTGTTTGGATTTAATGCTCGAGTTGTGCAAAATTGCTTCTTTGCTGGACATATTCGCACGAAGCTAAAGAGTGAATATTATCTGTTCAATTGCCATTCCGGAGTGTCGATTTTTCGTCTTAAGTTACTTCCATCAAGGGTTGAGACAATTTGAAAATTCTCCTCTTGTGATCTTGATCCTTTAGGGGCAAACTTGGATCATCCAACACAGAATCCAACAGAAACGGAAAAAATAAACTCGAAGAACGCCTCGAATACCTATGATGTGATAAAATGCCACTGATGACAACTAATATCCGCGGACGCATATGATCCAACGCGACGTAAGGCATATTCAAAATGCGGATTCTACACGCTTACTTTTTCCTAATTTGGTACATAAAAAACAAGTTCTTCAGAGTTCCTCGCAAACTGGTGGAACGGTGGACGCCAGAGAATAGGAAAGTTGATACAGTGGTGCCCGCATGCATACTTACTTTGGAGTCCACAAACGACAGCTTTATAAATGGCTTTCGAAACAATGGAGGACCGAAAAGACCTCGAAACTCAACGTTTTAAAATACCTACATTTTTAAAAGTTTCAATTTCACACCTGGAGCTCAAAGATTAAGTCAAGATCCTTTGATGACAAATTTCCAAAGGAAGCGCATGGCGTTACTTTATCTTTTTTAAGGCAGTTTACTGGAATAAAGGGTTTCACTTTTTTTTTGAAACATGGACATATGTACCTCGCATTCAATATGGCAAAACGTTATGAGTACGTATAACCTTAAAAATTTCAAAGTTTAGGACAGAGATGGCAGTTGCCAGATTGCAACACTGGGGTTGCCCAATCCCGAAATAAAAAAAATAACCTTCGTGGAACTCCTTAGCCAAGTGGGGACATCAAACGAGGTTTGTTGGAAAATTAAAACGAAATTCAACTTTCGCGGGCTACGAACGCTCGATTATCGACTTTTTTATTTTGTTATGTTGGTACACTCGGATCGAACCTATGTTTACAGGGTCAGCTATATACCATGTATACTTTGTTTGTGAGAGGAATAACAGAAAGACATGTTTTGCTTAATGTTCGAGACAAATGTACCAACATAACCAAGTTAAAAAAAATCGATTATCGAATGCGTAGAATGCGTAATGCTTTTGATTTTTTGAACAGACCTTGTATGTGATAGTTTCAACTGTGTGGGCAGTACAGCAGCATGCACCTGGTTAAGCTTCTCTGAAACCATTCCTTAAGGTTTCATCTCTGGCCCGCAAAGTTGTCGACTACGCGCTGTTACAGGAACGACATAGAGGACTTCGTCTTCTTCTTGTGGCGCTATAGTCCAGAGTAGACCTGGTCCTCAACCAACATGCCTCTCCAGCCTATCCAGCACTATCCTTCGCTAGCTGCTTCCATTTGCGCACTCCAAGTTGGTTGTGGTCCTTCTCAACTTGCGCCACTTTTACCTAGACCGTCCTCTGTTCCGTTGTCCCTATGGCTCTGATTTGAAAAGCTTTCGGGAGGCACCAGTAGTGTCCATACGCTCTACATGGCATAGCCATTTTAATCCGAAGTCGCTTGACCAGGCGTATGTCGCTTTATAGCCCATAAAGTTCGTTGTTTAATCTTCTTCTCCAGATGCCATCAACGCAAATAGGACCAAAAATCACTCTCAAAACTTTTCTCTTGAGAACAAGGGCCACCTCATCACCTTTTAGTACAGGTTTCTGCACCATAAAGGAACCTTGACAAGGATGTTATCGAATTACACAAATGGTGAAGCACCTCAACGATCTCTGTGAGCACAACTGGAAGCAGGTGGCGGTAGACCACTCTGACTGTAGGGGCTTGTTAGTTGAGATCCTGGATTGCAGCACCAAATAAAGATGAAGAAAATCATTCCAAGTCTTTCCTCAGTTGACATTCATACTAAGGATGTTCAGGGTATGCAAAATAACCTGATTCATGTTAACTTCCAATTCCCACTTTTCGCAACTCACGCACATATTCAGACTGAAGTGTCTTCAAAGAGCAGCTACAGTCCCTTAAATGTTGGCTTTCACGTCGTCACTTAACTGAGCGTTATGAACGCATAACCATTTCAAACGCAATCTCACCAACCACAACAAATCTAATTCCTACCCGGAGAAACCGTTATTTTCAGTATGTCATGCGAAATCATAAACAGCCAGCCAAGCCACCTAATGTCAGTACCCAATGTGTCACATCAAATGGTCGGCTCCCATGACCCACTGCCACTGCTGCACAGTCAAAACAATTCCCCATCTTGTCACAAGTCCACTTAAACCATTCGTCTACTTTCCTTCGTTGTGACAGCTCACAAAAAAAAGTGTGTCTGTGACTCATAGACTCGCGTCACGCGGAAAGTCGCAGACTTGTTCACAAATGATTGACAACCTATACAACGGAAATTAGATTGTCTCCGCACCACGTGCTTTTGTTCGTAAATGTTTTCTTATTTTCTTTTGCAATTCGTTCTTGGTTGAGAGTGTTCTTTTTTGTTCTGCTTCTGTCAGTTTGCGGTGGCATCATTCAGTCGTCGCAAGGTGTACTTTCACCTCGTGACAGAGCAAGATGTGTTTGCGGGGAATTGCATGGCGTTTTTTCTTCTTTTTCCTTTGAAATGTCTGATTTTCCGGTCTAGTAAATCTTTGGTGCACAGGAAAATGTAATTCGCTGATTTCACGTTTGTTCCTCCTTTGTAGTTTTGTTCTCCAAACCGCAAGTGTCATTGTCGCATTCCTTTTATTCTAAGGGACTGGTTGGGTGACGGAGTATGTCGTCGTCGTCGCCGGGACTCGGAACTTCTGCTCTACGTGACAGTATCTTCCTAATCTCAGCAGTCTGGGTCACTGTTGGTGATGAATAATTTATTTGGTTTGTATTTCTTTTGGGAATCGCTTAAAATCGCGACGAAAAGACAATCTCAGGCGAGATCGGGATCAGTCCTTGTGCTGAAGATGTCACTTGGCAAATTGTATGCAAAACTTCCAACTGTGAACGTCATGCTCTCATCGTCTGCCACAGTTTGAGTTTCTTGCTCCTGCGGCGTCAATTGAATAATTTCAATGACATTTTAATTGCAAGACAATTCAATGACAGACACAAGAGTAGAAATCCGACCGCAAGCAAACAAAAACGAAGCAGAACATTGTCAAATTCAATTACGCGGATCTTCCAGCATTTTCTTCAACTTTTCTTATCTCCCCGTTTCATCTTAGAATTCTGCAAGTAAAAGTCTCGAATAATTAAACAAAAAAAGGTCTGCAAGAAATATGAAGAGAAAAACGAGGAGCAAAGATTGTCTGGAATCACTTGTACGCGAATGTGTACAACTCTCTCAGAGTGCGCAAGTTGACAAGTCGCGCAACTTCATTGCTCGACATTGACTTTCTCTACTTTTTCTGGTGGATTTTTTTCTGATCCGTCTTTCTGCGGAATCTGAGATGAATCTTCGTTGGGAAATCGTCATCCGGAAAAAAATGCTTCGGATTGTTTTTTTTTCGTCAATTCGCGTCTGTTTCTTTCAGTTTCCTTTAATTTCAAATACACAATGTAAGCGAAGCGTATTATGCGCGCGCGCTCCGTGATGGAATCTAGACCAAGACAATTGACCGTAATTGGCTCCGTGTGCACGGGTTAGAAGGGAACTTCAGTCTTTTTGGGATTCTCCCTCGTTTTGGGCAAGAGAGTAATTAAGAATTGTAGTTAGGAGATCGTTGGTTTTTGATAAGTCATCGCGGGGTTAATCGTTCGGCGATATGGTTGAAGGTTCTCGAATTGTGTGATGAAGTTTTGTGGGAGTTTAGGGGGTTTTCGGTGCGCTTGTGGGTAATTTGTCATGACTTAAACTGAGTTTAAGACACTTTTACTGAAGCGAATGGCATGAGAAAAATGAAATTTATGCAGATCATGAGAAAAGGGATGTGTACAGCCCATTCACGCTAAGCCAACGACCTAGATCTACAAAACAATGAAACACCTTCAGTTTCTGTTTGCTCGTCTTTAAATGAAAGCAATTCTTGTAGGAAAGGGAATTTCAATGAAGCGAAATTTAAAGTTGTTTTCACTCTCTTCTAGATTCGGACAAAATTAATCTTGTAATCGACTGTTTTTGATTTTTGTGGAATCTCTGGAGGTTGTTCCGATGCATTAAAGTAACAGCGTAGATTTAACTCAATTTACAAAGGGATGTGTTTTTGATGAAAATTTAAATTCTTTAGAAAGTATAGACTTTGCCATTCAGTGTAAAAAACAAAATTCGCAGCCATGTGGATTACTTTTTAATCAAAATAAGCTGTCGTTGTTGCCTCTTGATTCTTGACCCTACCCCGAACTTCCTTCTAAAGAAGGACAGAATTCGAAAATCCAGCACTTCAGTGACGTTTTCTTTGATAGTTGGAATCTTTTACTGCTAGTTCCATTCGACGTGGCAAAATGTCTTTTGTTCTTTTTAGACTGCTACTTTTCCAACGTCAAAGTGTGGTCTTGCTCTCCTATGATTTGTCCTTACCTGTGCTCTTATATCGCCTGAAGGGAATTTATTCAAATTAATACCAAAATTCAGGAAGTCGAGAATAACTTGTATGTTTAAAACGTCAAATGGATGGTGATCAGAGTGGCATTCTAGCAGCTCTAGCTCTAGCTGTAGCTCTAGCTCTAGCTCTAGCTCTAACTCTAGCCTTAGCTTTAGTTCTAGCTCTAGCTGTAGCTCTGGGTCTAGCTTTAGCTCTTGATGTAGCTCTAGCCCTAGCTCAAGTTGTAGTTTTAGCTCTAGTTTTAGCTCTAGTTTTAGCTCTAGCTCTAGCTTTAGCTCTAGCTCTAGCTCTAGTTCTTGCTCTGGCTCTAGCTCTAGCTCTAGCTCTAGCTCTAGCTCTAGCTCTAGCTCTAGCTCTAGCTCTAGCTCTAGCTCTAGCTCTAGCTCTAGCTCTAGCTCTAGATCTAGCTCTAGCTCTAGCTCTAACTCTAACCCTAACTCTAACTCTACCTCTACTACTCTATCGAAGTGGGTAAAGTCCACCACTTACTCGTTCCTTTCCTTTCCTTTCCTTTCCTCTGCGATACGTATTTTCGTTTACCACAACAACATAGAATTCCTAAGCTGCTAAACCTTTGCAGTTCGGAGCTGAAAATGAGAACTTTGGATTACATCAGAGAACAATAGCACCCACAACAATAGCAGGAAGTGTATAAGTCTAGTTTCGATTCCTGCCATCCAATGTTGTACTTTCCTGGTCTTAGATCAAATAGCCCTTCTTTGTAAGTCTCTTTCTTCTTCCACTGTAACCAACTTGCTAAAGCGTGTCAACGTCAACATCAGCTGAAACCAAACCTTTCCCCCATATTCCACAGCGCATCACAGTTGCTTTAAAAAAAACGGATCAATTTCAACCTCTTGAACTTCATAAAAAAAAACTCCACCGATTTACAGTTAAAAGCATACAACAGCCCTAAACCCCGAGCATAATTCCCCGCATTAAAATTTACAACCAAGCCTTCAATCATTAATTACACATGTTCCGCTGTAATTCGAATTGATATCCTCTCTAATCACGTGCAGTTACAAAGCATTTCCTCTCAAAAGAGGCCATCAATTAATGGCCCACCAAAAACAAAACTCACACCATCATTTTAGCCCAACGACACTTAAAATTATTTTATGACAACCTCAACCCACTGCATGTGGGAAGTGAATCCCTACTTGCAGGCCATAAAACTCATCCACTCAACACTTCCAATTAAGCCCTTCTCCAAGTCACTGGTTCCTAAAAAGGCCTTGTTGGCCGGTTAGGTGTTCAAATTTTATTGACTCGGTCTACGTGATTGGCTGGGCTAAGTGTGGGAGCTTCCTCCATAAAAATCCTTGTTCAGGGCGTAAGTGGTGCATGCCTCAGGTACTTCATCAATAGATGGCTCTTACCGAAATCTGCTTAAATAGGTCAGAGAGGTAATTTTTTTACCATTTGTTTTAATTATAAATTGAAGCCGCACCGCCGCCTCTTACGCTTAGCCGATCTCCACACCATCAGGAAGCGCAGAAATAATCATTAATCTCCTCTGATCACCGGCCCATAGGATGTTCCCAGCAGTGATTCGCGTCACGGCTACACTTCCGCAATCGACTTTTACAACCCAAACAAATCTGATGGCCTTTTCGTTTTGTCAATTACACCGCCATCTTCCTCCCCACGGCACGACGGACGCAGGAAGAAGCCTCAAAACTGCAGCAGACCACCAACACGTTGTCTCGCTGCGGTCATGATTGTTCAGACATCGTTCAGCCATCGTTCAGCTATCGCGCAGCGGCGGCAGCCATTGTTTTCGACTGCGAATAAAAGGAATATCAATTTGAATAGATACAATCATAATTAATGCGAGCTGCGAGCCTGCAACATCTCGTCTTCAATGTAAAGCAATCGCCTCGTCTTCCTTGTGGCGAGCGAAAAAGAAAGTCCCACCGCCACGCTGCGCTGGGCCGACTGCTGCTGCTGCCCAAGCACAATGAAGCCTCGCGAAAAGTCTCTCCGCATCTAATTATCGTAAAAAATGATTCGCCTAATAGAAACGTAAAGTCTGCGCAGTAAGGTCGATCTGTGGTTCGGCTTGGCGCGATAGGTTCCCATGATTACGCATGCAGCACCCGTTCGAGAAACCAACCGGCCAAGTGGCCGCCTGCTGCTGTGGGGAGGAAGATTGCCAAATGGCTGCCAGCGTATGTTGGGCTCATGTTTTCGTGGGGATTTTAAGGAAATCGCTGTAAAATGCGACACCAATAATCGATTTCCGACTGCGCGGAGCAGATCGCGCCGACAAGGGGGCGGGCAAAGAGACGCACGAGCAGACCGGCGGATGGGCGAACGGCTGTAAGGCAGCAGCAGCAGCTTTGTGGCCTCCTCTCGCTGTCGGACATCGCTGGGACATTAAATCGGCATAAAATTGCCGACGTTTATGACGGGCCTCTCTAATGGGTATTCGGTGTGAGCGGCGCAGTGGTTCATTGATTCCGAATTTTTGTCGCTTCATTTGGATGGGGGACGTGCTACTTCTCCCACTCTCCGTCGCGAAGTTTTTGACCACATCTGGTGACGGTGGCGGGCAATTGAATTCTTTTACACTCCACAACAGCGATGATGATTATCGTCAATTGAGTGCCTGTCAGGTAGGGGGGGCACGTGTCTGAAGGTTAATCGGTGTGGCGCTGCCGGCCTTTGTCGATCTGAACTGAAGGGGTGACCGGAAAACGTCTTCAACCAGTGATTGAATCGTCGTGTCGGTAGATCACCTCGTTTCTGGCATCACATAACTGCCTATCAGCCTACCAGCCTACCAGCCTACCAGTGCCCCCTCGACTGAACTTGTTTGGGCTTAATTCATCGATTTTTGTTGTTTTACGATCCGATTAGACAGGAAATTAATTCACTGTAGGCCGGACTAGTGTGTGTGTGGATGGCAATAAATTGTGTACGCTGCTGGCTGACTGGTTGGTTGAAACCAGTTTCGATTCGATGATCTCCAGCCGAAGGCCCTACAACCGTGATCGGCGATCGTCGAGTGGATCGCTCTGGATAATGTGCTCCACTTTTAAAAGAGTATCGATCTTAGCTAATCGGTAGGTGATGACGGTAAGTGGCTTGTCTTAATGCAAAATCTTGTCGAAATCAAACGAAAGGGGGTGGGGATGGTGGGCAGTCGTTTGCTGCGAGTGATTGGATAATTTGTAAGTATAAGGCAACGATACCTTCCGCGAAAGGTTTCATTTTGTGATCGGCGGTGGCATTCTGGTGATTGCCATTGTCATTGATCATTGGGTCTAGCAGGGCGACACTAAATAACAAACAAGAGTAGAATTTTAAGATAAGGTGAAGCCAAACCAAAAGATTGTTAGTTTTTCCAAGACGCCGTCTTGCTTCGTTTTTCTTAGGTCTTTCTACCTTTGATTCAGCCGATTTAGTGCAACAAGACGGCCGCAACTATTCGAGTTAGACATAAAGGCTTATAATCATTTTTTTCTATCAGGAAGTCATGTCTAGCTAGAGCTTCCACTGTAGATGGCGCCACATTCTTCAGTCAACCTGATACTTAGTAAGTTATCTGTTCTATAGTATTCTTCAATTGAACGCAACGCATGTAAAAGCATATTTCCAACCTTATGTCTTCACGATGAGCATTTTCTATCAGTAAATCATGTTGAGCTAGAGCTTCCACTGTAGATGGCGCCACATTCTTCAGTCAACCTGATACTTAGTAAGTTATCTGCTCTACAGTATTCTCCAATTGAACGCAACGCATGTAAAAGCATATTTCCAACCGTATGTCTTCACGATGAGCATTTTCTATCAGTAAATCATTTTGAGCTAAAGCTTCCACTGTAGATGGCGCCACATACTGGAGCCAACCTAATGCTTAGTAAGTTACCTGCTCTATAGTCTCCTTCAATTTAACGCAACGCATGTAAAGGCAAATTTCCAGCCTTATGTCTCCATGATGAGTATTTTCTATCAGTAAGTCATGTCAAGCTAGAGCTTCCACTGTAGATGGCGCCACATACTGCAGCCAATACAATGCATAGCAGGCTTAAGAACTTGTTCAGCCTTCGCTTCCTTATGGTTTCCGCGCAATTTATATTGCAATTGGTTCCGAAACTCGCCTTTCTAATTCAGTGCTATAGATGGCGCTACCATGAGCCCTAGTAGCTAAAGTTTAAAGGTTTAAAGTGAATTCTCAGCCATAGCGCTGCAATAAATTAATTTTGTCCAAAACTCAATGCTAGTTTTATTCTCAGGGCCAAATAATTCCAACTAAAGCCTCTGTACTTCAACGATGTAGATGGCGCCACAATCTGAAGTGAAGAACTACATAATAATATGTAAAGATGGGGGTTTGGTTTTGCGTGATCACCTGCCTTCACGGCTTATGTCATGGGATCCATTTTCTCAAGAGTCGTACGTAATGCAGGATTAAACGCCTTAGTTACCCAAGTACCAAACTGAGATCATGCTTGAGGGGCAATTACCGAACCTTGGTTTGATGCGAAGCCTTTCTAAAACCTCTTCCGCTCTCTGGGTCGCAGCGCCCGGTTGAGAATGCAACTACACACTGAGCCGGGATAGTCCCCTAACCGCTTGCCTAATTGTGGGTGAACAATCAACTAGACAAGTCAGCACAGTACGCAATCCTCGACTCTACCCACGATGTAAAGTGGTAAACCACAGCCACCACGATACTCCCACAAGGGTCCTACCGCATTATCAGGCTGAAACCGAAGATCCAGGGGCTCTTGACCTTCCGTGGCACCAGAATATAGCCGCTGATCAAGCTGTCACTATCAGTCAAGTTCTTTCAAAGCCTGGGTCTGTTAGCCGCCATCCCCCCACAGATGGTCTTTTCTCCATCAGTATTTCCGTTGTCACTATAAATATTGATACGTCAATAATCTGGAATATAATATGTACAACTGTCAAGACAAATTCTCGAGCTGTCTTCTTAAATAGAATTTTCTGTAATTGTAGATGGCGCCACAGTCGAAAGAGAGTTTCAAGATATTGCCTGAAAATAAATCTCTTACTTGTTTCAAAAGTCTGGCACTCAGGGTTTACTTAAATCCCACTTTAATTTTAAGGTTTCCGTCAGCACAGATGGAGCCACATTCGGAAGCAATGTAAAAGCTGCATTTAGACTGACAGTTCAAGTAAATTTATTGATAAATATCCCTTTCGTACAGACAACTTCGTATAAATCAGTTGCTCTTTAGCCATTGATAATCCCTGATGCAGACGTTCTGGAATTGAAGAAAGTAGTCGTTTTATATTTTCTAGTGTGTGCCACCTTTTAAAGTAAAGGAGACACCCTGTGGACACAACCAGGTGTTTTTTTTTTCAATCTGCCCAAAGTTGTCGTTGACTCATCTAACAGCACACTCTTCAATAAGCAGATGCATGCTACAAGCCATCCCACAGGAAGGAAGTCGCTCCTCTGAGAATTCACTTGCTACTTGTACTACTCCCATCTCTCATTCAATCACCTCATCCATCAGCAAACGAGACACCCAAAGTACAATGTATGCAAGAGCGCATCCCAATTACCCGTCCCACCACAACCGCACCCGTTGCGTGATCAAGCCGCCAAGGCAAGGCTAGACTCACAGACCGATTCAAAGCCATTGCCTGCCAGTGCCCACTGTAAGTATGCAAATTATCGAAGCAGTAATATCCTTGTATCAAATTACAAAACGCACAGGATTGTCATGCGGATAATTTATCTCTCGCCGCGATTGCGCGGTCATTTGGCTGGCCATGGGCCTCGCCATTGCACACGGCCAGCAGTCGCAATGAAATTGTCCCCAATGACAGCCCTCCCGTGTGCTTGTTTTATTTTATTTCCAATAAAAAAATAATTAACATTATCTTCTGCTAGATGCGGTCCCTCCACAGAGACCCATTCAGGGCTGGAATTCCGCGCAAACCTGTTGCCCAGCATCCTCTCTCTTCATCGTTGTCGGAGTCTGCCGAAACAAACATGCATCCGGGCAATCAGTTCGCTATCAACGTGAGACTCATTGCAATTAATACCTCAGATGCGCGACCGATTATTTTGGCCGTGCGGAAGACGTTCCCATCGCACCTGCCGCGTTATGGGGTCGCGCGGGTCAATGCATTACGAGTCCACGGCAGTGGCGTGGCAGAAATTAACACGTAATTATTGAATTTTTATCTATGAATTCATAAGGCAATTTTATGTTTCCCGTCCGATGCGATGGTGGTGTTAATGAACACTCTGAATGGCACTTGGCCGAGGACGGGCACGTCTTCGGTTCCCGCGTCCAGCCGTGCGCCTGCGGCAGCGGCGATTGCATTGAAAGTCACACTCGAACGGTCACGGGTAATTAGCTGCAATCAAATGAATGATGAGCATGCAATACACGATAACGCGTTTTTTGTGAAACGAATGCAACTGACTGGAAGGTTAGCGAGAGAGGGATGCAGGCACCTCGAATTTGTTCTCGATTCCTGCATTTTCTATCAGTAAATCATTTTGAGCTAAAGCTTCCACTGTAGATGGCGCCACATACTGGAGCCAACCTAATGCTTAGTAAGTTACCTGCTCTATAGTCTCCTTCAATTTAACGCAACGCATGTAAAGGCAAATTTCCAGCCTTATGTCTCCATGATGAGTATTTTCTATCAGTAAGTCATGTCAAGCTAGAGCTTCCACTGTAGATGGCGCCACATACTGCAGCCAATACAATGCATAGCAGGCTTAAGAACTTGTTCAGCCTTCGCTTCCTTATGGTTTCCGCGCAATTTATATTGCAATTGGTTCCGAAACTCGCCTTTCTAATTCAGTGCTATAGATGGCGCTACCATGAGCCCTAGTAGCTAAAGTTTAAAGGTTTAAAGTGAATTCTCAGCCATAGCGCTGCAATAAATTAATTTTGTCCAAAACTCAATGCTAGTTTTATTCTCAGGGCCAAATAATTCCAACTAAAGCCTCTGTACTTCAACGATGTAGATGGCGCCACAATCTGAAGTGAAGAACTACATAATAATATGTAAAGATGGGGGTTTGGTTTTGCGTGATCACCTGCCTTCACGGCTTATGTCATGGGATCCATTTTCTCAAGAGTCGTACGTAATGCAGGATTAAACGCCTTAGTTACCCAAGTACCAAACTGAGATCATGCTTGAGGGGCAATTACCGAACCTTGGTTTGATGCGAAGCCTTTCTAAAACCTCTTCCGCTCTCTGGGTCGCAGCGCCCGGTTGAGAATGCAACTACACACTGAGCCGGGATAGTCCCCTAACCGCTTGCCTAATTGTGGGTGAACAATCAACTAGACAAGTCAGCACAGTACGCAATCCTCGACTCTACCCACGATGTAAAGTGGTAAACCACAGCCACCACGATACTCCCACAAGGGTCCTACCGCATTATCAGGCTGAAACCGAAGATCCAGGGGCTCTTGACCTTCCGTGGCACCAGAATATAGCCGCTGATCAAGCTGTCACTATCAGTCAAGTTCTTTCAAAGCCTGGGTCTGTTAGCCGCCATCCCCCCACAGATGGTCTTTTCTCCATCAGTATTTCCGTTGTCACTATAAATATTGATACGTCAATAATCTGGAATATAATATGTACAACTGTCAAGACAAATTCTCGAGCTGTCTTCTTAAATAGAATTTTCTGTAATTGTAGATGGCGCTACAGTCGAAAGAGAGTTTCAAGATATTGCCTGAAAATAAATCTCTTACTTGTTTCAAAAGTCTGGCACTCAGGGTTTACTTAAATCCCACTTTAATTTTAAGGTTTCCGTCAGCACAGATGGAGCCACATTCGGAAGCAATGTAAAAGCTGCATTTAGACTGACAGTTCAAGTAAATTTATTGATAAATATCCCTTTCGTACAGACAACTTCGTATAAATCAGTTGCTCTTTAGCCATTGATAATCCCTGATGCAGACGTTCTGGAATTGAAGAAAGTAGTCGTTTTATATTTTCTAGTGTGTGCCACCTTTTAAAGTAAAGGAGACACCCTGTGGACACAACCAGGTGTTTTTTTTTTCAATCTGCCCAAAGTTGTCGTTGACTCATCTAACAGCACACTCTTCAATAAGCAGATGCATGCTACAAGCCATCCCACAGGAAGGAAGTCGCTCCTCTGAGAATTCACTTGCTACTTGTACTACTCCCATCTCTCATTCAATCACCTCATCCATCAGCAAACGAGACACCCAAAGTACAATGTATGCAAGAGCGCATCCCAATTACCCGTCCCACCACAACCGCACCCGTTGCGTGATCAAGCCGCCAAGGCAAGGCTAGACTCACAGACCGATTCAAAGCCATTGCCTGCCAGTGCCCACTGTAAGTATGCAAATTATCGAAGCAGTAATATCCTTGTATCAAATTACAAAACGCACAGGATTGTCATGCGGATAATTTATCTCTCGCCGCGATTGCGCGGTCATTTGGCTGGCCATGGGCCTCGCCATTGCACACGGCCAGCAGTCGCAATGAAATTGTCCCCAATGACAGCCCTCCCGTGTGCTTGTTTTATTTTATTTCCAATAAAAAAATAATTAACATTATCTTCTGCTAGATGCGGTCCCTCCACAGAGACCCATTCAGGGCTGGAATTCCGCGCAAACCTGTTGCCCAGCATCCTCTCTCTTCATCGTTGTCGGAGTCTGCCGAAACAAACATGCATCCGGGCAATCAGTTCGCTATCAACGTGAGACTCATTGCAATTAATACCTCAGATGCGCGACCGATTATTTTGGCCGTGCGGAAGACGTTCCCATCGCACCTGCCGCGTTATGGGGTCGCGCGGGTCAATGCATTACGAGTCCACGGCAGTGGCGTGGCAGAAATTAACACGTAATTATTGAATTTTTATCTATGAATTCATAAGGCAATTTTATGTTTCCCGTCCGATGCGATGGTGGTGTTAATGAACACTCTGAATGGCACTTGGCCGAGGACGGGCACGTCTTCGGTTCCCGCGTCCAGCCGTGCGCCTGCGGCAGCGGCGATTGCATTGAAAGTCACACTCGAACGGTCACGGGTAATTAGCTGCAATCAAATGAATGATGAGCATGCAATACACGATAACGCGTTTTTTGTGAAACGAATGCAACTGACTGGAAGGTTAGCGAGAGAGGGATGCAGGCACCTCGAATTTGTTCTCGATTCCTGCATGTTTGTTAAGAGGAATTTGAATGAGTTAGACTCAAGATTCCGGCTTTTACTCGTTGTGCTTTGCGACTGAACTGAGTGTCAAATACTGTCAAAGTTTATAAAAATTTCTGATCTCCAACGGCCCAGTATAAGTTTGAACATTTTTTGTGTCCAGATCCCTAATCATGATCGATACTTTGTTTTTTTTTTATAATTGGCACGCACTAAAGGGGATTATTTATACCCTTAAGTGACTCAAATTAAGTCACAGCACAGGCAGAAGGTATAGAGGAAGAAAGGAAAAGGATGTTTAAAATGCCTGGGGGGAAAAGTTGGGCTGGGAAGAGTATTCCATATTCGTGTGGTGCGGCTGAAAAACGAGTCTCTAAACTTAACTGTACGTCTGAAGGTGGGCTTAAGGGTGAATGGGTGAGCATTCCTAGCGCAGCGTGTATTGCGAGTGAATTCTTGAAGGGGAGGAATGCAGCTGACTAACTCATTAGAGCATTTTTTGTTGAAATAGACATAAAATAGTAAAAGAGACGCAATATTTCATCGACGTTTTAGCGAATCGATTGACTTTGCAGCATTATTATCACCAATAAGTTTTATCGCTCCAACAGGATTCTAGTAAGAGGTCTGCGAAGCACCAGACCAGGTAGGAGCATTATACTCAAGCTTTGGACGGATGTACGCCTTATATATTGTTGCCTGGTCAGAAGGGGTGAAGTATTTCTTGCATCGCTTTAAGAAACCTAGAAATTTCGATCGTTATACCTTCGGCCCGCGCTGTAACTAAATTCCAGTCATTGAAGGGTATAAACAGTCCCTTTAGTGCGCGCCAATTATAAAAAAAAATACACTGCATGTTTGGCGATCTCGACTACGTGACTATTCCTCCTAAGTGTTGAGTTGATGCACATACCGAGGATGGAAAGTCATTCGGTTCAAACAACGCAGAAGCCGTTCAAAGGTAATGGCTGATTTTTTTTGAGAACGCTTGAGTGACAGTTGAGTTTTGGAAGCATTAGGTTCCACTCTATCTTTTTTTACTCCAATCAATTGCTGTCAAGATCGAAATTTAATGAGCTTAACATACGCTGACATTCCAAGTCTATGGCCTAAGAGGGGGGTCGAAAGCCGAAAAACGAGTTTGAAAAGCTGAGGGTACTGTCATCAGCGAAGGAGTGAATAGGAATAGTGACAGACAGGAGATCATTTATAAAACTGACAAAGAGTGTCGGAGACAAAACGGAGCCCTGGGTAACACCTGCTTTAATATGGTGAATATCTGAGCTGAGCATATCCAATACAACTTGTATTGAACGGTTCCACAGATAATTTCTAATCCATTGAAGACAAGAGAGCCTGATGCCTGTCTCTGTTAAATACTTTTGAACTATTAAGCGCAACGATTTTGCTTCTTTTTTTTTTGGAGGTTGGGATCAACAACACTGGAGCACTCAGACTTAAATACTTTCCCATTGTACTACCAGGCAGTAACCTTCATTTAATGTAATTTCTTAATTTTCCGAAGAAAAACCAAGATGCGCTTCTGTGATATAGAACTTAGGTTTTCAGTTCCCACCACATCAGCGCCAAATAACCGCCACCTGATACGAGCGTGGTGGTCGCCGTGGCGTAGTGGGTAGAGTGCGACGCTCACACGCCGAAGGGTCTAGGTTCGACTCCCAGTTCAACACCAATTTTTCTAATATTTCACGGCACCACCTCTTTCGAGCTGCTGACAACACTCAAAGAGTAACTGTCTAAGAAAGCTTCTCAAATTTCGCCGTTCGGAGTCGGCAAAAAACTGTAGGTCCCTTCTACTCGTGAGAGAACAGTAGCGCGCACAACACGAGTAGTTGATAGCAAGCTAGGCCCTGGTCCCCCTTTGGACTGTAGCGCCAAGAATTATTATTATTATTATTATGATACGAGCGAAGACGCAGATACTTCTTCCCTTCCACCTATTCTTCACAATGTAGTTGGTGGTCATTAGCATCGCGAAGGCTTCCGCCTGGAAGACCGACGCGAAGTTTCCTAAGGAGGGGTGAAGTCTAATGTTGTCGTTTTCCACGAAGGCTCCAGCTTCAGAACCCTCCGTTGTCTTGGAGCCGTCTGTGAAAATCCGACTATATTCCTTTCCCGGTTCAGTTTCTGGCCACAGCCAGTCCAGGACCCGTGGAAAGTCGACTTTGTAAAAGTGTCGCAACTGTGTTATTGGCGACCATCAGACGGCATGTCCATGAGAGTAGTATCATAGGAGATGCGGTGTGCGAGGTCATCAAAGCTCCAGTGCGAGTGGAACCAAAGACCATTTCTTTTTAGTCGAGAGATGGCCTTGAGTGTACATCCCATGATGTGGAGATCAAGGGGGGGGGGGGGGATTAATCAGAGCATCAAGAGCAGAGCCAGGCGTGCTAGGGAAAGCCCCTGTGCAGCCGAGACAAACTGTTCTTTGAAACTTGGTGAAAGCGGCAGTCACGTATTTGCGCGAAAGCTTGTTCCACCAAACGACTGATGCATAAGAGAGGAGTGGTCTTATCATTGCCGTATAGATCCAAACGGATCTTTTGGGTGATAGACCCCAGGTTTTGCCGAAAACTCATTCTTGCATTGCCAGAAGACTGACAGCGCCTTGGAGGTTTTCATCTCAATGTGTCTATTCCAGAGAAGTTTACTGTCCAGGATAACACCTAGATATTTGGCTTCATTAGAAAGTTGGATATTGACGCCTTTAAGTACCAGTTGAGTCAAACAAGTCATATTCCTCCTTCTCGTAAAGAGAACAACCTCAGTTTTAAGAGGATTGACGGAAAGCCCATTCCTGGTACACAAGCTATCGATCGTGTCAAGAACGATTTTGCTTTCTCCTATATTTTGCAAAGATTGGTTCCATTTTTCGGTGAGGTATGCCATCAAATGCAGTCCGCTGTGGCGTAGTGGGTAGAGTGCGACACTCACATGCAGTAGGGCTAGGTTCGATCCCCAGCTGATCACTTAGAATTTTTCACGGCACCACCTCTTTCGAGCTGTTGACAACACTCAAACAGTAATAGCTGTCTAAGAAAGCTTCTCAAACTTCGCTATTCGGAGTCTGCAAAAAAAATGTCAGTCCCTTCTGCTCGTGAGAGAACAATAGCGCGCACAACACGAGTAGTTGATGAGCAAGCTGACCCCTGTGGACTTTCGCGCCATACAATATTATTATTATGCCATCAAATCAGCAATGGACCTGTTGCCGGTCATTGAGAAGGTTCTGGGTTTCAAGATATTTCATAAGTTGACGATTTATCAGCGTTTCCATGACCTTGGAAAGTAGGGACGTAAGTGATATCGATAGGAAATGGGTGATGATGGTTCGCACATTTTAGGGCTAACAAATGGTGTTTTCCACTTACTCAGAAAGAGCCGTAACGAGTAGGACAATTGGAAAAGCTAAAGAAGAATACCTCTTCAGAGGAATGGGAAGGATACTATTCGGGCCAGCGGATTTGTGTATGATTAGATCTTTGAAAGTGAAAATCTATTCTCGTCGTGCCTTATTTTTCTCAGCGCAGAGACAAGCAAGCCACTTCTCTACTTCTTTTTCAATTCATGCCTTCGCAAGTTTTTCAGTTCGTTTGAACCGCCACCGGTCTTGACGTTATTTATCTTTTTAATAAAAATCTTCCAAATCTTAACTGTTTAGTTTGGTTTTCACAAAAAAGTCCCATTTAAATAGTTTCAAGGCATCACCTTTCGAATAAGCTTAAATGTTGTCTGAAGAATATTACTAGCGCCACCTATCATCATAGTTTGTACATGAATCCCTAAAGTCTTACGAACGTGACGTAGTAGGCCCGTGGATCCATTTCTACATCAGTGGTCTGGAACAAGATCTTGAAACGTTTAAGGTTTCCCTTTTGTCGAACTACTGATATAGCTCAATGGTTATTCAATGAAAAAAAAAAACACTTTTCAAACTCACTATTTGAAGTGACCGCTGTGGCGTAGTGGGTAGAGTTCGACGCTCACACGCCGAAAGTCTGCGTTCGATTCCCAGCTCAACACGAATTTTTCAAATTTTTCACGGCACCACCTCTTTCGAGCTACTGACAATGTCTAAGAAAACGCTTCTCAAATTTCGCTGTTCGGAATCGGCAAGAAACTGTAGGGTTCTTTTACTCGTGAAAGAACAGTAGCGCGCACAACACTAGTAGTTGATGAGCACGCTAGGCCCTGACCCCACTATGGACTGTCGCGGCAACAATTATTTTTATTATTATTATTTGGAGTCGACATTTCACTGTTAAATAGAAGACACAACATGAGCGGTTGCTGTACCTATTTGCCCTTCGCCCCCTTCGGCCTTTAAACAAGAAAAATTCTGCTCGTGAAAGTATACATCTATGAAAATGTATGTCAGCCTTCTTTCCTCAGTTCTTTGAATGCTTGTATGTCAAAACATCGTCCTCGAACAAGCAAGATTTGCACATTTTATGCTGGATCACAAGATGACTTTGATGCAGTACTTACCCGGTAGCTTGGGCTATCTTCTTCTTCTTTGTACGGCGCTACAGTCCGGGTCGGACCTGGGCCTCAACAAATCCGCCTCTTAAGTCAGCAGGATCGCTCGACAGCTCCCTACCATTGCGCCCTTCAAGTTAGTTGAAATTCTTCTTCACTTGGGTGCGCCATCTCAAACTAGCCATCTTCTGTTGCTTGTCCCAATGGGCATTCAGAATGATGGCCTTACGCTCTACATGGCAAGCACATCATAAGCATTGTAGGTCAGGATAGTATTGTCTAAATAATGCTTGAAAACCTTTTCTATATGTTAGGTGAAGGAAATTTCTCCGGCCCGGAAACCGACTCAAATGATAGGGAGTACTTAGACTTACAACTATTTACCAAATCTGACAAGAACGTTAAGATGTACAGGATGCGGATCATTAGATTGCAAGAAATCATTTATCGGCAAAATCTGGAGGACGGAAAGCATTTATATTCACTTCCAAACCTAGAGCTTATAACAAGATATGAACAAGTTATGTTTGATAGCAGTCAGAGAGGTAGACCAAAGTATGAAGTTGTAAACGTCACAACATCATACTTCTGCTTCAGGTGTTGAAATATATTACAAAACTGTAAGGGAGTGGCCAGACCAATCTGTTTTTCTCACTTTACTTAACGCCGAGATTTGGACTCGGTCTGAAACCGAATTTTTAACTGCAAATAGGCCCATCTTAGTTAAGACCCAGTACTAAGGTTTATTTACAATCAAAGTCAGCCTTGCCTCGCTTATGATGGCCTTGTACAGTGTATGTACACCACTGCTCCAGCTGGAAAATTTTTTAAACCTAGTCATTAAAACAAGAGTGGACGCCATAGGCTGAGATGGCGGCCACAAGTGAAGAAGGGTATAAACGATTGGAGAGCGCAATTATAGACAGGTGACGAGAGATCGAGCTGGTTGGAAAGGCATATTAATTTAGGCCCAAGTCCCGACTTTAGCGCTACGCAAATAGGAAGAAGATAGTCTACCAACCACTTGTGCAAATTAAAATACAAACCTGATCGTGCGAGACGTCTTGATGATCTAATCATTCAACCCAAATCAACGAGCGAACTAGAAGAAATCTTTAATCTGTGATCAGTTGAACGTACTGCATTCTGCCAACCTGTCTCGTACTAAAATCATGATGGAAATCAGATGCTGTAAATCATAGATTGTAGAGCTGTAACATGACGCCCATCCCTTACAATTACAAAGCGTTCATTCTTATTTGACACATGGGACTAAAAGCTGGATTTCAACCGCATATATACGAAACTTCTCAACTTCAATCCGACCGCAATGGTTTTTTAATTGTAAGAATCTCCAATTTGACTCCCTCCTGGGTGTTTCCTTCCTTCCCTACTTGCTTCCTCCAAAACAAATGACTTGTCTGATTTTTAGATCGAAATTCCTCTCACACGACATGAAATCTAAAGTTCTCCCCTCGCAAATCTGTGTTGTTTTGTGCAAGTTTGACTTCAAATGGTTTCTCCATAAATCCTCAGTGAATTTTAATGATGTAACCTAAAGCTGAGATTGGGATAAATTAACATTTCAATATCAGAACATTTAACCACTCCATGTCCACTTGAAAACATCCAGTAAGAACGGCCAATGCAACCAATTCCACACAAACAGCACAAATTACAAAAGCAAGCAGTCTTGATCTTGACAACAATAAAACAATCAGCCAGCCACACAGCGAATAAATTTCCATACGAATTAATTACCAATGCGCCGCAGTCATCAATGCCGTCGCTGGCAAAGAATAACTCACTGCAGTGTACTTTGCGTCCGAATGCAGCAAGCCGAAGCCTCACTCACCAGCTCGTCAGACCCGTCCCGCCAGAGCGGACGACCCCGAACGCCGCACGGTCTGCAAACAGAGAATAAAAGTGAATCTTGTTCAAAACTTGAAATTACATCACTGCGAGCCATAAAGCCTTATTAATTTATTCTAGAGTGATAATGACCAATATGTCATCGGTTAGTCATGGTGCGAGTGTGCGGCTCGCTCACCGTGTCAGAGTGCCACCGAGAACTGGTGGTTGATGGGTTTTTGTTTTTGAAGATAAAAAAAAACAAAGGCCACATCTCACAACCAGTTCGACAGGTCCTCCTTGATTGTCCATTAGGACTGGTTGATTAAAGGCGTAGTTTTTATGAAATACGTTTTTTGAATCTGCCAAACAATGGTGAACAAAATTTTATGGAATCCGTAATTACTTGGGGAACTGGAAAAACGAAAACTGAGTCGGGATAAATAGGTCAGATCTGGGAGTGAACTATTTTCAACAAGAAAGCACTGATTGTCAAACAAATGAGTTCTAATTTTTCTGTCCCCGACGAAATAGGGTCGCCGTAAGATATTAAATGGCGCCCAACAGAGAGGAAACAGTTAGGATACGTCATTTCACATAAATTACTAATGGAAAGAAACACACCAAAATGTGAAGTCAGTCACTTGAAAAATGGAAGATTCAAATATTGTGTGTTCGAAAAGTGAACTTTCTATCTGTGAAAATATTTCGAAATGTCACTCATCATCAAATGTAAAGAATTTTTCAAGAAAAACTGGAATTGCGATGGCAGTCTTTAGCAAAATGAAGTTCAAAAAGTTACCTTTTAAAGAGGCTATGGCACTGAGTGGTGAAACAAATGTTATCAGAGATGTTACATTTCTCCAAAGAACGTTTTTAGGCACGACGATCTTATAAGCGATTTTTTATGTTGCCGCCGTGGCGTAGTGGATAGAGTGCGACACTCACATGCCGAAGGTCCCGGCTTCAATTCCCGGCTGAACATCTCGAATTTTTCACGTCACCTCTTTCAAGCTGCTGACATAATCAAAGAGTAACTATCTAAGAAAACGCTTCTCAAACTTCACCGTTCGGAGTCGGTTAAAAACTGTAAGTTACTGGTGAGAGAACAGTAGCGCGCACAACACGAGTAGTTGATGAGCAAGCTAGACCCTGCCCCCTGTGGACTGTCGCGCCATTCAATTATAATTTTGTTTTAACGATTACGTAGCTAATTTATTTATATTGGATGGCGCGAAAGTCCAGAGGGGGGCCATGAATCAGACTGCTCATTCACTACCCGCGGGCTCTCACGAGAATAAAGGACCTTCAGTGTTTTCGGTGACTCCAAACAGCGAAGTTTGAGAGGCTTTTTCATAGACAGTTAATACTTTTTGAATGTTATCAGCAGCTTGATGGTGCCGTGAAAAATGCGATGTCCGGGAATCGGACTTGAGCATTCGAATGCATGTCGCATTATCGCCACTACGGCACTGAAGCTTATAGTCTTCATTTAAAGATAAAAAACAGAAATGCGTTCAGCTGCATTTGCTTGGTTAAGCAGCTTAATAGGCCAGCGACTGATCAAAGACCAAAGCTTAAACTTTTTTTTGTTCCAGACAGGTTACTTCCATCTTCAAACAAAGTTCCTTGTCCTTACTCCGTCTAAATAGTAAAATATACTTGAAGTACTTGGATTTCATTCGAAGTGCTTAATTTGGTTTAAGAGTTTTTTTATAGGATAAAAATAGTTTGTAAAAATTGACCATATTCTGTGTAACAAGATCTTCTTTTCGGGAATACCTCAACTCTTCGGGAGTACCTCAAGGAAACCGCCTTGGCCCGCTTTTATTTCTTCCTTTAATAAACGATTTTATATCCATCGGCTCATTTTTTTGGAAATGGCCCTCAGTATGTCGGTGTCCTCAAGATTTGCAGCGCGATAAGGTCCACGTTTGAAGAAATTTTGTTGCAAAAAGACTTGTTGATTGGTGAAGTCTTAGTGGACTGCAACTAAATACTCAAAAATGTAGTGGTGTTACCTTTTCAAAAGTTTCTTGTTCCATTCACTTCAGATTTACGATTAAGAACTCTAAATTCCCTAGTTGAAGCCAAAAATATATTGGCAGATGAATTTCTTTTAACTAATTAATAATGTGGTGTCCCGTGCTAACTTAGTATCGAAAGAAAGATCTTCAATGATGTTGAATGATCTTTATACACTTATTTATCGCTTGTCCGTTCTATTCTTAAATAGTAATGTTTAATATCGAATCCCTATCTTTCAATAAATAACATTCGGATTGAAATAAATTAGAACAGATTTTGCGTAAAATGTTTGTAAGTTCAACAAGATCTGAGTTTAATAGAATTAAAGACTTAGGTCTTGAGAAGAAAATCGTATCTTATTCGTTTCGCTTTTTATGTGTTGAGTCTAGTAATAATTGTTCTTCGTAATTTTTGATCTTTAATATTAATGCACCATCGCCTTACTGCCCTTCGAGTTCGATTTTTTAAATATTCCGTTTCATAGCACAAGCTACGCTATTTTTAATCCAATCACTTCGGCTTGCATTACTTTCAATGAATTTGATGGCGTTATCGAGTTTAACATGGGTGGATTACGTGCTAAGAATAACATTATAGACTTATAATTGCAAATGTAACTTGTTTTTAATCTCTAAAAAAAAATACACAATTGGTGGGGAGTAAATAATTAAAAAAGTAATAATAATAATTGTTGGCGCAAAAGTCCACAGGGGGACCAGGGGCCTAGCTTGCTCATCAACTACTCGTATTGTGCGCGCTATTGTTCTCTCACGAGTAGAAGGGACCTACAGTTTCTTGCCGACTCCGAACGGCGAAGTTTGAGAACCTTTTTCTTAGACAGTTGTTACTCCTTGAGTGTTGTTAGCAGCTCGAAAAAGGTGGTGCCGTGAAAAATTCGAGGTGTTCAGCCGGGAATCGAACATAGACCCTTCGGCGTGTGAGTGTCGCACTCTACACAATACACCACGGCGAACACGTTAGAGGATAGGATGCATGTGGCGAGGACAAAAGTGCATGCTCACATTTCGCCATATGTTTCTGATCGGATCCTGATGTTATGCGACCTTATAATGTTGTGCCACTTTGGGACTTAGGACTCTACGTGGCACAGTTACACTGTAAGATCAGGGTCTTTTCTGTATGCTGCGGTACGATGCAATTAACAATTTTGATCCTAATTTCACATATGTGAGAGCCGTTTCCAATTATGCCTTGGAATTTTATTCCTACCCACATCAGGTCCATATTCTTCTTCTATGTGTTCAACTTCTAACTGACTGCTAAGACCTTTTCTCAACATTTCCTTCTTCTTCTTCTTGTGGCGCTACATTCGGGGGTGGACCTGGGCCACAAACAACATGCCTCTCCAGCCAGCATGATCTCTCTCCAATTGCCACCAATTCTTCATTCCAAGTTGGTTGAGGTCCCTCTCCACTTGTGTGCACCATCTCAGCCTAGGCCGCCCTCTCTTGCTTTGTCCCAATGGCTCAGATTCGAAGACTTTTCGGGCTGGAGCAGTGGTGTTCACACGCTCTACATGGCCTAGTAATCTTCAGCGTTGCATCCGAAGACGCCGGACCAGACTCCTGTCGCTGTACAGCCCATAGAGTTCATCGTTAAATCTTCTCCTCCAGATGCCATCAACGCAAGCAGGACCAAAAATCGCACGCAAAACTTTTCTCTCGAAAAGACTAAGGACTTCCTCATTAGCCTTTAATAACGTCCAGGTTTCCGCTCCATAGAGTAGGACTGGGATGGTCAAGCTGTTATATAAAGCGAGCTTTGTTCTTCGAGACAGGGTTTTTTTACTCAATTGCCTCTTTAGCCCAAAGAAACAGCGATTGGTGAGAGTGGTTCTGCGTTTGTTTATCGTTTGTTATTGTCCCTGTTTACTGCGGAGCCGAGGTAGACTAAGTCCTTGACTACATACAAGTTTCTGCTGCCTAGTGTGACGCTCTGTTCGAGACGTCGATGTTGTGTGTCCTTCCTTGATGACAGCATTTTACACTCATTTACCGCCAGACCCATTTAAGTCCTTCCTCGTCAATGTCAGCAAAGGCCGCATTAACCGTTCACTGTGTTCATCCAATCACGTCAATGTCATCAGTGTAAGCTAACAATTGACTTTTGGAAGCTCGTGCCTCTGGGTTGGATTTGTGATATACGCACGATCTTCTCGAGGATGATGTTGGAGAATTCAATGACAGTGCATCGTATTGATCTTCCCTTGCTTTTCTTAAGAACCAAGAGACTAATTGTCCATGGTCTAGCCAATGTACACCTTTTACATATGCTTTTGGAACACATCCGTATTTTTGCACTTTTTATAAAATTCGCGAGTTTGTCCACTTGCAGCACATTTTTTTATCACTTTCTTTAAAGATTAACCTCGTTGCTTGTAACCCCACATTCGGTTCTGAGGCAGAAAACTGAGACGAACTAAATTATTGGCCCTTTGTGATCAACTTATGGTCACTTGCTGTTTGCAAAACGAAAGAACTAGGGTTAGAGAAAGGTCTTAAATCTCTTATAAGACTTCATTTAAGCAAAAACGTTCTACCCATATAACAATTTTTGGCTGCAATTAGAACACTTTGTCCCAGATTATGTAAGGGGATAGATATATGCTGTTTGTGGCTCAATGCCATAAAGACTGAATCGCGTTAATAGAATACAAACTTTTTCCATTTTCCCAAGTCTGAAGCTTTGTAAGTTGAAATTACTCATCAATCCTTCACTAATCCATGGGTATCGACTTTTTTAATTTTTGTGTCATTCTTTAACTCATGTTTATATTCAAACTTACACTATTTGGGCACCAAAATTGTTATAACCATATTTTTCAATAAGTCTAGTCCAGGACAAACCCCGTTGCTAACCCTACAAAATCCGAAATCCCGAACAACTTGTCCAGAAGTGTTCAATCAGTCTATTTGCAGTCGGGTCGTAACTGAGCAATGACTAAATATCAAGAATTTAGTACATTTGTATGGCCTATCAGCAAGCCGCTCTTATTAAAATGTTTACTTCTTCCTTTGTGTCCACCGAAACGGACTGCAGAATGTGACACAAAACTCTATTTTGTGCAAGAAGAACTACTGTTCTCTGAAAGTTTCTCCTTCTATCGCTCATAGCTGCCTATCGTAAAACTGTGCATCATTAATGCTATCGACGTTTGATCTCATACATCTGGTCTGTATTTGTCACCACTTAATCTGATTTAAAATTTAATCTGATGTTCGAAACATAGATCTAACACATTGCAGCCACAGGTCAGGATGGCCGAGTGGTCTAAGGCGCTGCGTTCAGGTCGCAGTCTACTCTGTAGGCGTGGGTTCGAATCCCACTTCTGACAAGTTCATCTTTTTTTTATTTCTCCGGTTTGACAATCACATTTTATTAAATACATTATTTTTGAAATCCATGCATTTACTTCCGTTTTAAGTCTTTGTACTCTCCTCACGAAATCAATTTATTTTGAGAGGGGAGTCTTGGGTTCAACCTTACATTTCCTGTTCGCCAAAATCGTCCAACCTGTTTAATTTCTTATTCAAACTGGACCGCGTCGAATAAGTTGAAACGTCATTTAGAAGGAATGCTCGAATTCGTTTTTTTTTTTGCTTTTGAGTAAACTAGTTTCAACTGCATCTGCATATCTTAAAATTAGCCATTGAACAACTGGTTCTTGAATTGAATTATAGTTAAATAAATTTCGTGCCTGAATTCACAAAAGAATGCGGATCTTCTCCCGAACTGTCTAATTTTGTCTTCAACAATACGGAAGCTAACACGCCCGTCAACAATTAACCCCAAATGGCACTCTGAACTCCAACACCATTTAGCTGCCAATTATGAACATATCCGATGCGAAGAAAACATTTTTTTTCCTCAAATTTTCAATCTCTTCTTGTCAATTAGCATTAATCTTTGATTCTTCTCTTCTTCTTCTGCTTGCAGTTACATTACACCATCCAGTCAGCACCACATCACAACAACTGGTGGCAACAGCCTTATCTACCCCACAGCAGCAGGCCAAGTGCTTCGTCTTCATCCTGCAACAGCAGCAACAATTTCCGGTACCGGAATAACATCACACCAATCGAACGCCAATTCCAATGGATCAACGCATCTATCCGCTGGAGCCAACGGCATCGCCAACACCGGAGGCAGCTCCAGCAGCTCAGGCAGCAATCACGCTGGCAGCGGCAGTGGCGGCGGGGGTTTTTCGCAGAAGTTGCGTGTCTTAGCCGCATCAGCTGGTCTTATGTCGCTTAAACCGCGACAACCACTGAAACCGGTGATTAAGACAAGAGGATCCCCAGGACCAGAGTTCCCCAAGAAAGTCACATTTAGCGCCTTTGCCACGGTTCAGGTTGTGTAGGCACAAACACACACACATTCATTCCGTGTGAACTGACTTCAAAAGAAGCAAAAATGAAAAAAATTTGAGGTCATCCGTTCGTGCGGTAACCTCTAGGTAACCTCAAACAATATACGATTGCCCCGGAAGCAATCGAATGCCATTGCTGAAGGAGTTCCAACTCCCTCAACTCAATTTAGACTAAAACCAACACACACACACACACACGCATACAAGAAAGAGAAACTTGATTTCCAATCAACCAGCCAACAAACTGACTCAAGACTTGCTTTCTGTATTCGACTCGAAATACAAAAAGTAATTTGTCGAGATGCAGTCAACTTTTCCTTCCGCAGAAGTGACTGCGCATTCAGCATTCTGACGACTTTCATCTGACAGAAATAAAACACTGAGAGATCATTTCATAAGCACACGCAAACTAAAATACACACCCACACAAGAATGAACAGAAAACACGGAAACCGGAAACGGATACGAAACGAAATGATATTAATTTGTTTGTTTGTAAAGTCATTAGGTTAATCTTCTTCACCCACTTCCTTTTCACCCTCTCTTCGCATCCTTGTACATATACCTGTCAAAACGGCACTGTCGAAAATTTCTTCCTTCCTTTGATTTGATTTAAATAAACGTACCTAGTAAAAGTCTGCCTTAATTAGTCGCTAACTGTAATCAGAGATAAACGAATACACTTTGTGCATACAACTTTGTCTTATATACAATACATATACACTATATTTGATTATATACATATTTTTTGTAATTGTTGATATTTTTTGTAAATAGTCAAACTATTAACTTTTAAGAATGGAACGGAATAAAACAAAAAAAACAACAACAATCGATAAACATCACGAAATGTTTTCTTAACGTTAAACTTAAACACTACATCATGTATTGACTATATATACACGCACTTTGTTTTTGAAGAAGCCGCTGTGCAATAAAAATACGAATAAACATGTTTAACGGTAAATTGATGTTTTATTTAACAGTCTTAAGATACTTGATTCTATGTTTAAGTAATTGATTCTATGTTTCTTTTTGAGGGTCCTTAATTTTTCTGCGACTTTTCAGCCTGAGAAGTTTTGGGCAGCTATGATCACAAAGTGTGGATGATTTACGGCAATTTCGAAAACCCTTAAATTAACTTCAAAAAGCTTCCTAAAAACTCTTTTGTTGAAGAATTTTTTGAAAACCAAAATATATGCTTTTCCTACACGCACGTATTTAATATTCATCCGTCCGTTGGTCGGTCCAGTACATCTGTTATGTCTCCTAAACGTATAAAGAGGTTTTTAATAAATTGCGGAAGTAGTTGGTCTTCGAATCTGAGTCATTGGGACAACGCAACACAAGGTGGCCTAGAATGAGGTGGCCCTCGTAAGTGGAGAAGGACCTAATCCAATTCGGAGTACGCATCTGGAGGCAACTGGCCTAAGATCGTGCTGGCTGGGGAGGCATTTTGGTTGAGGCCCAGGTCCACCCCAGACTGTAGCGCCACAAGAAAAAGAAGAAGAAAAGGTTGAGAAAAGGTCTTAGCACTCAGTTAGAAGTTGAACACGAAGAAGAAGAATATGGACCTGACGTGGGTAGGAATAAAATTCCAAGGCATTATTGGAAGCGGCTCTCAATAATTATAATAATTTAGTGGCGCAACAGTCCCCAAAGAGACCAGTGCCTAGCTTCCTCATCACCTACTCGTGTTGTGCGCGCTACTGTTCTGTCACTTTCAGTAGAAGGGACCTAAAGTTTTCTGCAAATATTCGCACGTTTTCTTTTCATTCAAGGGGAAAGTTCATATTATTTTATTGCCAAAATAATATTAAAAAAGTTGAACAACTTTTCAGTGACAATAACTAATTTTTGAACATTCTAATGTTCACTCACGAGTAGAAGGGACCTAAGTAGCTCTTTGCCGACTCCGATTGGCAAAGTTTGAGAAGCTTTTCCTTAGACAATTATTACTCTTTGACTGTTGTTAGCAACTCGGAAAAGGTGGCGCCATGAATAAATTCGAGGTGTTCAGCGGGAATCGGACCTGGACCTTCGACGTGTGAGTGTCGCACTTTACCAACAACTCCACGGCAGCCGAGCGGCTCTAACACGCGTGAAATTAGGTTCAAAATTGGCAATTTCATCATACCTCAGCGTGCAGAAAAGACCATGATCTTTCAGTGTTACAGTGCCACGTAGAATCCTAAGTCCCAAAGTGGCACAACATTATCAGCTCGCATAACATCAGGATCTGATCAGAAATATATGGAGAAATATGAGCCTGCACTTTATACTGGCCACATGCATCCTATCCCCTAACGTGGTTGCCGTGGCGTAGTGGATAGAGTGCGATGCTCACACGTCGAAGGTCTAAGTTCGATTTCCAGCTTAACATAAATTTTTCGAATTTTCACGGCACCACATCTTTCGAGCTGCTGACAACAGTCAAAAGGGGTAATAACTGTCTAAGAAAAAGCTTCTCACACTTCGCCGTTCGGAGTCGGCGTAAAACTGTACATTCCTTCTACTAGTGAGAGAACACGAGCGCGCACAATACGATGTTATTGAGCCCCCTGTGGACTGTAGCGTCATCCAATTACTATTATTATTATCATTACATGCATCCTATATAATTTCTTCGTCATTCTGTGTATGACAGTTCAGTGCCTTGCGATGCCGCGGAACTTAAAACAAATAAGTAGAAAAACCCATTGAACAAATATTATTTCTACCAAGCAGTATCTGTTAACACTAGCGAATGACGAATAACCCTAAAATAGATCCAGTGGTAATTGTATAGAAAACAAAACAGCACCGTACAACGCTCTATAAAATAACCTTTAGTCGATCAATATTTTCCTGCGAAATATTGCATCAATACAATTAGTTCACGTTTGCTATTCCCGTATTCAGGTTGTTAAGTAATTCAGACTGTCGCGCTTAGAACTAAATGTGATAAATAAATTGTCAAACATTACTCACTAATACAGCGCGTCTATATTGTGCAATAGCTATTGCAGTCATTGGACGGAAAACCACATGTTGCAGTTAATTGAACGGAGATGACATGAAATATTGTGCAACTGAAAATATTGCAGCATTGCCTTAGTTTTCCAGTACATCATTTCCTTTATCTTCTCCGTGTATCTACAACTTAGAAGCAATGTTTATTATAAAAAGCCAAGCTGGAAAATATGGAAAAGTAAGTTCCCAAGTTCAGTTTATTGGCAGAGAGTATCGGGGTCACCTCACCTCTCCTCGAGTTATCCAATAACAAGGCAATGTGGAAGTACTCAAAGTCACGCGGCAAATGAATAAATACAAAGGTTGCATTTCGGAATGGGGCAACCCTAGTGTTGCAATCTGGCAACTGCCAGCTCTATCGTAAAGTTTGTCATTTTTGAGGTTATACGTACTCAGAACGTTTTGAAATACGACCGCTATTTGTGTTGTTTACAGTAACTTAAAAGATTCATCTCGCCCAAAAAAATGGAATTAAATCGTGAAAATTTTCGTGCGATTATTTTTACGACTTTCGACCTGAATTAACTCAACAGCAGTGCATCGATGAACTTAATTCACTTTTTGGCGATGAAGCTCCATCAAGGACCAGTGTTTATCGATGGTACGCTGAATTCAACCGAGGTCGTAGTTCACTTCAAGACGAATTTCGTAAAGGTCGTCCAAACTCAGTTGTTGCTCCGGAAACTATTGATGGTTGGCGCACAGCAACTGACATTGCACGATCGTCATGTGACCTATCGTTAGATTGAGACAACCTTAATCATTAGTGGGGCCAGCAAACATTCAAAATTGCATGAACATTCGACCAAAAAAATTTGTTCGCGTTGCATCCCGCACAATTTGTCAATCTTTAAAAAAAAGGCTCGTGTCGATTGGTCGAAAGAAATGCTCCAAAAAAATACGATCACGGTGCTTCGAAACACGTCTATGACTTCGTGACAGGTGGAGAATCGTGAATTTACGCGTATGAGCTCCAATGTAAAACGCAGTCGACTGTATGGGTGTTTCAAATTGAGCCAAATCTAACAAAAGTTCCTCGCGCACGAAGCACTTCCAAGCAAATGGTCGCCTGTTTTTTCGGGATAAATGGACATGGCACAACCGTACCACTAGAACAACGCAAAACAGTCAATTCTGAGTGGCACACAACCAGTTGCCAGTTGTCTTCCAAGAAATCAGGAAAACAAACCGCGCCGAAGACGGGTCACACATTTAGTGATAACTAACCTTTGAAACTCAAAAAATGTTCAGCCGTACAAATGTGCACGCACCGGTTGCATCTTGAAATTTAATTAAAGATTTTCTTCCTTCCTAAAATTGGGTTCAATTAAGAAGTTAATTTCCATGCTTGTTTCTCTCCTTGTTAAAAGGGCTGACATTTTAAGGCAGTCCAAGGTATAATAATATAAGTATAATCCCAAAAAAGTTACAGAATAAAGTCTTAATGAAAGTAGTTGTTGACGTGGGGCCTGAATACAAGGAAAGGAAATAGCGAAGCTATTCTCTGCTCCGCAAAGGAAGTTGTTAAATGTTTGCTCCCTGAATTCAGAGGTTATACAAAAGAACTGGAGGAAAATAAAGAATTCATCCTGTTCTATGATATCATAGCACCACCCGAAGCGGGAACCCCGAAGATCAAAGAAACTAAAAATCTTGGAGAAGGAAATTGTTTAAACAATGTATTTTAAAATCGCCTGTGTACAGACGCAGTCCAACTATAAGTCCTTCAGACAAAGCTAAAGTCTCTAAGAAGAAGTTGAAGAAAAAGAAGAAGTTTCAGTGGTCAAGCGAAGATCAAACTCGCATTCTCTTTCTTCCATACGTACTCCTTCCAATTTTTTTTGGAATTTGGTAACATCAATACGAATTACATTCGTTTCAAGGTTATGGTGCTCAATTTGACAACAACTAATGTAATTTATAAGAAGAGTGAATATCAAAGTCCTTACAAACTCTTCTGAAACTTCTTTTAATGAATTTTCCCTTGAATTAACATCAAACAAACTAAGAGTATGTATGAGTTCATTATACAATAGGACGGTAAAACAATTACTGCATTCTACACAACTACGATGGATGTAGGCAAGCGGCGTTTCGGTTGGCATGTTCAGTATAAATACTTCAAAGTCCCTTAACGTTTTTAAAAACTCTTGTCTGTTCCACGCTAGAGGGATAAAATGAACCATCGAAACACGGATCTGAACGGCCCCATGTTAAGACAGGGCATCGTTAAATTGTAAATAATTCACGTGTACACATCCAAAAACTATGTAAGACAGTTGTTTATCCATCGGGCCCCTATTGTTGAGCCGACACCTATATGTATTCATTGTAGCCTTGAGCTTGAAAATGGAAAAAAAATTGATTTGATATAAAGAAAACGACAAACACCCACAAACAAAACAAACAAATCACAAAAACGGTCCGTCTTTGTTTTGAAGAAATGAAAAAGAAAGCAACCTTTTGACTTTGAGTCTTTCATAGTTCGTAGCTCCCAAAACCCCATCAATATTGATCACACAAACATTTACAACCAAGAAAAGCATACAACCTTGTGAAGAAATTGTTAAAGAAAAACGTAAAGTTTCGAAAGGTCTATAAGCAGACCTGATAAGTGAAGGAATGATTTACAAAAATTGCATCCAATGGTGAATATCGCTCGTGAGTTCTAGGAACAAACAACAAAAGGAACGAACTACCTTTTCACAAGATTTCCTATTCAGAAAAAAAAGTCAAAGGAGATGAGAATTGAAAGGACATTATAGGACGTATTCTTCATAAATTACCTGGCAAACAGAAACTTTTTATCAACTATAAAGCCGCTATTTAATTTTCAAATTAAGTAGTTGTCGTACAATCTATGATTTCGAATAACTCTTGTATTGATGTTTTCCCTAATCTATAGATGGACATGATCTTCTTCAGAAATTCGTGGCCCTTTCTTAGGTACTCCCTGAGAAAGGATTTAGCTCCAATAATAATAATAATAATTGTTGGGGCTACAGTCCAGAGGGGGACCAGGGCCTAGCTTGCTCATAAACTACTCGTGTTGTGCGCGCTACTGTTCTCTCACGAGTAGAAGAGACCTACAGTTTTTTGCCGACTCCGTATGGCGAAATTTGAAAAGCTTTCTTAGACAGTTATTACTCTTTGAGTGTTGTCAGCAGCTCGAAAGAGGTGGTGCCGTGAAATATTCGAAAAATTGATGTTGAGCTGGGAATCGAACCTCGACCCTTCGGCGTGTGAGCGTCGCACTCTACCCACTACGCCACGGCGGCCACCAGCTCCAATACTTGGTTGAAATAGAGCCCTACAAGAAATGGGATGCTTTTGAACTTAAACTCGGTTTGGATTATTGTTAAAACCTCCATTTCTGTGGAACCTGTGATTAGTGTTCCAAAGAAACTGGATTATTCTGGATTATTGTAAAAACCTTTATTTCTGTGGAACCAGTGATCGGTGTTCCATAGAAACGGAGGTTTTTACAATAATCCAAACCGAGTCTAAATTCAAAAGCAACCGGTTCATTCATATCCCCTTTTCTTCTCTTTGGATTCCAAGAATAAAGCAATGCACATCTCCACTGCATTCCGCACTGATCTGTTCAGGAATCCATCTTCATAAAGAATCTGAATAGGGTTTTCATTCTGCTTTTGGAGAAGCCCTGAAGCATGTATTTCTTATTTTGTTTTCTGTGGCGAGGGAGTTGACCTCAAACGCAACTAACTCAGTAGCGAAACCTTTTCTCAACCCTCTTTTCTTATTCTTCTTCTTCTTGTGGCGCTATATTCCGGGGTGGACCTGGGCCTCATCCAACATGCCTCTCCAGCCAGGAGAATCTGCTTTCAAAGCCTTCTTCTCTTTCTTGTGGCGCTACAGTCGGAGGTGGACCTGGGCTTTTAATAATTAATAATAATTGTTGGCGCGACAGTCCACAGGGGGACCAGGGCCTAGCTTGCTCATCATCTACTAGTGTTGTGCGTGCTACTGTTCTATTAGGAGTAGAAGGGACCTGCAGCTTTTTGCCGACTCCAAACGGCGAAGTTTGAGAAGCTTTCTTAGACAGTTATTACTCTTTGAGTGGTGTTAGCAGCTCGAAAGAGGTGGTGCCGTGAAAAATTCGAGGTGTTCAGCCGGGAATCAAACCTAGACCCTTCGGCGTGTGAGCGTCGCACAGTACCCACTGCCCCCAGCTGCCGCCCTGGGCTTTGAATGCCACTTACTTATTAACGCAGAAAGCAAAATACCGGGTAGTTGAGTCGTTAGGACCAACTTACTTTTAGATTTAAGCCAAAAAAAAAAAAAAAACTAAATCAATGCATCAATGAACTAAAAATAACTTTATAAAGAAAAATGAGAGTTCTCGCCAACTGAGTGTTCTCGGAAACAGGGGTTAACGCTACCGAGGCAGTACTGGAGTGTAATTTTGAACTTCATGAACAAGGTGGCAGTGACTTAGAAACACATTTTCTAGACAAAATTCGACTTATTCATCGACAAAGCTTCCTTCAAGAGTGATACAGTCAGTCCAACGCCGCTCTAAAACTTTATAGAACGATTTATCTTTGGCCTCAAGGTAGGCGGCAGTTTCTGCAATCACCTTTTCATTCGAGCATTTACCTTGTTTTTGAAATCTCAAAAGAGGTAGAAGTCCCTGGAGGCTAGATCTGGATAACGGTAAGTGCGGAAGCGTTTCAAACCGCAATTCCTGCAATTTGGCCATGGTAGCCAACGCCTTGTGGCACGTTACATTGTCCTGGTGAAAGAGAATTCTGTTCTTCTTCATATGGGACCGGTTTTTGCAATTTCTTCCTTCTAATGCGCCAATAATACCATATAGTATTCGCTGTTGATCTTCTTGTCATTTTTAAAATAGCCGATGAATAAAATTCCGTAAGCATCTCAAAATACGGATGTCATAACCTTGCCAACAGACCTTTGTATTTTTAGACGCTGGCTCACCCTCTGCTGTCCACTCTGCTGAATGCCGATTTGACTCTGGAGCGTGGTGGTGAATCCATGTTTCATCCATTGTGGTACACCGACGCAAAAAGTCCTGTTTATTCTGGCGAAGCACTTCCAAACAGCTCTCAGAATCATCGATATATTGCTTTTTTTGGTTCATTGTGAGCAAACGCGGCACCAGTTTCAAGAACAGCTTTCAAAAAAGCAAAATTGTGTACACACTACCTTCTGATATCTTTAAGATGTCAGCTACCTCACGCAATTTCACCTTGCGGTTTTCCACAACAATTTTGTGCACTTTTTTGACGTTTTCAGGTGTAACCACCTCAATTGGCCTTCCAGAGCGTTCAGCATCTTTGGTGTCTGTACGGCCACGTTTAAAGTCTGCATACCACGGAGAAATAGTTGTTTTTGATGGAGCAGAGTCCATGTAACACTCTTCAAGCCACTGCTAAGCTTGTACGGTATTTTGTTTAATCATATAGCAGTGTCTAATCAACTCACACAATTCAGTTTTTTTCATTGCCTTAAAAATCGTAAGAGTAGCAGCACTTGGAGCACTGTAACTTATAACCTAGGAATCAAATTGTCATGAAAATTTGGTTGAAAAATAATATGGATTTTTGGTTAGTGGCGCCCCCTAAATGTCAGTCCCGGGACTTTTGTGTTAAGTTCCTGCTTTGCTTTGTACGCATTTCGAAAGAAAACCAATCTTTTCACAGGTAAACGTTTTATAAAGACTCAAAACTCTACAACAAACAATCTCAATAATTAAATATTACAAAAGACACAAGACCCATAAACAAACAACTAAATAATCCAAGTTCCGAGGTGAAGAAAGTCCCAAAGCAATACTAATGGCACAAGCAAAGCCATCCCAACAATATGACACAAATGTCTGTAAATATTGTCACTTGTTTGTCTGTCACGCTCCCATGCAATGCTCGCTTGCAATGAATTGCCCAAACGCATGACAAACAAGATGAAGAAAAGTCCCCACGCCCTCTCTTTCCACCGGAGTCACTTTCGACAAACTATGATTTCTATTTAATTTCCTCAACGAATATTAATGACCCCGCGTAATGAATGTTTATGTGAAAAAACACGACTTCATCATCTCCGGACGCACACCCTCTTATCGGGCGTGCTGCTCATTAGCATCGTCGCCGGTATCGGCATCGGTGTTGTGCGCTGAGAAAACACCGTGACGTCCCAAACAAGCACAGCAGCGCTTAAGTACCTTACAATGTTTTCCCGATGCACCAACTCGCTGCAAGTGCCCGTGCTCCACGACCCCACAGACGCCCCGCCGCCGCCCATCCGACAAATGGCTTGTTTAAATTTCCAATTTAACCTTTTCCAGACCCAGCGCAGCGTGTTGCCACCCCCTCCCGCTTCGTTTTCGATTTCATCTTTATTTTGACTTTGTCAATAATTGGTGTGGAGAGTGGGGTGGAGGGTGAGACGGGCGTCTGTACGACAAAGAAAAACAGTTGTCCATATCGGTCGACGTATCGATTACTTCAGAGAGACGTCGTCCATGCCAAAACCTCATTTATTTAATGAATCCCGTGATAAGGCTCCCGCGCCAAATGCTCAAGGCGTGCGCGGTGCGACGCCGAGCGCTGGGTGCTCTTGTGCGGAGGAGATCTTTCCTAAATGGAAAATCCATTTCACTTTTTATATTAATCTTCACCTGCCAGAAGGATGACTTTTCGTTTTCCAGCAGCGCCCGGCAGCACGACCGCCAACACCAGAAACACCGCTAATAGTCTGGTCTGGCGAGGTCTGCGTCCAGTTGAGCAGGGGGCGGTGGCAGCGATGGTGGCTGCGGTCTGGACGGCTGCTGTTGTCTGTCGATGCAATGTACATGCGACATACCTGTATTATCGACGCGTCGTCGTTGTCGTTGTCTCATTTTGGAACCGGTATCCGGATGAATGGATGGGACATGTGCGTGAGGAATTTACAGCGCTTCAAGCGAAAATGCAAAGGAGACGAAGAAAAGTGCACTTTCGGTTTTATGGAGAAAATTTGCGGCATCACGATAATTTTTGTGTTTTTTTTTATCGTTCCTGCTTTCGGTGGTCGGATGTGGTTTGCTGCAGCCGCAGCGATATGAAAATGAAAAGTGGCGACATTTTTGCGAGGAAATTGCGATGGAAATCCATCAAGCTGGGTGGCGCGTGGCAGTGTCCTCATTCGCGCCGACGCGACATTGGCATTGGACAAATCTAATCTTAGGCAAACGACATTGAAAACGGTTGTGGGCTGGGTGTCAACACCCAAACGGGTATAAAGTGCGGGTTTTGTGGAGTGGAAAGCAGTTAGCTGGTGTTAATTACTGCCGGCACGGTCCTTAATGAAGCTGTGGAGACGCGATATAATGGCCTGATAAGGAAACATTGACAGCGATGAAAGTGAATGATGTTAATGACATTCGTCGCGGATGCTGACAGGTCTTTCCTTAAGACAGATTCACTTTTTGTTTATCTATCCGTCAAACATTTATAATTTAATAAACAAATTGAGAAACTTGAGATATATGAGTACACACGCACAATACCATTTCCAAAAAATTAATCCACTCTGACCTCGATCCAATAATTGAGCCAGTCTTTGATTTCTTCAAAAGACCCGAAGGGGTAACTCCCCTCTCTCCATCCCCCAAATCATTTAGCATCCGTCGATTAGGCCTGTAGTCGAAAGGAGCACGTTATAAAAAGCGAGACCTCCAATTTCAGCATTTTCAGGCCGATTAAAATCATCGGATCATTCCTTTCGCTTGTTGCTGGCCGTTTTTCACACAATGGACGATTGGGATAATCAACTCAGTGGTTGTCGATGACCTTCCCCATCACTGGTTTTGTCTGGCCTTGCAGCTCATAGTACACCACATCTGTCAGATCCCACTGACCTGCGCTTTTTCATGATTTGATACCGGATCCATTGAAGGCACTTTTGTAATCTTCAAACAACTTATTGATCACTTTCCGTGCTCACCCAAACATTTGACTATTGCCCGCACATTCCCACAACTAAGACGGCTTTTGACTGGACGTCTATAGCATTGATCTGTAAATTTCTCACGATCTTGCACGTTTACCTTCAAAAAACGTAAAGCTTTAGCATTTCATTTTATTTAAATTCTTCCCTGTGATTAAAGGTTTTTGCTTACTCAAAACTGGGAATAACGAATATTCTTTTATTCTTCATTACCAACAAGTAGTTCTAAGAGTTCACATAACAACGGCAAAAATTGATCGGATTATTGAAATACTTATAATTTCATTTCATTTCAATTCATTTATTGAGTTATAAAGTTTAATATAATGCTACAACATATAAGTATTTTTAGAAACATAAGAAATAAAGAACGTTAAAAAATGTACAGAGTTTTTTTTACAGTTTTACAGTTTCGGGAAGGAACATACGAAGGTTGCGTTTTATATTTCGGGATTGGGCAACCCTAGTGTTACAATCTGGCAACTGCCAGGTCTATCGTAAAGTTTGTCATTTTTTAGGTTATACGTTCTCAGAACGTTTTGACATACGAGCGCTATTTGTGTTGTTTACAGTAACTTAAAGATTCATCTTGCCCAAAAATGGAATTAAATCGTGAAAATTTTCGTGCGATTATTTTTTACAACTTTCGACGTGGATTAACTCAACAACAGTGCATCGATGAACTTAATTCACATTTTGGCGATGAATCTCCATCAAGGACCGGTGCTTATCAATGGTACGCTGAATTCAACCGAGGTCGTAGTTCATTTCAAGATGAATTTCGTAAAAGTCGTCCAAAACCAGTTGTTGCTCCGGAAGCCATTGATGGTTGGCACACAGCAACTGACATTGCAAGATCGTCATGTGACCTATCGTTAGATTGAGACAACCTTAGGCATTAGTGGGGCCAGCAAACATTCAATATTGCATGAACATTCGACCGTCAAAAAAATTTGTTCGCGTTGGATCCCACACAATTTGTCAATCGTTCAAAAACAGGCTTGTATCGATTGGTCGAAAGAAGTGCTCCAAAAAATACGATCGCGGTGCTTCGAAACACGCCTATAACATCGTGACAGATGGAGAATCGTGGACTTACGCGTATGAGCCCCAAAGCAAACAGCAGTCGGCTGTATGGGTGTTTCAAATTGAGCCAAATCCAACAAAAGTTGCTCGCGCACAAAGCACTTCCAAACAAGTGGTCGCCTGTTTTTTCGGAATAAATGGACATGGCACAACTGTACCACTAAAACAACGCAGAACAGTCAATTCTGAGTGGTACACAATCATTTGTTTGCCAGTTGTCTTCCAAAAATTCAGGAAAACCAACCGCCGCAGACGGACCACTCTTCACCACGATAATGCGAGCTCTCACACATCGGCTCAAACAACTACATTTTTGAGCACTCAAAACATCGATTTGATAAATCGTCCGCCGTATAGTCCTTACTTGGCACCAAATGACTTCTTTTTACGTAAAAAAAAAATAAGTGGCCGCCGTAGCGTAGTGGGTAGACGAGAAACAGTGCAGTATCTAGGGACTTTATTTATAAAATGAACACAGTCATTAAAAGCTACATTTGATCAAATTTTATACTCATAATCAATACACGGATAAACTGATCAATTATACGTAAAAAATGGCATTAGCAGGCTCTTAAAAGACATGCGTCTTTTCAATTGCTCAGTAAGAAGGTGCGCTGAATGTCGCAGGCATCGCGAGTTGATGGTATTTCTTCTACTGCATTACAACACGGACGAGAGGAGTTGATAAAAAATCCATGATTTTGAACACTTGTTTCCAAACAAATGACGTTACCATCCAGAACTATATGCGAATGTACACTTATTTCAACTGTACCTCGGACACATATAAGATTTGTAGATATAAGTTGGTTGAGTTTCAATTTATTGATTGCTGACCATTCTACAATTTTACTATGATTTTCATTAACTCTTGCTATACAGTCCTCTCTTAAACCAATAGGATGCAAGAAATTTATAAAGACATCATCTGCGTACATATGAACTTTAAAGTTTAGTACTACCTGTGGAAGATCATTATTAAACAATGAAAATAGAAGAGGTCCGAGCACAGAACCCGTGTATTGCTATTTAATGTGTCAGAAATTCGAATTTCTTTGACCACTTTTTATAAACGATTGTACAAGTACATTTGTAACAATCTTAGGGACGATAGAGAAAACTAAAAATATTGCTTAAGTTTCGATATAAGCAAGGAATTATCTTTGCAATCAAATGCTTTTGAAAAATCAAGGAGAAGTACGACTCCAATATCCCCACTGTCTATCGAAAGCCTAAGATCATTTATTACCTTCATTAATGTAGATTCACAGCTATGTTTAGCTTTGAAGCGAAATGATATAATGGCTGCCTCTTCATTAAAGATTGTATAAACGGCAGTGAAATTTTATTCAACATCAAAGAATGTTTTCTGGGGGGCATGGGTCTATACACACGATTCATTGTCGTTGACCGCGCTTTACAAAATGAGCTACAGACACTATCTTCGCTAGTGCACAGATCAAGTTGACATTCAGCCTCCTCGCGACGTTCCGTTGCATGGTGAACCAATGTACGTAGCGAACCCCTTTCCTCGGAGCAAAATAATATGCCTTGCCTAACAGTCTGAAGATGTGCGCGAGGTAAACTTCCAAGCAAGTAAAAATTCTCGGTTCAGACACAACAACATGCCTCGAATAAGGAAGGATCAACCGTTGACGACCCAGGTGAACATTTAGTAATTGGATGGCGCAACAATCCCCAGAGGAACCAGGGCCTAGCTTGCTCATCAACTACTCGTGTTGTGCGCGCTACTGTTTTCTCATGAGTAGAAGGGACCTACAGTTTCTTGCCGACTCCGAACGGCGAAGTTTGAGAAGCTTTCTCAGACAGTTATTACCCTTTGTGTGTTGTCAGCAGCTCGAAAGAGGTGGTGCCGTGAAAAATTCGAGGTGTTCAGCCCGGAATCGAACCTAGACTCTTCGGCGTGTGAGCGTCGCACTCTACCCACTACGACACGGCGGCCGCATTTACAGGTCGCCAATTTTTGGTTTTACAAACCGTGCAGCCGAAGAACTTGCGGGTGCCCTGGACTGCTATGAAGCAGAGATTACCGCCATCCAGGAATCGGGACGGGGTGGGCTGGGCAAAGGAGCGACAAGGAACTACGATGTCTACTACAACGATCCCTATAGGGAGAGGAGACAACGCATATTCGAATGCAGATTTGTTGTTCGAGGCAGACTTAGACAGAAAATCATAAGCTACGAACCCGTAAGTGAACGCCTCATGACAAATCATCAATCAAATTAAGGAACATCAGCCTGATCGGTGCTCACGCCCCGATAGGGTGACAACATCAGGGATGCCTTCTATGAGCTCCTAGAAAAAACAAACAATCGATGTCCACACTATCGTTTTAGGAGATTCCAACGTTCAGCTAGAAAATGAGGACATTTTTTCTGGAGTTATAGACTTTGAAAGTGAAGAATAAGTGAATACTTGCAGGGTTATGCACAAACAATCCGGTCTCTCCAAAGGCTTCCTGCAACTTAATTTAAATTGCAAGACAAAAGTCGATTCGGACTTATGAGCGTTACAAACTTACAGCCGACTGCAGCCCTTGGAATACATCCACTTGCTGTTCCCCTTAACTTCATCCTGAAGCACAGTATTTTTCAAGTCTGTTTGAAAATCTCCCACTACAACAAGCCCCTTATAAACGTCTGAATAACTTTCCTTTAAGATTGCTACCCTCAATATATAAGTTTGTCTCCCTTCCGCTTTTTTGCTCTTCATTCAATGCTTCATAAAATGTGTTACAGTGATCGGATTTAATTCAATTATGCGGCATTTTGTTCGATAATCTGTTTCCATCTAGATGGTAACTTCATAATACCCCCCTCGTAGAAGCCCCTTAGAGCCTTATTTGCGAAGAACTCGGACAGCCACTTTTCACAAGCCTCTTTTGAGTTCAACTTCACACCACCAAGGGCGTTCGTCGTGGACAGGAACAGCTGGTAATCACTTGACGCTATGCCCGAGCTATATGGTGGATGCGATAAAACCTCCCATTCAAGCTCGCGTAGCTTCTGACGAGTCATCAACGAAGTGTCTGGCATTGCCCTGGTGGAACACTACACCCTTCCTGTTGGTCGATTCTGGACGCTTCTGGTCGATCGTCTGCTTCAAGTGGTCCAGTTGTTCGCAGTAGATGGTAGAATTAAACGTCTGGCCATATGGAAACAGCTCATAGTGGATGATTCCCTTCCTATCCCACCAAACACACAGCAAAACCTTCCTGGCCGTCAATCCCGGCCTGGCCACTGTTTGGGACGATTCACCTTGTGCCTTCAACTACGACCGTTTTCGCTTGATATTGTCGTATGTGATCCATTTTTCGTCGCCAGTCACCATTTGCTTTAAAAATGGGTCGAATTCGTTCCGTTTCAGCATCATATCGCAGGCGTTTATTCGGTCCAGAAGGTTTTCTTGCGTCAAACCATGCGGCACCCAAACATCAAGCCTATTTTTTGCATCCAGCCTTCTGCAGATGGTTTAAAATGGTTTGGTGACTAACTCTCATCTTCGGGGTGATGTCACGAGATGCCACATGCCGGTCTAACTCGATGATTTCCATGATTCGATCAGTATTCGTCGTCACAGGTCTTCCGCCGGCTGGCTTATCCATGGTGTCATTTGCACCGGTTCTGAATCTTCGAAACCATTCCTCCGCGGTTCGAAGTGATAGAGTACCATCCCCCAAAACACTATTAATCTCACGGAACGTTGCTCTAGCGGATTTGCTTTGTACATAGTCGGAAAATTCAAATTATATGCGGAGCACCACCTACAGTGAACCCAGCTTCATTATCAACTACTCTCGTTGTGCGTGCTTTCGGTCCTGAAAAAGCTGATTTCATATAGCCGTAGTCACATTTGCGTAATATTTAACATAAGTCACAAACTGCAGGTCGTTTTTTTTTGCAGAAATTATTTCTTCTATAAAACGTATTTTTTTCTCCAAATTGAGCTGCCAAATCTTCACATATCCGTCTGTCACTTCTGCCAACCATCAAACATCCACCAACAAACAGCTTCATTCAATGGCCAGCGAAGTTCCACTTGGCACCACCACCTCAAACCAGATCAAAATAAGAAAAAGAATCCAGAAACACATTCCAAAAGACACTCAGTTCATGCTCCCAATCCTAATTGCGGCACAGAAACATACCCAGAGCCACGTTCCAGCGCTTCTATCTCACGCTGAGTGGGAAAATTATGGGAAAAATAACCGGCGAGAAAAAACAAGAAAACCTGCACAGACAACGAGGGCGGCGGAGCGGTCGGAGACCGAGAGAGGTGCCACAGAAAATGCAAACAAACAATTTGAAGCATTCATCAAAATCCGAGTGCAAATTCCCCTTCGTCACGAGAGATAACAACCCACCAGAGCACCACCTCTACTGGGTCACCGCGGAGATCCAAACATCCGCGCTCGCGCACACACACACTGACGCGCCGACTTGTGGAGCAGGTGGCACAACGACGGTGGCGGCGGCAGACCGGCTGGCCCGAGCCGAGCTCTCTTCTAACACCTTTCTCTTTGTCAGCCTCGTCAGTGCAGCGCGTCGTCTCCCCCACGGAGCCCACCGTTGGCCACCGGAGACAGACCGTGGCATGGATTGTATTCCGTATTAATCACTTTAAAATGGTGAAAGAGAAAAGAAAGCATGAGAAATTATTGTCATGTTTATTAACAAATAATAAATCTCACCCCTGCGCTCGCTCATGGCCCGGAGGAAGCGGCGCGCCGCGGCTTATGTATGCAGACACTTCGCTGACGTCTGAGCAATTGGCTTGCAACTCTGGAGCGGTGCTCAGAGGACACTGTGCAGTGCAACTGAGACTGGAACTGGAACTGGATCTGGAGCTGGGACCTCAGGCTGCAGCTTACCTGTGACGGCAGCGGCGACGGCAAGCATTGAATGTGATTTATGTGATTGCGCGGGGAACATCGATCGGAGGAAACGTGCCGCGCGGACATATTGAATCGATGATTTATGGTGTATGCGCGTTTGATCTTCATCTATGGCTCTGTCGTAGTCGTCATCGTCGTGGTCGCCGCAGTCTGCTGCACCGATGCATTGTCGTGAGGTCTCTATTATCGCAGTGGTGAGGATGGATTTGATTATGGGAATTTGTTCTACTCGGTGGGATGCTCGGATCGAGTCATAAGAGTGCAGAACGGATCGCTTGAGAATAATTGGTTGGTTTGGTCTTAATTGATCGTTTAGTGGAAATTAACTCCTGAAGGTTTCTCTCTGATATCGTCGTCTCTGGGTCGTTGATCTTTGATAAGAGGACGGAGGGCAAGAGTTGTAGAAGTGATGTATCCGATGAGTTATTGCAAATGAAGTGATTGCGTTCTGTTCACGCTTTACCAGTAAGCATGTGGATTGAGTAAGGGCACTGGGAGATGGACCGCTTTAGGATTGTAATCAATGTGATGATCACCTGGTGGTAGGAGTTAGCCATAGAGGAGCAGCAACTTGTCATATGACAAAGTTTTGTTTGAAAAATATACCCAAATTGTTTTGAAATAGAGTGACTGGTTGATTGTTTGTTTTTTTTTTATTAACCTGTCAGGAATATTAAGCTGTCAATCCAGTTACGTCGTTCGTATAACGCCCACTTGCCCTGTATGCATGACCACAAACTTAACCGGGAAGGGAACCTACTCACGGATAGCCCCCAGACGATGGAGAGATTCGGAGCTGGGGCTTTCTCGGAAAACGACAACCTTAGACTCCACACCTCTTCTTTTTCAGGCGGAAACGTATGCGATTTTAATTGCCACGAACAATATTGTGAAGAATAGTTAGAAGGGGCGAAGAGTCTGTGTTTATAGGAACAGTCAAGTTGTGCTTCAGATCCTACGTAACATTCTTACTACTTCCAAGATAGTACAGTAATGCAAATCTTTCTCTCACTTTGTCAGCAGACTAAATACGCTAAGACCTGTCTGAGATTACCGATGAACTTGCCAAGCAAGGATCAAAAGAGGCACTCGCAGAACGTGAATCTACATTGGGGACTGCTCCCGACAGCAATACCAGAGATGCCATGACTCTCCAGGATGCATATTGACCAAGTGCATGCTTTCAATCGTCAGCAAGGAAACCGCGGCTTTTCTTGTATCTCTAAATAGGAAAAACTGCAAACCACTTGTTGGCATACAAACGGGGCACTTCACATTCGCTGAGCTTTTAAACGTGTTTGGGCTTAGTGACGGTACCCTATTCGACCCCTGTAGAGGAGGTTAAGACACTGCAGAGCACTACCTCTGTTAATGTGCTGCGTTTGCTCGGATCAAGTGGCTGCTGTGTGGCGCTGATGTGTTGGCGGTGACAATATATTTCATAAAATGTGTAATTAGTTATTTCATCTTGTCATCTTACACAATTGAAAAGCGGTCAAAAAATTGCGTGTTGTAAGAATTTGAAAACATTCCTCATCGTGGCTTTATAGAACAATACAATTTGACGCGTTACATTAAAGTCTGATGTCAGAACTGATGTCTCCGAGTAGTAAAGTTAAAGTCTGTTGAAGAAAAGACTGTGGACTAGATTTTAGAAGAATACGCACGAATGTCGAGCATTTTTTTATTCATATTTATGGCACACACACAGAACCAGTAGGACGCAGTTCGTTGAGCTTGGTCTGTTCCTTGCGTTTATATAAGGTAAGTATCACCGCAATATAGAACCCTTATTATCCGAATTTTGTTCTTTTTTTTTGAGACTCTAAATGTTGAGGTGGTGGCCGCCGTGGCGTAGTGGGTAGAGTGCGAAGCTCACACGCCGATGGGTCTAGGTTCGATTCTCAGCTCAACACCAATTTTTCGAATTTTTCACGGCACCACCTCTTTCGAGCTACTGACAACATTCAAAGAGTAATAACTGTTTAAGAAAGCTTCTCAAATCTCGCCGTTCGGAGTCGGCAAAAAACTGTAGGTCCCTTCTACTCGTTAGGGAACAGTAGCGCGACCAACATGAGCAGTTGATGAGCAAGCTAGGCCCTGGTCCCCCTTTGGACTGTAGCGCCAACAACTATATTTAAATGTTGAGGAAAATATTTTTGATATTTCATTGATAGCAAGAGTTTACCCCAAACAGATGGAAAACAAAGCATAGCAAAATTATGCTTATCCCGCAACATATCAAGAACACTTTGTCATTCCTTTCAAAATCAGCAACAATTCAGAATAAATTGTCAGCATTCTTAAAGCGCTCTACTGAAATACTTGACATTACAAAAGCTTTAAAGTTGGCTCAAAACTTATCTTCGAGCACTACCAACAGCTCCTTGTCTTCATCTAAATTAACAACCCCAACATTAAACAATCTGTCTGCTAATCAAGTAGTTAGATAAGCTTTTGTGGTCAATTGGTTCTTGGTCAGTAGAGTGGATCACTTCACAGTTTTAAGAGTTGGGCACTGAATTTTAAAATTTTACATTAAAATTTGTATTTAATACTCAAAATTACTGAATGCAAAATCTTCTCCATATGCTCTTAATCAATAAATGCCAAACATCACGAAATACCGAAATCGCAAAACCTATATATGCCAAAATTGCTAGAAGAAACATTAGATGACTATTAATTCAGTTTGGTTTTAGCGCTCAATCATAAGATCCAAACTTCGGAATGTTTAGAATAATTCGGGGGATGTTTCCAAAAAAAACACTGACGCGACACTCGAGGTGAAGTAACAAGAGAGAGTTTATTGAAGTAAACAACTTGCATTCATATGCAACGTTGGTGAAGAGTTTTCGGTACAAGCAACCCCCCATATGGCGCGATATTTTAACAGTGCCAACCCCTAGTTCACACAAAAGCCAATGACAGTGTGCAAATACAGTGGGGCATAAAAATTATAGACAGAGAATAAAAAATTAAATTGACTTACAATGAGGGAATGAAAGAAAATCTCTAAAACGCCAAAACCACATAATGCGCCAAATCTCAAAAAACCGTAACTCCAAATTTTGGAATTGTCGAAAATGCCGAAAAGGAAGGAGGCCTTAAAAAAGGACTGTGTACCCACAATTTAGTTGCAATCCTATACTCCAAATTTTGAGATGGTTAAATGTGGCCGCCGTGTAGTAGTGGGTACAGTGCGACACTCACACGCCGAAGGGTCTAGGTTCGATTTCCGGCTGAACAACTCAAAGCTTCCACAGTACAACCTTTTCCGAGCTGCTGACAACAGTCAAAAAGAGTAATAACTCTCTTAGAAAAAGCTTCTCAAACTTCCCCTTCGAAGTCGGCAAGAAACTGTAGGTCCCTTCAACTCGTGAAGAAACAGTAGCGCGCGGAACCCGGATAGTTGATGAGAAAGCTAGGCCTTGGCCCCCCTGTGGACTGTAGCTCCACCCAATTATTAAATAACAGAAAGCAATATCTCTTTGAAAGTCCAATATCAGTACATACCCATGATCATTGAATGTTCTAATTAAAAAAGGACTTTGACTCCACAATTCCAAAAATTCTAAAGCTTCCAAAAGATCCAAAAACCAGAAAATTGAAGAAGACACGATTAAGAAAATTATGTATCCAACTCTTGATGTCTAAGGATTTTAAGAGCTGAGCCCACGCCCTTTTGATTTGTCACAGTATTTTCAAGTTTTATGTTTTTGGGAATTAGTTTTCTATATGAAGATTGTGTTTCCGGGATCTAGTTTCTCTTCCCCTTCCAGTTTTTAGGCCTCTGGAGTGTCCTTTTAGTTACAGAATATTACATTTAAAAGCTTTAATGTTTAAGGCTTCTAATAATAATAATTGTTGGCGCTACAGTTCAAAGGGGGACCAGGGCCTAGCTTGCTCATCAACTACTCGTGTTGTGCGCGCTACTGTTCTCTCACGAGTAGAAGGGACCTACAGTTTTTTGCCGACTCCGAACGGTGAAATTTGAGAAGCTTTCTTAGACAGTTATTACTCTTTGAGTGTTGTCAGCAGCTAGAAAGAGGTGGTACCATGAAAAATTCGAAAAATTGGTGTTGAGCTGGGAGTCGAACCTACCCTTCGGCGTGTGAGCGTCGCACTCTACCCACTACGCCACGGCGACCACTTTAAGTTTAAGGCTTCTAGGCTTTTCAAATGTTCCCATTTCGAAACTTGTCTGTCTATCGCCGTGTTCTATAACAGCAATATTTTAAATAACGGCGACAACTACTTCTGTATATACTGCCGCCTGGTAGAGTAAGCCAGTCATAGAATCATAGCACTGTAATGTAGTTTGTTTCCCTGTTCCCTGTTCTTTGTTCCATTCGCCTGGACTTTGGAAACTTTTGAAAACGCCATCTGTGCTTACAAACAATGCTAAGTTACATTATCTGTCTGACACCTATCTGATCATCTTTTTTGGAATGTTCAATCTGGTCATTGGTAAAATACACACACCAAGAATGGCTGTTGAAGAAGGTTGTCTTTTGTACTGAAAAGCCGTTTAATTGGCTTTTCTTGTCTTCTGTAATTCAGGGCTGCAGATGTTCTTAAATTAAGAAAAGTTTCAACGTTTTTTTAACAAATTTATTTTTTTTTAATTGGCGCACGCTAAAGGAATTATTTGACTCCTTAAATTGACCGAGATTAAGTCACATCACGGCTCGAAGAAATAGAGGAAAAGAGGGAGAGGTGGTACCACTGCACGTTGTTTGTAAATGCCAGTAGATTGTACTAAGGAGGAAAGGTTGACCTGCAAAGAGCATTCCATATTTGTGTGGTGGGCTAAAGAAAGAGTCTCTAACCTTAAATGTACGTCTGAAGGTGGACTTAAGCCAGATCAAAGTGGAGGAAATATACAATAATATGTGACATTGAAGAAATACGTACGTGGAGTATGTGTTTCTTTCTGTTTCCCAAAGTAAAAATAAAATTATAAAGGACATGACGCTTAAGTATACAAAAAATTAATGTCAAGCTTCTTCAGCAAATAGTGCGGTTGCTCGCGCTATAGTTTATATGGTATGGGGGGTATAAGTGATCTCTATCTTTGTAATTTTTCCGAGCGAAGAAATTTAGGGAGCTTTTTTAAAATAACTCATATTCTTTAAGTGCTCTCAGCTCAGTATTCGTTTCTTAAATTGAACCTGAACTGACGCACTTACCCTGAGTGTCACTAAGACTGTCTCATTTGCTCTCTTGGGTATATTTGTAGAACTTTGCTTGCTGAGATTTGCTTTAGGTCTTAAATAATTTCATTCTCTCTTCTCATGTTTAGCATTACTCTGCTGCCTGCAAGCTTCACCTTAAAAATAGTCAAATAGGCAGAAGACCGAATGTCATCCAATGCTTCTTACAAACTCGAATTTAAAAGCTCTGTTGCTTTTACCCCCGAATTGGCGTTGACACCTGTCTTACCAGGAACTCCACACAACGTCATTATTCCTGCTTTAGCTTCAAGTGCCAAAAACAGCGAATCAAATCAAACCCTGTCACCACCTTACCACTTTTAAAATTATTTATCAAATCTATCCATTCACAACAAACACTTGATGTGTCATCGGGCAATATCGCACTTATTACTCACTCCTCATTGACCAACCCATGCATCTAGTCGCCGGGTCTATCTGCATACGATCTTAACGCTCCAGATGCCCTCGACGCTTGAAATACTTACCTCCTCAAGTCGCGCAAGCAATTAATGTAGGCAGCTAATCTCGCCAGCAAGAGTGATTAATCGTCATTAATGTGCAACATGTCCGCCAGCTCGAAGCCAAGCATCGGCGAGCCGCCCGCCCGGGAGCGCAGAACAAGTTGAAATCGCTACCACTTCACGCGCCATCAGTTGCCCGGCACATTATGCCAAAATACCACTTTTATCGATCGCCTAGTTGTCAGTCCCTCTACATGAACGAGAAGACATTTTTTTCTTCTCCTCCACCACGAGAGCGTGTCTGCACAGCAAGTGCCGATGGAAAGTGATTCCAGCGATAATTAGGCCACAAGCATAACAATAATTGACCGCTTCGCCTTAGTTTGGGTTCTATTTGGTGGAGATTTTCCAATTTGTTGTCTGTTTTGTCAGCGGCGTTGCGAGACAAGATCTCCGGCTTCCGTCGGCGGCAACGTGACTTTCTTGTTTGTGCGACAATTTCTTCGGGTTTTGTTTGCTCGGAATTCTCGCGGGGAGGAGGTCTGTTACGGTACGTGCGTCGCTGGCTACTTTCACTGGCCGTACAGTCAGAGGCCGGCCAATTGATTTCCTCGAAATGATGTGATAATTGTGTGTGTATCCCCATGGTATCTGAATTGAGACAGATGAGGGCTGTGGGAGCTTCCACGCGGCGGAGCGGTGCGACCGTCTAAAATTAGCAACACATGGTTTGCATATCTCGGACCTCTGCCAGATTACAGACATTCACGGCTCCGAATACTGTGAATACCAAGTCCTTTGGCGTACACAGGCATTCACTCCACTAACCAGTGTGCGGCTAATTACTCGACTGCGAAATGCCGCCAACTGCGGAGCTTGACGTCCACCGGGGCCAAAGGCTGAGTATTTGATTTCCCTTTCGTTGGATGGCGGTGATTTTTAGCATTTCCCCGCTCGTAATTGTTTGGGTGGCGTCTCGGTGGTTGTTTTGGCTTAGTTCAGGCTCGCGTTTTTCATTGCGAAAACAAATTGCAGAAACACGTTTATAAAATACCTACTAACCTCCTGGCTGAGAGCGCAGGAGTGCCGCCACACAAGGCGGCGGATGATAAGCGGCAGCAATCGTGGCGGGGAGGCGGCTTGACGATTGCGTTTCTGCATACAGTTTGCTGGGAATTCGTGGTATCTTTCTTTTTCATACAAACCCGACCGAGAACTGTGGATTGTTGGAGGCCGGGACAACGTGGAACGAGTGGTCTAGTGCAAAAGGATGTTCAGCTACATTGTAGTCAAGGACTAAGTCATTTGATCAACTGGATCCTTATGTGTTGTGCGGTCTTCAACAAATCACTATGAGTGATTAATTATTTAAAATAATGGACAACATTTATATTAATGGACAACTTTGCTCACGGCATCGCTTACAGCTAAATTCATGTCTTTGAATTAATTGAGCAAATTGCCTGCCCCACGAGGTTTCCGTCGTGTCACATTATAAAAAGCACTTCATTTGCGAATATGATCAAGACGCACATGGCATGATGCTGCCGTGTAATGAGCCGTAATGACATGCGAAAATGACAATAATAGCCCGTGCAGTTTGTACAAATGACATAACATTGCTTAATTTGCGCCAATTTGCTGCCTGTTTACCAGTTCGATTAATACGAATGCTTGACGGGTTGGCTTTGTAATTTGACTAATGACCTTTAATCGACTTGTTTTAGTTTGTCAAGGGTTAATCGGTCAAGAGCCACACTGGAGTTCAGTTTGATTTGTGGTAACGGCGTTTGTTTGTTCATTTATGCAAATCAATCAACGTGCTTGTGGCTTAAATAAGAGTATGATTTTTTATTTTGACACACAATACAAGTATTGTCAATGGGTGTGTGTTATCCCGTTACTTTCCTTCTAAGCAAGAATATTTGAAATTTTTCGTTTGGAGGAACGTTGGCCCTCCTCACATACCAGGTATATCGGTATGAAGTGAGCGTCAAGAAACAAATATCTCGATAGGGAACATTTGTTGTGAACGAGCCCTTATTTTTTTTTTTTTTTTTTTTGATGAAAAATATTTAGTATACATCAAGTCATTGAACAGATAGCATCATATTTTTTCATCGTGTTAAAAATGTCGAATTTTGTAAAAGAAAGTGATGATTTGCGGAAAGCATTCATTTTTTGTTTTCATTTGAAGAAAAGTGCTGCACAGACTCGAATGCTTGTGGAGGCATATGCTCTATCAGAAGCAACATGCAAAAGATGGTTTCAACGGTTCAGAAATAATGATTTTAATGTGAGAAATGAAGAACGTGGAAGACCACCAAAAAAGTTTGAAGACGCTGAATTGCAAATATTGGATGAAGATGACATTTTGAGTCAAAAGCAATTGGCAGCAATGTAAAATGTTGCACAACAAACAATTTCTGACCGTTTAAAAGCTATGGGAAAGATCCGAAAGTGTGGAAAATGGGTGCCACATGAATTGAATGAAAGACAGATGGAAAACCGAAAAAACACTTGTGAAATTTTGCTTCAAAGACACGAAAGAAAATCGGTTTTGCATCGGATTGCTAAAATGGATTTATTTTAAGAATCCTAAACGGAAAAAAATCATGAGTTAATCTGGGACAACTATCAACATCGACTGCAAAACAAGATCGATTCGGCAAGAATACAATGCTGTGTGTTTGATGGGACCAGAAAGGTGTGCTGTACCACGAGCTCCTAAAAACTGGTGAAACCGTTAATACTGATCGAATTTGAACCATGCTTTGATCGAGAAACGACCAGAATGGGCCAGAAGACACGGCAAATAATTGCTCCATGACAATGTACCTGCACACAAAGCAAAACCGGTTCAGGATACAATCAAAACACTTGGCTGGGAACAGCTGCCACACCCGCCTTATTCACCAGACTTAGCCCCCTCCGACTACCATTTGTTTCCATCGATGGGACACTGAGGAGCACTTTGATTCCTACGAGGAGGTCGAAAATTGGGTATCTGATTGGTTTGCTTTAAAAGACGAACAATTTTATTGGCGTAGTATTCACAAATTGACAGAAAGGTGGTCAAAATGTGTAGAAAACAATCGTCAATACTTTGAATAAAATATTTTTACTTTCCCATCAATAATTAGTGTTTTATTTTCAAAAACTATGTACTATGTTTGCTATTTATTAATGTTTAACTGAGGAAGAACTATTTCCTTTCTCCTTCCCAGCTCAGCACTGGGGGCCCGTGCAAAATCGACTCACAGCTTATCTCACTTCATGTACCCATTCACCACTGCCACCATCTGAGAAATGCTCCGTTGTATTATTTAAATGACTCCTATTTAAGGAATTTTCAAGCCGAAGTTGTGTTATGTATACGATCTACACAACCCACAAATATAGCTCTCTCAAGCTTGGTATTCATAACTTTCGACACTTCTTCAGATGCCATCAAAATAAGACTTAACATTTAAAATTCCAAATACATAAGCATAATGTCACAGTTATGCCTTAAAACATGGTCGCCGTCGCGTTGTGGGTAGAGTGCGACGTCTAGGTTCGACTCTCAGCTCAACACCAATTTTTCGAATTTTTCACGGCACCACCTCTTTCGAGCTGCTGACAACACTCAAAGAGTAATAACTGTCTAAGAAAGCTTCTCAAATTTCGCAGTTCGGAGGCGGCAAAAAACTGTAGGTCCCTTCTACTCGTGAGAGAACAGTAGCGCGCACAACACGAGTAGTTAATCAGCAAGCTAGGCTCTGGTCCCCCTTTGGATTGTAGCGCCAACAATTATTATTATGTATGCCTTAAAATAAATTAAAGGTGTTATTTAAACCCAGCTTGATTCTTCAAGAGCGTTCATCTGCGCCCAAACTACACCGAAAGCCAAGTATAATATTGGCTTAGAACTCTTTTTGCTGTTGATGATCCATTATTGGAAAGTCAAGGTATAAGAAACCCTTTACTATTTCAAAGCATTCGCCATCCATTATAAATTCCTCCGAAGCAAGAATATTGCACATCTTTTCTTATGAACAGCATGTGCTTAGCGGCAGACACACTTTTAGTTGCTTCCTATTCAATTATTAAAATTTAGTTAAAACAACCTTATAGCTTCAATCATCTATCAAAACAAAAGGCATTCACTACATGGAAGGTTACAGTAGAATGCATTTTTCTTTAAGCACCGGCACAAGTTTCGAAAATTCTTAAAACAAACTTGTATATGTGTGGCAAAAGGAATAATTTGTTCGGATGCCAAATCCGGTTTTTGTTAGTTGTTTTTGGCAACTAAAACTGTACGCGTCAGTGATAAGAAGGAACGTATAGTATTGCATGCTAGAATTAATCTGAAAAGTAGCCGCTGATTTATAAGTTGATCTAGTCGTTAAGCAGCCAAATTCATACTTTTAAAGGAATCAAAATAGGTTTTTACGTGGCCGCCATGGCGTAGTAGGTAGAGTGCGACGCTCACACGCCGAAGGGTCAGGTTCGATTCGCTGCTGAATAACTCGAATTTTTCACGGCACCACCTCTTTCGAGACGCTGACAATACTCAAAGAGTAATAACTGTCTTAAAAAGCTTCTCAAACATCTCCGTTCGGAGTCGGCAAAAAACTGTAGGTCCCTCCTACTCGTGAGAGTACTACTACAACTACTCGTGAGTAGTGCGCACAACACGAGTAGTTGATAAGCAAGTTATGCCCTTGTCCCCCTATGGACTGTCGCGCTAACAATTATTATTATTATTATTAAAATACGTTCTTCTTTAAAAACATGACCCAGAAAGATGTGCGGATGACATAAGAAAATCGGATAAAAATTATTAACTTACCATACTATGCAGTGGAACTATAATTTGCTCTGGGTTCATAAAACAACAACAACAAAAAAACTTTGTCAGAACTGACATCACTTTAGTTCACATAATCATTCGTTTCTGACTTATTTCTAAGCAATCTTAATTTACGTATAAAAACGTAAAAACTTTAAACATTTGAATGAACTGAATATGGATGAGAATAAACAGACGACTCTATTATTTATGAGATTAAGATTCTTTATCATTGGAGAACGGGATGAGCCACAACACTGACCGTTAGAATAAAGGAAGAGGAGGAGCGGAGGTACCGGTACCCGTTTGTTTTAAATGCCTATGGATTGTAATGAGAGGGAAAAGTTGAGCTGTTCCATATTCTCGTGGTGTGGACGAGGAATGTTCCTCTAACCTTAAATATACGTCCGAAGGTGAGCTTAAGAATGAACGGATGGGTATTCCTCACAAGAAATGGTAATTCCTGAAGGAGAGGAAAACGGATGACTATTTCATTACAGCTTTTTTGTTGAAATGACGATACAACGACAAAAGAGTGATAAACTACGATCATTTAGTGACTCAATTAACTTCGCAGCATTTTTATTCCCAATATATATTATTGCTCGCTGTTGAATTTTATATTGACGGTGCAGGTACCGTGCGCGGAAAGATTGAGAAAGGTTTACGTTTTTATTTGAAAGGAATTTTTGCCGCATTCAATTATTTAGACGGACGTTATGACACAGTCATCGCTTAAAACTTTCAATCTCTCTTAGCACGTTTCTGAAATTATAAATTCTTAGTTCCTTTTGCAATTGTTTTTTTAGTGAAAATACACTACAAATCAACTGACTGAGGGAACACCGCAAATGTGCCATTAACAGATTAAACATTTCATTTCGGCATTGAACGGGATAATTAAGGCACGTTCGATGTGCTCCTGAAGTTTTTCTATAATAATTCGCAGAAGTTTTGCGCCAAAGACATAATAAGGCTATAGAAAAATATTTCCACTTGTTAAAATTATTTGTTAGCATCAATTTCGAATAAGAAAGCCAAAAAGACTTTTCATAAATTTCGAATAAGAAAGCCAAAAAGATTTTCCAAATAAATTAAACAGAATTGATTTTGTTTCGCCTTTGTATTTGCTGTGTAGGGCCAAGCTGAGAGTAAACACTTCGAGGTCATAATATTCACTATGCGCTGTGAACTCCGAATGAGTTCATGTAAATTAGTGGCGCTGCTGCTCCAACTGTGTTGAGTATATTGTTATTTTTTGTCTTTAAACGATTTCATTGGATTTATGAACTTAAAAAAAAAATTAAGGTTTTATTGAGTCCAACTTGCATATTAACATCGAATATTTCTATATGAATTTTGCAGACTTAAGGTTTTCCAGAACTAATTTTTTTGGCACCTCAGACATACATCGTTTAAGTTTTTTACAAAAAAAACTAATATTTTTGAATGTACAAAATACCATTTGAACTTTTCTAATCTTTTGTTGAACTAAATTTTTGTAATACGGTCTTGGCAACCTTTAAATTTAATTTAATAATAATTGTTGGCGCGACAGTCCACAGAGGGGCCAAGGCCTAGCTTGCTCATCAACTACTCGTCTTGTGCACGCTACTGTTCTCTCACGAGTAGAAGGGATCTACAGTTTTTTGCTAACTCCGAACGGCGAAGTTTGAGAAGCTTTCTTAGACAGTTAATACCCTATGAGTGTTGTTAGCAGCTCGAAAGACGTGGTGCCGTAAAAAATTCGAGGTGTTCAGCCGAGAATCGAACCTAGACTCTTCGGCGTGTGAGCGTCCCACTCTACCCACTACGCTCATCACGTAGAAGGTTTTTGTTTTTTCGTATTTTCCTTCTAAATTTTTGTCCATTTTCTTCATACTCATCTCATCATCAAACTGAATAATGTTTCAGAAGAAAAATATAATATATCAAATCTCTGTAAAATGCATGATACGATATTGTAATATATTATATCTTTGAGCGAAACAAAATTATCTATCTATCTATCTGTCTGCCCACTACGCTACGGCGGCCACTTAAATTTAATTTTCAATTTATTTTTTTTACTTAAATTTGTGAACGCACTCTTTCACTCACCATCAAACTGTCACTAAATTCGTTCAGTAAACTTTAAATTTTCATTATATTAAACTACATAAACGAGTAACATCTGCAGATTTTAAAATAAAATCAAAAAAAAGTTATCAAGTCCTTCTTGATATCGCCTATAGAGTTTTGATACGATGTGAAAAACCAAATAACAGCCAATTTCTTTTCGAGTTCATTTCGAATTCGTCTCCTTAGAAAAGGAAAAATCGAAAAACGAATCAAAATCGATAACAAATTGATCGAAAGAACGGTAAAAGTTATGACGACGTCTATCAACATTTTTTCCTTTTGTAAAATTTTTGATTTTTTGGGGATTCTTCATTTCATTGTGTCTAAATTTTTGCTTTCGGAATCCTAGCCTGCAAACACACATCCTTCTTCTTTGACTGGCGCTACAATCCAGGGTGAACTTAGATTCCAAACAAAATTTCCCTTAGTTAGAGCTCTTTTTCGTTCTGCTGCGTTGTACTAATGGCTTAGTTTCAAAAATTTTCCGATCGTAGCAGTGATGGCCATACGCTCTGCATGGTCTAGCTGTCTTAAGAATTGTATCCGAAGACGCTTGACCAGGCACATGCAACCATACAGCCCACAGAGCTCGTCGATGAATCTTTATCTCTAACTGCAATCAACAGAAACGGGACCAGAAACTGCAAGCACAACATATCTCTAAAGCCTTCCTCCTCCAAAATAAGCTTAGTAGTTTGACAAGAGTGATTTTGCATCTGATTTCGATACTGATGTTTATTTACCACGGAACCGACGAAGTCCTTTACTATCTCAAAGTTTCTACTGCCTGGTGTGACGTTCTGTCCGAGACCACGGTGTTGTGTGTCCTTCCTTGATGACAGCAGGTACTTTATTTTACTTTCATACAAATGCACACATTCTTTCTCAATTTGTGTCAAAAAACTTGTCCCTTCGACTGGCACAATCTTTCGCCAGCAACTGTCTCCAGTTATACACACCAAGATAGGTGAGATCCTTCTCCATTTGTGGGCGCTGTTTTATTGAAGACGTCTCCCTTTTGGGTTCTTCCAATGATATTTTCTAGTCAATTATTTATCCCCGCATTGCTGCCAATGTATCTAAGCGGTTGTTGGGGAAGCTTTCATTTTGAGGATGTTCTGACAGGCGTTACTTTCGATTAAACCTTAACTGCTTGACGTGGAACATTAAAGAAAGTCAATAAAATCAACGTTAGCTTCCGTGGAAATAGTTCTTCTATTTAATTTAGTACAGAAGACTACAGACATATGTTAGATTTTCAAGATTTCCACTTTAACACTAATCCAGATAACCATTGTACAAGTATCTCGGAAGACACCATTTAAGCTCATTAATATAACTCGGTGTCAGGTACATGTTTGTCAACGTTTCAGAGGAGACTAACTCCTCTCCTTGGACCATTCCTTTGGCCACGACGAAATGAATCATCGGTACGAATGTTGCTGTTACCCACAAATCTGGGGAAATAAACTAAATTGCAGTTCAACTCTACAACTTTTCAATACGGGCTTCTTACCAAATTCCTTAAACCTGTACATATCAATGTAAAAGTCTGCCAGTGTTGGAAGTTCTCCATTGTATCCTATCGTCTTTAAAGTTTTAAGGAATGTCGAAAAGTAAAAGTAGATGAGCTCCTCGCGGTGATTTTTTCTCATTTCTTCAGGGCAAAGCATTCCCATCGCATATATGATGTCAATGACCGCCGGACCATACACAGAAATTTGATAATCAACCTACAACAAAGACGATTAACATTCAGTTGACTTAAGGTTACAGCGAGGTTAGACGTACCAGCATAACATCCTCCACCTTTTCGTTGGCATCATGCTTGAACATTAAATTTTTGAAATGAAAATCACCATGATTCAGGACCATAATGGCTTTGTGTACCCTGCTGTGGGCTTGGAAGAGGTCATTACACTTATCCATAAATGTGTCTTCGAGGGCTTCCAATTTTTCAGCATACATCTGCATGCCTTCAACTTGAGCTATACTCTTACGAAGTGACTCTAAGCCCTGTTTCATAAACGGATTGATCTCCTCTTTGGGTGAGCTCAGCAGGCCTTCCTTGTAGCTTTTGACAGACTCATCACCTTCCGATGCCAGCTTATAACTGACAGCATGCCATTTGGCGATTTTCTCAAAGCAAAGCTCCACTTCCTCCTTTGTAGCAAACCGTCCTCGTATGCAGGAGTATCCCGTTGTGACCAAATCTTCTAAGACAATTACCTTTCGCGGCTTCAAGGAAGAATACAGAATTCTAAAAGGAGCATCAAGGAGCGTTAACTTTTTGCAGTGGCTTTGATATTCCTTAAGCTTACTTCGCGCAGAGACGAGTGTCATCACCATGCTCTCGGAGAATTTTTTCAAACTTCGGAACCTCTTCAGAATACATTTTAATTTCGGTATCGAAGATAGACAGATTCTCCAACAATTCCTTCTTGAAACCTTCGTCTGGCAGTGTCTTGATGATCATTGATCGTGAGTTGCTCTCTCCTGACTTAGAACTGTACTTGGTGACCGCTCGAAACATAATGCTTGCAAGGTGATCTCCTTTTCCCGAGCCAGGAGAAATTTTCAAGTCCTTTACCTAGACGAGTAGGTAGCAGATTATAAAGACGGAAAAATGAAAGAATTTGCATTTGAATGTTTACCAATATAGTGTCATCCTTTTCGTACTGCCGCAGGACCATTTCGAAGAACTCCTTCGTCATCCATGTGGGAGGCACAGTCTCATCATCGTTGTAATCTTCCATGTTGTTTGTGGAACACCTGCATCCAATTATTGACTAAAGCCAGATAAGAGTTTAGCAAAAGACAAGTGCCGACGTGCTATCTAATCTTAGTGACGTCTGACACAATTGTAAAAGCTAAGCGTGCCAAGATTGTAGTAAGTGATTGCAATGGCTATCACCAATGACAGATTGTTTGGCGTTTTAATAAGAAAAGCCTTTTGACTAAATGTACTTTTCGAAAGAAACCACGTGTGATCAGAGACCTTTAAAGCGAATGACTCCACTATCCCAAATGGAATAAATAGAGTCCACGTACGAAACATAAATTCTGCGTCTAGAGGGTAGAACTTAGTCTCTCTCTTGTATCGCAAGTTTGGCTATCTTGAATGTCGAATGTTTTCTGCTTGTATGGCATTGATCAATAAATCTACATTTTTACTTAAAACCCGTTAGACAATATTTAGAAATACAGAAGGAAAGCATGACTTTCAAATATGTTAGAAGAACATATTGGCAACACCTTTTTAACTGGGGTCCATTTTGTTGGCTACCAAGTGATTTATTTTCAGTTTTGTTTGAAAAGACCTAGCAAGGTATAGACTTGATGAATTGGCCCTAAACAAGACTGCCCATGATCACAATATTAAAAAGCAAATTTTGTTAAGCGATAAATCTTTCTTTTCCTTGAATGGAAATGAAAACGATGCTGAGAGAAACTCCTATCCACAAACAGTCACTGTTTGGTGCTATAATTGGTCCATACTTCTTTTAAAATGATGTTGACTAAAAGGCTATAGACGATCGTTACCCATTAGAGCCACGACTGCCCATCATTTCAATTCAACAACCATAATGTACAGGAGCTTTCAACAAGACGGCTCAACATATCGCACAGGCTACACTCCATTTATTAAAGGAACGATTTTGTTTTAAGTCATAGATACTTGAAGTGATCTTCAAGATCTTGCGATACAACGGCGCTTAACTATTTTCTGTGGGGCTGTGAAGTCCCGTGGCCGCCGTGGCGTAGTGGGTAAAGTGCGACTCTCACACGCAGAAAGGTTCGATGAACACGGCTGAACACCTCGAATTTTTCACGGCACCACCTCTTTCGAGCTGCTGACAACTCTCAAAGAGTACTGTCTAAGAAAGCTTTTCAAAATTCGCCGTTCGGAGTCGGCAAAAAACTGTAGGTCCCTTCTACTCGTGAAAGAACAGTAGCGGACACAACACGAGTAGTTGATAAGCAAGCTGGGCTCTGGTCCCCTGCGGACTGTCGCGCCATATAATTATTATTGTGAAGCCTCTAGTCTAAACTGATGATACCAAAACAGCTGACTACGTGGAGGACAAAAATTGCCGCATTATTGCGAAGCCTCTAGTCTAAACTGATGATGCCAAAACAGCTGACTACGTGGAGGACAAAAATTGCCGCAGTATTGCCTTATTATCGGCACAAATGTCATCAAAACTTTGGCTTCCAGATTCGATTACGTCCGAGAAAGCAATGGCAGACATACTCGTATGCCAGAAATCATATTTAATTTTTAATGCCAAAAAAATCGTTCCAAAAAGTGCACCTTTACTTTATTTAATTTCAGCTCTCTCTCTCAATTCAACAAACTCTACTTTTGATTTACAGGAATGTAGGTATTACACATCACTCAATAAGTCACAGGACATATAGGGGGCGCCACTTTTAAAACAAAAATAGTACATATTGATAATTTTCGTTAGTGGCGCCCCCTATATGTCGTGATGTGTTATATGATGTTCAGTTAATAGTACTTGTACACCACGCATCCAGGCTAGAAACAATAATATAAACAACACTGTGAATTATTAGTTTGTACAAACGGAATGAATCAGCAAATTCTCTTCACCACTCGTTAATTGCTAACGTCTTCTGAATGGTTGGCTACACATATTGAAAACGAAACACGTGTAAAACATTAAAAAATTGCAAACTTCTGATCGAGGTGGAGAAATGGAAACTGCAAATCATAGCGTGACTGATTACATAAATGGCATCGTCAACCTACTGCACTGGCTTGTATTTACGACTCCAGAGTAATAAACAAACATGCAGATATCGCAAGCAGTCTAATAAATATATCGCACAGCAAATGATGAGCGATGGAGTGGGACATAGATTAGTGTCCGAGGCATCAACGGATTTCGATAAGATAGGTTCACTTAATTAATTATGAGAAACATCCATCCATATAATACAAATAAGTGACCCACTCATGGAGGTAATAGTAACACAACTTTTGAAGGACAATATCATTACCTCTGCCTCTATGTTGAGAGACAATTGAAAAATTTTGACTTGAAGGAGAAATACAAGCACACACGTGTTTATTTTTCGTCTTCCTAATCTGATTTGATCTGATGATTGGGTTGAAAACTGTCATGCAAAAACATTTCACAAAGTTTTCAAACGCAACGAGGTACTTCCAAAATCACACTCCAACATATTCATTTTTCCAAGAACACTTGTTTCGATTATATTTATTTTTAAGATTAAAAAATTCACACTTTCCCCATCCCATTTCTTTTGAAAAATTCCCACAAACAACGTGTAAATACCTTATAAAAACCACTGTCTCTAAACTGAATAGTGCAGCTCGAATTTTTGAGCTAGGTTAAGTAACCGGTACAGTTCACGGCGCGCTAAAGAATGAGATTGAATACGAAAAGAAAACAAGCGAATAGCACACAAAGTGTTGTGACGTAGAAAGAGATAATTTTGTCGGGTATCCCTCAAACAGTGGGGCGCAAACTATCATAGAAATGTAGACTATAAACATTTTCCATGGCAAATTAACTATTTTAACTTATGTTGAAGAATTTTAGATTTGATACATAGGTGAATATGACTTTGTTACTTCATCTAGCTCAGTTCACTTTCTGGAAAAGACCCAAAAAGTACAGATCGACACGCACCAACCTATTTGTCGATTTTAAAACCGCATATGACAGTGTGCGGAGAGACGAGCTAGAGAATGCCATGTCCATGTTTTGGCATTCCAACCAAGCTTGTTGGCTTGTGAAGGATGACGATGGAGGACTCTCGCTGCTCCGTCAAGATCAATAAGCTCACCGAGACATTCATATCAAAGAAGGTTTTAGGTAAGACAACGCGCTTCTTCTTTAACATCATCCTTAAGAAGATCGTCCGTAACTCAGCAGTCAACACCAGCTGCACGAACTTCGAAAAGTCAGCTCAACTTCTAACTGTTGCGGACGGCCTTAACATGATTTGACGAACAAGGCTTTTGCTGGCATTGAAGCGAAACCGGCATAAATCAGTTTAGCAATAAATGAAGCCAAACGAAGTACATGCTGTCATGAAGGAAGAACATACAACATCGATGTCTCAGTCTGGACGTCACGCTAAGCAGCAGAAACTTCGAGGTAGTAGAGAACATCGTCTACCTCAGCTCCGCGATAAATAGGTTCAACAACATGAGAACCGAATTCAAACGCAGAACTATTCATGTCAATCGCTGTTTCTTTGGGCTCAAGAGGCAATAGAGTAAGAAAGCCCACTGTCGCAAGACTAGACTTGCCTTATATAACAACATGATCATTCCACACCTGCCTTACGGCGCGGAAACCTGGATGTTACTAAAAGCGGTGAAGGTAGGTTTTAGTCTTTTCGAGAGAAATGTTGTCCTTGCGAATTTTGTCCTGCTCACCCAAAGGGACTTATTATGCCATACACCTCATACAACGTATTGCCCTGATAGAAATTAACCCTATTAATAGTAAATAGTCCGATTTTGCTGTATTATGGAGGGTGTCTGTTCAAAACAAATCTTGGACGTTGGCATGCTTTACTAAACTAAAGAGGACCGTTGACGAGACCACTCGTTCCTGAGCTTTGTGCTATTACTACTATTTCAAATTAATCCTACAAAGACTTTCTTCGTAGCTGTATGCAAATGGAGGAGGTCAAAATCATTACCAAAATTATTTGTTCTTACGTAGACATCTCCAAATTACAATAAAACATGTAAGCATATGTCCTCGACTATCTGAGTAAGCATGCAAACTGAAAAAATCTGTTTGAGCATTGGGAGATAAGATTTTCCGTGCGGAGTTGCCCGTCACTACCTTTTTGCGTTTAGGGACATTAAACTTAACGAGTGAGTTGATAAGCTATCCAAACGCAGCATCCTTTCTCAACGAACTTCGAAAAATATTCCTGCTTTATCTAATTTTGTTTCAAACTTTCAACAAAGAAACGGAGAATGAACATCCACAACTCTAAACGTCACCACGGTGACGATGACAAACGGTTTAGGTAAATTTCAGTACTCCTATCAAGATCTGAAGTAGATCAAAAAACGCAATAATTCTTTTGTCTCCCGCCACGTGTCCACCAAATTCCCTTCACCACTGTTTTATAATTGCTAAAAGCTCCCTCAAAAATTATTGTAATTTCATTAAGCTCCCCAAATTGCAAACACGCACCGGGGATAGAGACCACTGGACTAGTCATGTGTAAACTAAAAAAGCTCTCAGTTGTTGTGCCTGCCACTCGAGCTGCGTATTCCAACTATAGTCAGTATTATCTTCTATTTTCGCCAAGTTTACAACACATTTGTTATTGTTCTGCGTTCGACTGCGAAATAGCCGCATATCTCCAAAAAGCAGGGAAAAATGTGTTCGGATTACGGTGGGGGAAAGGAACTTCGACACGCATTAGTTAGAACAATTTAAGTATCCGGTAACATGACAAACTTCAATGTCGACGAGTTGCAAGCACCCGCGTGGATGGACAGAGAGTTTCTCCAGGGCGTGCTGCGGAGCTCCGAAAGTGATGACAGCATCGAGGTAAGAGATACACAAACATTTCAGTTCAGACATATGGCTGAGCTTTTAATGGACTTTGCAGGTGACAGAATTTAAGTTCTCTCCGGCAACCGCCAAGGGCGATCACTATGCCACTTCTGCAGAATCGGAGGAATTCTTATTGCCCTTCATCTAATTGCAGCTTGACTTCCAACTCTCCTCCTATGGTCCAGCCACTGTGGACCTCACCTACGCTACATTCACGTTCTTCGATGAAGACGTCAGACGGAAACGTCGGGATGAGGTTATGTACTTCTATGAGGGGCGTTCAATATATTCTCGGTATCGGGGTGAAGCTGTGGTTATATATGTATAAAACACTCATTATTAATGGGAAAGTAAAAACATTTTATTCAAAGTATTGACCATTGTTTTCTACACATTTTGACCACTTTTCTGACAATTTGTGAATACCATGCCAATAAAATTGTTCGTCTTTTAAAGCAAACCAATCAGATACCCAATTTTCGACCTCCTCGTAGGAATCAAAGCGGTACTCAGCCAATGCGTATCCCATCGATGAAAACAAATGGTAGTCGGAAGGAGCCAAGTCTGGTGAATACGGCGGGTGGGGCAGCTGCTCCCAGCCAAGTGTTTTGATTGTATCCTGAACCGGTTTTGCTTTGTGTGCAGGTGCATTGTAATGGAGCAAAATTACCTTGCCGTGTCTTCTGGCCCATTCTGGCCGTTTCTCGATCAATGCATGGTTCAAATTGATCATTTGTTGTCGGTAGCGATCAGTATTAACGGTTTCACCAGGTTTTAGGAGCTCGTGGTACAGCACACCTTTCTGGTCCCACCAAACACGCAGCATTGTCTTCTTGCCGAATCGATCTGGTTTTGCAGTCGATGTTGATGGTTGTCCCAGATTAACCCATGATTTTTCACCAGTAACAATCCAATGCAAAACCAATGTTCTTTAGTGTCTTTGAAGCAAAATTTCACAAGTGTTTTTTCGGTTTTCCATCTATCCTTCATTCAATTCATGTAGAACCCATTTTCCACACTTTTGGATCTTTCCCGTAGCTTTTAAACGGTCAGAAATTGTTTGTTGTGCAACATTCAACACTGCTGCCATTTGCTTTTGACTCGAAGCGTCATCTCCATCCAATATCGTTTGCAATTCGGCGCCTTCAAACTTTTTTGGTGGTCTTCCACGTTCTTCATTTCTCACATCAAAATCATTATTTCTGAACCGTTGAAACCATTTTTTGCATGTTGCTTCTGATAGAGCATGATCACCATATGCCTCGACAAGCATTCGATGCGACTCTGCAGCACTTTTCTTCAAATGAAAACAAAAAGTTAATGCTTTCCGCAAATTATCACTTTTTTGGTACAAAATTCGACTTTCGACACGATGAAAAAATATGATGTTGTCTGTTCAATGACTTGATGTATACTTAATATTTTTCACAGATGTCATAGCAAACAAAGAAAAAAAAAATAAAGGCCTCGTTCACAACAAATGTTCCCTATCTCCCTCACTTCCTGGTAAATTGACCTATTTATCAAGTAGTATATTCATGTAAAATTTCATAGAAATGTGATTATTAATTCGCGTTTCATCTCTAGTTGAACAGAATTATAATGGCAACTGAGACGATGATGGTAAAAATTAAGCATCGCGCTGTAATTAAATTTCTCCCTTAGCAAGAAAACAAGGAAGGAAAAGGAAAAAGAAAGAAAACTATTCGTGAAGAGATAGTGGCTGTGTACCAGAGTTCCGCACCTTCATTATCAACTGTGCAAAAGTGGTCAAGTGAGTTCAAGAGAGTGAGAGAGAGCATTGAAGACGACATCTATCCGGCGCCGCGACTACTACTTGTACGGGAGAAAGCTTCAAAGAAGTCGCAAAACTTGTTCTTTAGGATGCCCGAATAAATGTGAAAATGATAACAGAGATCACAAAGCATTCAACTGGTACCATTCACACCATTCTTCATGACCATCTTAACCTTTCAAAAGTCAGTGCAAGGTGGGTGCCACGAATGCTCACAGTGCCTCAGAAAAAAGTGAGAATCGCATGCTGTAGAGAGCTTTTGGAGATGAATTGTTCCTGGGGACGAAACATGGATTCACCACTATGACCCTGAAAGCAAACAAGAGTCCATGCAGTGGCATAAAAAAGGAACACACCCCCCGAAGAAGTGCAAAGTCACTCCGTCTGCCGGGAAGTTCATGGCCACAGTTTTTTATGACTCAAAGGGAATCTTGTTCATTGAGTATAAAAAAGGTGAAACCATCAACGCCATATCCTACGTTTTTACTTTGCATAATTTGTGGGAGGAAATTAAAAAGAAAAGACTGGGTTAACTCGCAGCGGGTGTGTTGCTTCTTCATGACAATGTTCCTGTTCACACGGCGCCAGTTTTGTGGCCAGAGATTGTGGTTTCGAAGAAATCTAATACCCACCCTATAGTCCAACCTCGCCCCTAGTGATTATTTCCTGTTTCCGGATTTGAAAAAATGTCTTCGTGGAGAAAGGTTTTCAGATGATGAAGAACTCAAGTCGGCAATAAATGGGTATTTTGCAGAGAAGGAGGATATTTATTTTTTGAGGGCTTAAAAAAGCTTATATCAAGATGTAACAAATTCATTGATGTTAGGGAAGATTATATAGATTATATTAAAGAATAAAAACAATTTAAATTGAATTCGCATTTTCGTTTAAATCGATACCAAGAATATATTGAACGCCCCTCGTAGTTGAGATCCTTTTCCATTTGTGTTTTCTATTTTATTGAATACGCTTTATATAGCATTCTTCCAAGTCAGTTTTTTACCGCGCGTTACTGCCAGTTTGTGTAAGTGGTTGTTTGGGAAACGTCCATTTTGAGGATGTTCTTCTCTCTGTGACAGGCATGACTTTCGGCTAAAAGTTTACTGCTTCACGTGGGAAGTTAAAGAGTGTCAATAAAATTAACTTGAACTTCCTTGGAAATGGTTCTTTTCTTTAATTTAGTTCAGTAGACTACAGAAAATATTGAAGAAATTATTACATTTCTACTTCAACACTAATCCAGATAGCCATTGTACAAGTATCTCGGAAGACACCATTTAAGTTCACTGATATAACTAGGAGTCATGTACATGTTTGCCTGCATATCAAGGGAGGTCAGGTCCTTTCCCTGGACCATACCTTCGGACACTATGAAATGAATCATCGGTACGAATGTTGCTGTTACCCACAAATCTGGGGGAAAAAAATAAATTGCAGTTCAACTATACAACTACAACACTGCGGGCTTCTTACCAAATTCCTTAAACCTGTACATATCAATGTAAAAGTCTGCCAGTGTTGGAAGTTCTCCATTGTATCCGATCGTCTTTAAAGTTTTAAGGAATGTCGAAAAGTAAAAGTAGATGAGCTCCTCGCGGTGATTTTTTCTCATTTCTTCAGGGCAAAGCATTCCCATCGCGTATATGATGTCAATGACTGCCGGACCATACACAGAAATTTGATAATCAACCTACATCAAAGACGATTAACTTTCAGTTGACTTAAGGTTACAGCGAGGTTAAACGTACCAGCATAACATCCTCCACCATTTCATTGGCATCATGCTTGAACATTAAATTTTTGAAATGAAAATCACCATGATTCAGAACCATAATGGCTTTGTGTCCCCTGCTGTGGGCTTGGAAGAGCTCATTGCACTTATCCATAAATGTGGCTTCAAGGGCTTCTAATTTTTCAGCATACATCTCCATTCCCTCAATTTTAGCTATATTTTTACGAAGTGACTCTAAGCTATATTTCATAAACGGATTGATCTCCTCTTTGGGTGAGCTCAGCAAGCCTTCTTTGTAACTTTTGACGGACTCGTCGCCTTCTGATGCCAACTTATAACTGACAGCATGCCATTTGGCGATTTTCTCAAAACAAAGCTCCACTTCCTTCTTGGTAGCAAAACGCTCTCGTATGCACGAGTATCCTAGTGCAACCAAATCTTCGAAAACAATAATTTTTCGCGGCTTCATGGAAAAATACAGAATTCTAAAATGAGCGTTATTGAATATTAGCTTTTTGCAGTGGCTTTGATATTTCTTAAGCTTACTTCGCACAGAAACGTGTGTCATCACCATGCTCTCGGAGAATTTTTTCAAACTTCGGAACCTCTTCGTTGTACATTTTGATTTCGGTATTGAAGAATGACTGATTCTCTAACATTTCCTTCTTGGAACCTTCATCTGGAAGTGTTTTGACAATCATTGATCGTGAGTTGCCCTCTCCTGATTTAGAACTGTACTTGGTAACAGCTCGAAACATAATGCTGCAAACGTGATCTCCTTTTCCCGAGCCAGGAGAAATTTTCAAGTCCTTTACCTGAAAATGTGGGCAGCAGATTGAGAAAGTAGCAGGAGAGAATTTACATTTGGATGTTTACCAATATAGTGTCATCGTCTTCGTACTGCCGCAGGACCATTTCGAAGAAATCCCCCGTCATCCATGTGGGAGGCACAGTCTCATCATCGTTGTAATCTCCCATGTTGTTCGTAGAACACCTGCAAACAATTGCTGACGAAAGCACTTGTCAGATAAGAGTTTAGCAGAAGTCAATTACCGATGTCCTATCTTATCTAAGTGACGTCTAAAAGATTGCAAAGGCTATCTCTAATTGCGAACTATTTGGTATTTTGATAAAGAAAGTCTTGTGACTAAATGTACTTTTCGAATGAAAGTGTGGGCTTATCTGTTTACTGAGCTCATTCCTGGAACCCAGGGGGGCAATTCGAATATTAATCGAAGGTGGGTGCCGCGGCGTTTACAGCAACTCAAGGTTCGTTTCCGGCTGTACACCTTGACTTTTTCACGGCACAACCTGTTTCGAGCTGCTGACAGTGACAATCACCACTGCTCCCAATGTAATCACTACAGCCACAAGCGAAACATAAATTCTTTATCTTAAGGCCCCTTTCTTACAATGTAACTGGTTTAGGAAGATCAAAAATATATGACAACTTGTAGTCACGTCTCCCGCTTATGTCGCAAGTTCAGTCATCTTGAATGTTGATATAAATCCCCTCTGATTTTTGCCTCTCTGTTCTATAGAATTTATCAACAAGCCAACATCCTTACTTAAACCGAAAACAACAAAATTAAGTAGCAAGTGTTGACTTTCTCATATTTAAAGTTTCATAAAATCTGTTCAGATGAGAAGGCGTGAAGAGAAAAGAGCATGCAGAACGACTGCAGACTAAAGGATTGATGATTATTTGACCGAAAACAAGAATCTCGAAAATCTATTACTTACTATTATTCTCGAAACTGTTAAGGCTATAAAAGATTCATACTGCGCTGTGATGGTATAAAGACGGGACTAAAGGAGAAACTTGTTGTTAAGTTCTTCAAAAATTAAAATAAAAACTCTTTTGAGAAATTGAGATGTGATATGGAAAAGTTTATAGGACACAAAATCAAAGTCCCATATAATGAAAAATTCACCAACAAACCTTGTATAGAGAATACGAGGATACATGGAAATTGAAAAATTTTAGCTACAAATTGATATAATTTCCTTCTTGATAAAAAAGAAATCAGAAAATGTTTAAAGTTGACGTTCTTGCATATCCTTGCAAGTAAACGAAAATTAAAAGGTTTAAAACTTAAAGTAAACAAACATTTCTTTGGCTCTGGGCAAATTAATCAGTTGCCAAGAGGTTAGTTTTCACATCTTTTTGACATGTTTTAATAAATAGAATTAGTAAGGGGTAGATTTAGCAAATGGGCGAATTCTGAAACTATCTTTTGCTTGAACGGATACGAAAACAAAACAAAACTGGCGTATTTGAAACAATGAAAATCCTCATGTGCATTTTGAGACACCGTTCTCTACTTATGCTAACTTCTTAACGCAAAAATTGATCCGTAGTATAAAAATAATTGTTGGCGCGACAGTCCACAGGAGGACCAGGGCCTAGCTTGTTCGTCAACTACTCGTGCTGTGCGCGCTACTGTTCTCTCACGATTAGAAGGGACCTACAGTTTTTTGCCGACTCCGAACAGCGAATTTTGAGAAACTTTCTTAGACAGTTATTACTCTTTGAGTGTTGTCAGCAGCTCGAAAGAGGTGGAAAAATTCGAGGTGTTTAGCCGGGAATCGAACCTAGACCCTTCAGCGTGTGAGCGTCACACTCTACCCAATACGCCACGACGGCCACTAAATTGATTAGTACTTCTGTTAAAATTATGCCGACTTAAACGCTACAGTAACCGCTATAGACTGCCCGCAATATCGTTCAGAAATTGGGGTTCGAACAAAGCGATTTATTGAAGGAAAAACTTTGTTTTGGGTTGGCTTTCAAAATCGTGTGACTTAAGAGCGCTTAACTATCTGCTGTGTGACTGTGAAGTCGCTTTCAGCCGATGAACCCAAAATGGGTTACCATTTACAAATTTGAACATCAAATTGGACAAGGTTTATTCCAGTAACAGCGTTCAAAAACATTCATTTTAAAAAACTCATATTTAATTTATTCTATTTCAGTTCTCTCTCTAAAAACAACACATTTTTCTATTGATATACAGGAACATAACACATAACGGGACAAATAAAGGGCGCTACTAACACGAAAATTAATATTAAATTAATAGTTTATGTTAGTGGCACCTTCTATATGTCACGGAACTTATTAAGTCATCTAAATTACACTATAAACCATTAGTTTGTCTAAACAGAATGAAGTTCTCGTCATCCACAAGCTCACTTCAGTACCTACTATCCTCTGAATGGTTGGCTACACATCTGAACTTTGGATAAGTACAGGTTCACTTAACACTCATCAACATAAAAAAGAAGTGATGTACTCTTACAAGAAATAATCACTCTAGTTTTTAAGGTCAAATTCATTACCACTGCCTTTATGTTAAGAGACAATTAAAAAATTTAAGTTTATAGAAGAAATACAAGCACACATTATTTTTCGCCCTTATCATTTGATTTAAACTGATATTTGGGGAGAACACCCTCACGCTCCTTCATTTATGTACGTTGATAGTCAAAAACATTTCACAAAGTTATCAAACGCAGCGAAATATTAAAAACACAAATTCCGAAACCGCGCCCCATAACAATCCTTTCTATTTCCAAAAACACATGTTTCATAATTCAATTAGATTTATTTTTATGTGTGATCAAAGAAATACCACATTTCCCATCCCAATTCTTTCCAAAGTTCCCACAAACAATTTGTATTGTAAATACCTTTTTAGAAGCTCGTGTAGCTTGAAGTTAACCGGTACAGTTCACTGCGCGCTAATGAATAAGAAAAGAAAACATACGAATAACACACAAATTATTTTGACACAAAAAGAGATAATTTTGTCGAGTATCTCTGAAGCTTTGGATAAATACAGTAGGGTGCAAACTTTCACGGACAGCGGATGTTTAAAGAAATATAGATTGTAAATGCATTCATTGACAAATTAACTTAGGTTAAAGAGTTCTCGAATCTTGTGCATACGTGGACATGACTAGAGAATATTTGTTTACTTCATCTAGCTCAGTTTTTCTTCACAATACGCAGACCCAAAAAGTACACGACGGTATTAAGATCGCATGTAACAATCATATCTAGTCATGTCTAGGATAACGATGGAGACCTCTCGCAGCTCCATCAAGGTCTGTATAGAGCTCAGCAAGTCCTTCAATATCGAAAAGCATTTAGATAAGGCAACGCGTTGGCATGTGTCTTATTTCATATCATTCTTGAGAAGATCACAAGTCAACACCAGCAGCACGTATTTCGATAAATCAGCTCAACTGCTGGTCTTTGCCGATGACATTAACGTTATTGGACGAACACAACTAGCCGTCAATGCGGCGTTTGCTAATATTGTAGCGGAGGTGGTTAAAACGGGTCTGGCATTAAATGAGGGCAAGTGTACGCTGTCGTGAAGGAAGAACACACAAGATCGACCTCTCGGACAGAGAACAACATTAGGCATCAGAAATTCGTCTACCTTGGCTCCTCTTTAAATAGGGATAAAATATCAGTACCGAATTCAAACTTAGAATCCAATCGCTACTTTCTAGGGCTCAAGAGGCAATTGACAAAAAGATCCTCTTCTCGTCAAACTTGTATAACAACTTGATCGTCACAGTCCTGCTTAATGAGACATACTAAAAGGGGATAAGGATTACTTCAGTCTTTTCACTGGAGGATTAGATGAAACGAAGAGGTCCTTCAAGTGGAGAAGGACCTAAACCAACTTGAAGTGCGTAATTGAAGGCAGCTGTCGAAAGATCGTGCAGATTGGTGCGGCATGTTAGTTGAGGCCCAGGTTTACCCCGGCCTGTAGCGGCACGCGAAAAAGAAGGGCTGCGAGCTAAGAGGTATCATACTTATGGAACAGACAAACTAGCTGACCATTGTGAGGTACTCCAAATAAGTTGGTTCTGGAAGTTGTTGTGATCACTGAGGATTGTGCTGTTTAAATTCAAATGTATCTCTACAAGGAATTTCGTCCAGATTAAAAGAAATTCGTGAGCAAGCTCTGGAGAAAAACGAATTTTAGAAAAGATTCCAATGTACTAAGTCGTAATAATATGCATCCTCCATCCGCGTGACATCACAATTTGGCCTATGCTGTGCTTCCCGTCACTTCCACCTCCCAGCCTTCGGTAAGTGAGACAACTGTTAAACTACACAAACGCAGCATCTTTTCTCAACGAACTTCGAAAAATATCCCTGTTTCAGTTAAGTTAGTTGAACATTTTTCAACAAAGAAGCGGAGAAATAGCAACTCTAAACTTAATCAAAAAGAAACACTGACTAGTAACGCAACAATTAAATTGTCTCTCGCCACGTGTCTGCCAACTTCCCTTCCACACTGTTTTATAATCGCCTAAAGCTCCCCCAAAAATAATTCAAATTTCATTAAGCTCCCTAAATTGCAAACACGCACCAGAGATAGAGACCACTGGACTAGTCATGTGTAAACTAAAAAAGCTCTCAGTTGTTGTGCCCGCCACTCGAGCTGCGTATTCCAACTATAGTCAGTGAATCTTCTATTTTGGCCAAGTTTACAACACATTTGTAATTGTTTTGCGTTCGATTACGAAATACCCGCATATCTCCAAGAAGCAGGAAAATATGTGTTCGGATTACGGTGGGGCGATAAGATAGCTGCCAAAAAGTTGATAGATGCGCACGCTGCGCACAGTCAAACAGTCGACTTTCGATTATTTAAGGGAAAGGAACTTCGACCGCATTAGTTAGAACGATTTAAGTATCCGGCAACATGACAGACTTCAATGCCGACGAGTTGCAAGCACCCGCATGGATGGACAGGGAGTTTCTCCAGGGCGTGCTGCGGAGCTCCGAAAGTGATGACAGCATCGAGGTAAGAGATACACAAACATTCCAGTTCAGACATATGGCTGAGCTTTTAATGGACTTTGCAGGTGACAGAATTTAAGTTCTCTCCGGCAACCGCCAAGGGCGATCACTACGCAACAATTATGTTCCGGGCATCCGTGAAATATCAATTGCGAGATGGTGTAGTGCAATCGAAGTCGATCATCATTAAGACTCTGCCCGAGGAAGACTCACACAAGAAGGAGTTCTTCAGTGAGTCCCAAATCTTTAAGACCGAAACCGCCATGTACCTCGAGACGATTCCTAAGTTCGAAGAACTTCTCAAGAGGGCTGGAGATAATACGAAACTTGGCGCAAAGTAAGCGCCTCACTAACGTCTTTGAAACCAAGACTTTCAAGACTCTTCTCTTTTCAGAATGCTCTACCATTCAATGAAGCCGCGGCAAGTGCTCGTATTCGAAGATCTAGTACCTCAGGGCTACACGGTAATTCGGGATCGCTTGCTGAACCTGGACGAAACCAAGGCTGCCATAAAAAAACTGGCTAAGTGGCACGCTGTGAGCTATAAACTCGGACTGGAATCTGACCCCATTGTGACGAGGTACGACCAGAGTTTCTTTGATATTCCACATTTCAAAGGCTCCAGCTACGCTACCATGGGCATAGAGTTGACGAACAAAATGTTAGCCACTCTGGAGGGCCAAGAGATATTTATTTCAAAACTAAAGGCAATCGACAACGACCTGGTTGATAAATGTGTGGACATTTTCCACTCCGCAAAGAATGGAGAGAAAGGGATTCTTGTTCTGAATCACGGGGACTTCCACTTGAAAAACCTCATGTTTCGTCAATTGGAAGACGGCACCACGGAGGATGTTCTCTTGGTAAAAAAGTCAGTTCTGTTGAAACGAAATGAATCTCATCCGCTTCATTTGATTTCAGCTTGACTTCCAACTCTGCTTCTATGGTCCAGCCACTGTGGACCTCACCTACGCCACATTCACGTTCTTCGATGAGGAAGTCAGACGGAAACATCGGGATGAGGTATTGTACTTCTATGTAACCACCTTCCTGGATACTCTGCGGAAGATTGAGTTCACCGGAGAGATGCCCACCTTAGCCGAATTTTGCCGGGAATTCATCAAGAATCGGAAGTTTGGTAAGGAATCCGCTGCTTTGCATATGTCATAAAATTAAATCGTATTCCTGTTTCAGAGATTTTTATGGTCACAACGTTTTTTCCGCTCTTCTACGCATTTACTCATCCCGCCGACTATGACATACCGAAAATTATGCAATCTGTCGACTACAGAAGCCAATTCTACTTCATTCCACAATTCATCGAGGAGATTAAGGAGGAATTGCCTAAGTATTTGTACAAGGGGTACCTGGACTAGAATTTTTGATTGTAACATGTTGTGGAAATACATTTTTTAGAGATTTTTTCTTAAACTTAATATATTTTTTTCGACCTATTCAGAGCTTTGTTGTTCTATACAAATCTGAAACTGTATTCTGGCCAACGATTGCTCAACAAAATGACAAGCGTTATGGACAGTGCAATGAGCATGCCATTCACTGAAGTCAACAAACTGATTTACTTTAAATAAAGTTCAAAAACGGGAGAGGCTTCAAACATTTCTTTAACAATCGTCCCTTGTAATGAAATGAGATGCAAATTAAGGGCTTAAATTTGTTGTAAATTTCTTAATGCAGGAACGTTTTTTTTAATTTTAATTTAAATTAAAAGAGATGACCTGGTTGGGCGCATGCACCAGCTCATCTGTAAATATGGTCGGAGGAAAGCATGCCCGATGAGTGGAATCTCAACTTCGTTTACCCGGTTCACAAGAAAGAAGACGCCTTTGACTGCGCCAACTACCGGGGGATTAGTCTCCTGAACATCGCATACAAGATCCTCTCTGCCGTATTGTGTGACCGTTTGTCCATAACCTGATAGGTCTCTATCAGTGTGGTTTCAGACCAGGGAAGTCCACTATAGACCAGATCTACACATTACGGCACATCCTGGAAAAGTCCCAAGAAATGCAAATTGACACTTACCACCTATTCGTCGATTTCAAGGCTGCATATGATAGTGTGCATAGAGACGAGCTATATAGTGCCATGTCTAGTTTTGGCATTCCTACCAAACTCGTCAGTTTGTTTAGGAGGACGATGGAGAACTCTCGCTGCTCCATCAAGGTCGGTAACGAACTCACCGAGACCTTCAATGTCAAAAAAGATTTTAGGCAAGGCGACGCACTGTCATGTGACTTCTTTAACACCGTCGTAGAGAAGAACGTGCGGAACTCACAAGTCAACACCAGAGGTACGATCTTCCAGAAGTCAGTCCGATTGCTAGCTTACGCTGATGACATTGACGTGATTGGACGAACACAGCGAGCCATTAATGAGGCGTTTGCTGGCATTGAAGCCGAAGCGGCTAAAATGGGTCTGGCGGTAAATGAGGGCAAACCTAAGTACATGCTGTCATCAGGGAAGGACACACAACATCGACGTCTCGGACAGAGCGTCACACTAGGCAGCAGAAACTTCGATGTAGTTAAGGACTTCGTCTACCTCGGCTCCGCGCTAAACAGGGACAGCAACATCAGTACGGAAATCAAACGCAGAATCACTCTTGCTAATCGCTGTTTTTTTGGGCTCAAGAGGCAATTGAGTAATAAAGCCCTCTCTCGAAGGACTATGCTCGCTTTATATAATAGCTTGATCATCCCCGTCCTACTTTATGGCGCCGAAACTTGGACGTTAGCAAAGGCGGATGAGGAAGCCCTTAGTCTTTTCAAGAGAAAAGTTTTGCGTGCGATTTTTGGTCCTGTTTGCGTTGATGACATCTGGAGGAAAAGATTTAACGACGAGCTCTATGGGCTGTACGGCGACATGCACCTGGTCAAACGTCTACGGAAGATGGCTAGGCCATGTAGAGCGTATGGACACCACTGCTCCGGCCCGAAAAGTCTTTGAATCCATTCCATTGGGACAACGCAACAGAGGACGACCTAGACTAAAGAGGCGCACACAAGTGGAGAAGGACCTCAACCAACCAACTAGAGACAGCTGGCAAAAGATCGTGCTGGCTGGAGAGGCATGTTGGTTGAGGCGCAGGTCCACCCCGGACTGTAGCGCCACAAGAAGAAAAAGAAGAAGGAACGTGTTTTTTAGTAAGTCATATATAGTTATTGAAATAGAGAGACAAGCTCTTCTTGGCCAAAAAATGTAAGTATTTCAACCGGCTTATATTTTAACCGACAACATGTTGCTATCTGAAAGGAAAACAAACACAAAAAATGCACGCTTTAACTTTTATTATGGGCATCCGTCTTTAGCCACTTTTCACAATGCACTGACTGTCTTCCTTTATTTCTATCCGATAGTCCCCTTTACATTTTCGTTATTTTATTCTGAGGAAAGTGTTCAATTTCAAAGCCAACTGCAATTTTTATTTAACTGAAGAATATTTTCAATCGACGTCTACTACAGTATCATTTTTTAAATTTATTTTTATCGTTGGTATTTTTTTTTCTATATTAATGTTTCGGGCCAGCGTTAATATAAAAATGATCTTCATTTACCTTACTAATAGTTTCTCACTTTAAAGTAATACTCTTCCAGACGGGTATTATTTGCTAGTTCAAGTGTTTACTAAAGAATACGTTTCTTATGTACTTCTTCTTCTTCGGATGGCGCTACAGTCCGGGGTGGACCTGGGCCTCAACCAACATGCCTCTTATTAGATTTTTCTTATGTACTAATAAGGGAATATTTGAGCACAAACATCAGAGAATAATTTAACTTAAAAATGAAAATTTTGTTTCATTGTGAAATCTTATTAATATATTACATATTGTATATTAATACTTTTTGGTGGCCGTGCAGCACTCACACGCAGAATGTCTAGGTTCGATTTCCGGCTCAACACCTCGAATTTTTCACGGCACCACCTCTTTCAAGCTGCTGACAACACTCAAAGAGTAATAACTATCTAAGAAAGCTTCTCAAGATTCGGCGTTCGGAGTCGGCAAAAAACTGTAGGTCCCTTCTACTCGTGAGAGAACAGTAGCACGCAAAACACAAGTAGTTGATGTGCAAGCTAGGCCTTGGTTCCCTGTGGACTGTCGCGCCATACAATTATTATTACAATAATACTTTAGAATTTTCCATTTCTTTACAACAAGCCGTTTATAAAATAATTTTAAAATTCCTTAAGTTAACGAAAATTGGTTGCTCCTCTGTGCACTTTACAGTTTTGTTGTCTTTTACTTTCGTCTTAAGGAATAGTTAATAAAGGCTTCTTGCAATGATTTTAACCTAATGTTTTGAGTATTTTTAGAGACCAAATAGAAAGGGTGTTTTATTTAATAGTGGCACCCATTTCGGAACAGTTAAAAGAATGTAATCCATATTACACAGTAGCAACGAATAGAAGTTGTGTTTTCTTTTAAAAATAGTAACGCGTATATACTTTGCTGCTTGGTGTCGTTAAAGGACGTCAGAAGATACAGAAATCTCTGCAGTTTTCGTACTTCGGCAGGAACCTGTTTTCAAATGTCATTTGCTACTATAGTTTTAAGTTGGGGGCTGCTGTGGGACGCTGAATGCTATTGTCTGCATTTAGTTTTGGGTCTGCACAACATGTTTGGTTCCTCTATGAACCCAATTTTCGCCCTTGGTTTTTCTTTTTTTGAAAATCAACTTAATTCTTTTTCTTGGGAAGTTCACTCAATTAAATAACTCTAAAAATGCAAATCAAATCAAGTGGTCATATCCAAGCATCAGAAACATTTTACATTGCTTCCAACCTCTTTTAAAATAGAAATCTATCGACCCAAATCCCCACAGCCAACCTACCAACCCACATTCCCGCCTTATTACGCAATTTTCATCGGATTTCCTTTTCGAATCCCATCACAATCCATTAAACCATACCGACCACCACAATTTTGTTTTTCCTACTAATTGCGTGAAGCACAACAGTGCCACAATCCACAGATTTCTACCCAAGCCTAAGATAAATATTGTCCATCAATTATCAACCGGCAGCACACTTTTTCTTGATCAAACCAGGTGTGTGTCTAAAAGAAAAAGAAAAGAAAAAAATCCATCATCAGCACTGCACAAGTGCGCAGCTTCAACTTTCATTCATGAAACCACCTCGCGTCAGAGAAATTGATGCACATCAAGCGATAGCCGATTCACTGCAGGTCCACAAGTCCAGTGTGCGCTATCTGTCATCCATCTCTTCCTCCATCCGCGAACCCCCATAATGCCGAATAAATATTTATTAATTGAAAGCATCAACTCACAATCTCCAGATTCAGTAGCTCAGCAGTTGGACGTGTACCTTGTCATAACAAGTCTAAGTACTGCAGTCTGTGTCGCCCCCCAACACTGTCACCACCTCCACCACCACCACACGCGCACATTCCTCTGATGGAATTGGAAAAACGAAGCAAAATGCGACCACTGTACGCAATGCAACGGTATTTCTCCATAAAAGATTTCATATTGACATCGTCAACACTGCGCCTGGTCAAAGAGGCTTAAAATCAATCCCTCATTCGGTCCAACAACAGAGTCCAACCGCAGCCGCAGTCGCAGCCACCACATGGAAACGGCTCGAATCCAAAAACCGATTGGATGCACATATGTCAGCCAAAGACAGACGACACAGAGCCATAGCCGAGTTCGATTGGACCGATCATTTGGCTGATATGTTGTCACGTTAATAGCCAAAATTAGGAAGACCACCGCAAAGAATTACTGTTGTTGACATGAAAGTAAGTCAATCTGGTGTCCCTAGATGGGTGGAAATCTTGATCCGGTGACGACGGATGAAGAATGAAATGGAAAATGTTCAGCACATCCATTTCTGGGGAAGACACAGGAAGGGGACTTTCATTGACGTTTTATATGGGGCGTCAGCGGCGATGGCGTTCTTTTCATATGGCACACTATGGAGAAAGTAAGTCTTGGAGATGATGGACATCTTTAGATGGCTCTTGATTTGAAATGAAGTGTTGTATTGCAGGTTTATTGTCTAGGGTTCGGTTTCTTGAGGCTCTTGGAATACCACAGTTGGAGTTTTGTATTGATTTCTATACATACTTACATTAAATACTACACTAGAGAAGGTTTTAACTTAAAATCAAAAAATACGCACGTCCTTTTTCAGAAACTAGGTTCTTGTGAAGAGTGAAAATCTAAAATCTCGATTTAATATAAAGTTCGGAAATGAATTTTTTTTTCAGTTTGTTAAAGGGCATATTTCAAACATTTTAAGTCATATCAAGTTAGCGACAAATATACTGCTTAACTCATCTATTTCCCCATCTATTTCTCCAATGCGCACTGATAAACTCGTTATTTCTCTCCACACAATATTCACTTGAAAGAAATGCCAATTTTTGTGATACATATCCATACTATACATATTCATACTGTAATACTTATTCACCAACAGAGCATATCCAAATTGCATAAACCCATCTTCGTCAGTAGCTGAACTTAACATCTTCATTTACATCGTTTCTAATTAATTATTCATAGTTAGTTGCTTATTCAAATGTTTACTTTAGTTAGTCATGGAACTAACTAGCATTTTGTTGGAAAATGAAAGTTTAAAGGAAAAAACGGAATAACATGTTGGTCTATTTCTATTACTCAAGTGACTAAGCACTTTCCTCCAAACCGTAAGTTAGTAAGTTAGTACACCTACTAGATGCAGTGCAGGGACGCACTGACGATGGCTCATCAATTTAACTAGCACCTACATCTTTATATGGTAAAGATACAACAATACCAAATCAATATGTATATAATAAATCATCCAAATTAGACGACTTCCATGTTCAAGATAAGAAGTTTTTTTGTTCATTCAATGTATCTACTCGGACTAATTAAATTGACATCCTGTCAATCACCACCAAAGTGAAATAATATCGGCAAATAACAGAACAAAACGTATTATGAAAACGCAACAATTCAAGCAACCAAATGTAAATGACAAGTTAACAAGTCAACTCCTCAGTTACGAGCTGCAACTCAACAAGTTTGTGTTGAATGAGCGCCAGTTGTGTGTTAAATTGACATAAACAGATGTTGTCACGCTACATTGTTAATTAGGCATCTGTCATCCATTGCATTCGCTTCTGCAACAATATATGAATTTATTTTTACTTTGGAGTCTATCCTGTCAGACGTCAACTGGCGACGACGTATTGCTTGATCTCAATTTCCAAAATCGTTTTCAATTAGTTAGCGTAGAATTTATCCAAATCGAGAGATTAACGAATGGTTGTAGTGTCTGCTCAACAACATGACTCCATAGGTGATCAATGAATTTTGAAATGTTTTGATGTATTGCCCAGTGCGGTCTCGCATTTTTATAAAGCACGTTATGTGTCCCTTGGGGATTTGTAATTTAATTGGTGATAGAAAATTGAAGGAAACACAATCGATTTAGTATGTGAATGAAATTAGTTGAGTTCCTTTTTTTTTGAATCTGATGCATCCGCTACTTGTTATAAGTAAAAAATAAATAAAACGCCTTGCGAATGATTTTCAAGCAGTTCAATTGGTTATCTTTAACGTACGCATAGTTCGTGCATTTTTCTATAAACAATGCGAAGTATCTGTTTGTACTGTACCACAATTCAATCCTAAATCACATTTCCTTATGACTGTACGGTAGGAATTGACAATCGTGCTTCAAATTCTGATTAGTGTCAGAAAATAGTAAATTGAAAAAAGATGACGGAGCTCTTAATTGATCCAAATATCCGCGTTTGGGTATTTTTACCCATAATTGTGATAACATTTTTAGTTGGAATCATACGGCATTACATATCAATCTTAATCTCCAGTCAGAAGCAAGTCGAACTAAATCAAATACAGGATAGTCAAGCGATGATAAGAGCTCGCCTGCTCCGTGAAAATGGCAAATATCTCACAGAAAGTTCATACGCTATGCGTAAAAGTTTCTTTAACCACGAAGAATCTGGTTATTTCAAGGCACCAAAGCCTGTTGCAGCCACAAACACAAATCCTACTGCAATGCTGACTGAAATGGTTAAGGGTAACTTTACAAATGTCCTGCCAATGGTAATCATTGGCGGCTGGATCAATTGGATGTTCTCCGGATTCGTGACGACAAAAGTTCCTTTCCCACTGACACTACGATTCAAGCCGATGTTACAGCGTGGTGTGGAACTAGCTTCATTGGATGCTGCTTGGGTATCGTCGGCGTCTTGGTATTTCTTGAATGTTTTCGGACTGAGAAGCATTTACTCACTGGTCCTAGGTGAGAATAATCAAGCGGATCAAACCCAATTCACACAAAATCAAATGTCTGGAGCAGCTATGGCTATGCCGCCAGATCCAAAGAACGCATTTAAGGCTGAATGGGAAGCACTTGAGATTTCTGAGTATAAGAACGCACTAAAGGACGTGGACGCAGACATTTTAGCTCGAATTCCAGTTAAAAAATCTGAGTAGTCAAATTGGGGTGTTGATGGGTTTAGAAATTTATTTATTTCCATTTTAGCAAGTGTTTCATTTTTCGTTTCATGTGAAAAGAAAATCTAATAAAATTCAACGTGCGAACAATCCAATCATTTTTATTCTTATCTCAGTCGTCTGTCTGTTAATCTCCGGTTTTATTATAACCTAAACTCAATAAATACTTGCCGCTCTTCTGAAAAAGATGGATTCACGATTCCCAGAAGTTTGTTACATTCGGTCATGACGTATGGGAAATGGTAACGTTCAGTTTTCAGATTACGAAGCAACTAACCGTCGACGACTAACTATCTGAGTATAACAGCATCCTAAGGGAGTCGAAGTATTGAACAAATTTCATGCTAGTGAAAAGTGGAAAGAACATAAAGGATTCGGAGACATAATGGATGCGAAATTTGTGGAACGAGTTTTTGACCATCTATCTATTTTGTTACGCTATCAATTCACATACATTTACCTTGGGACCACCCGAACCTTATATGTAAACTCAGTGTTATTGTGTTTTTTTTTTTTTTTTGTTTAAATCTCAATAAGGATTCTGGAATAAATGAAAAACAAAAAACATTCATAAAAAAACAAAATTTATTTCGTCTGAAAATTGCACAAAAGATAAAATCGTAAATAAATATGTCGGACAAATACTCGTTGAAATTGGATTTCGAAGACAGTTTCTAAGTCAGTCACATTATTGGCCAGTAATCTTTAATCCTCCTCTAACTCCTCTAACTTTGCTGCTTCCTTAAATACATCCGGTACTTCCACGTTGTCGGACTTTTCAATAACTTTTAACTTCTCCGCTGCTACTAGGCACTGAGTTGCCACTTCACGAGCTTTCGCCCGAGAATCGTCTGGCAATTGTGATAACCCATTCAAGAGTTCCATGATATCAGTTTCAAATAACTTCGTTGCTATTTCCTCACCAGCATTTATCATATTCAAAAGCACCACCACACCCCTGTGTTGAACTTCAGGACTGGGATTGGCGATCAAAGTGTGCATATTGTCCAGCCATTTGGGATTTTGGAGAATTTTCTTGCAGCATTTCTGACTCACAGAAGTCAGCATTGCTAAGGCACCCGAAGCAGCTTTTGCTGTTTCCTCGTCTTCCTCTTCGCACAATAGGCACAGGAACTTCACACGGTCGTTGTCGCCCTCGTGCATTTTTACCACATCTTCGGACATGACAAGGTTGCAAATACATTGCGCCGCTGCACGATTTAGATAGAGATGATCCTCCATGAGGTAATACTCGATTTTGGAGAGCCCTTGTTCCTTAATGATCCTTTGTCGCACACTCTCATTCATTGCTGCAAGGTTTGTCAGTGCCATGAGGGCTTCAAAGTTCTCCAAGGCAGTGAAGTCTTGATGGAGGAGGTTTAATAGTGGACGGATCACATCCAAAGACCGCTGCCCAGCAAACGCCACTTCTGGATTTATTGTGATTCCGATACGGGAAAGTGCCTGGCATGCTTGGCGCTTACCCTTATCAGTTCCTTCCAGAGCTAACTTCAGTAGAGTCTTAACACCACCATCCTGCACAACCTTTCCACGGAGATCCTGCAAACTGCAGAGCGCATTCAAGACACGAGCAATGAGTTCTTGAGAGTTGTGGCTGTCTGTTTTTGCTAGGGCGCACAAAGCCGTGGTAATTCCTAGATTTCCCAACGTCATGATACGTTTACTGACAAAGTCTGGATCATCGAGCTCATGCTCCTCGGGGATATGATGCTTTGCGAATTTCGCCAACTCAACCATTTCTGGAAGAATCTCTTGCTTCTCGTAGGCGTTGCACAAATTAACGAATGTGGTCACCACCCCGTAGAGACACGATTGATCACCGTTTCGAGCAAGGTCTATAAGTGCCTGTATAGCAGCCTGATCTTCGATGAGTTTCTCCTTTACCTCTGCATCAAGTGTTAAGTATGCAAGCCCATCTGCTGCCCACTTACGGATATCCTTATCTTTACCCGGCTTTATAAGGAAACGACGGCAAGCTTCGGCTAGTTTCGTTGTCGCACCATCGGCAAATGGCCGAATACTGGCGTCCTGTCCACCGTAACTACCCAACTTGCAGAGACCAACCAAAGCTCTAACACGTACGCCATCGTCTTTGGAGTGATAAAGCTTTTTCAGAATGTCGACGCCTTGCGTGCACAATGACTTAGCTTTGTCCTTCTTTGATGATGCTGCTATAATGCATTCACAAGCAACTTTCTGTTGTAGAACATCGTCCGTCGTGGCCATGACCAGTATCATTTGCAGAATACCTGAGGAACAAGAATTACTTCATGTTTCATAATGAATAATAGGTTTCTGTTTTACCTTCTCTTCCAATGATTGCATTTCCGACATCAAGAGGTCCATTAAGCAATGAAGTGATTGCCACAGTGACGCGCACTTTCGATTCTAGTTCAGGATCCAGCAGCTTGTCCTTAACGTACTCATCAATTTGCGCAGAAAACTTTTGCTTTAGATCATCGTAATACATGTTCTCATATATTCGTGCTAAGCAAACAGACGCCACTGTCCGCGATGATGGCGTAATTGACATTGCACTTTCGTACTTGTACTCCTCCAGTTCAGAACAGACATCCAGCAATCTGTGCAACCCACGAATCTCAACTAGTCGCTCAGCCCACTCCAGGGCATTATAATGGATGTTTCTTGTTAGAAGTTCAATAACGGCATCTCTCGCCTGTCCTGAAATCGTTCGATCTGTAATTGTGTACACCAAGCATGTGAGCAGAGTGTCAATCTCCTTGTTGTGTTTCTTGCAGAGTTCTTTATCCGGTTTACTGTCAGCCTTATTTTCCATACCGGAGAGCGAATTAAGAATTGTCTGCAAGCAGTACTGCGCTGCAGAAACACGCTCCTCATTCGTACTGTCCAACACTTGAAGAAACCATGGAACACCCAAATCCTTCAGTACAATTTTAGTTCTGTCTACACTTCGATTACACAACTCAGCTATCACACGAATCGCATTGACATACACTTCATGATCTTTCTCGGTCTTGGCTAGACTGGCGATTTTTCCAATCACACCCTCCTTGGTCATTAGGTCAGCAGCAACATCTTCCTTAGCCAAAACAAGTAAGTTATTTATTGCGGTTCTTCGTTTGTCCAATGGAGCTGCATAATCAAAAGTTAGTTCACACATCTGTTTGACTTTTGTGGAGGTTTTCGCGTTTTTAAGTGCACGCTCCTGAACTATAACATGAAGCCTAGCCAACGTTGGTTGAACGGTCTTATTCCCAGGATCGGCTTTGAACAAATCAGTTGCATCTTTGTATGCCTCTTCATATTTTCCAAGTGCCTCGTACGCCTGCTGGCGGCGAAACAGTGCTTTCGGGTCATTCGGTGCTAGTCTTAGTGATTCTGTGCAATCATCTATGGCTCTAGTGTAATCGTTCTTTTTTAAATAAGCAGCTGCCCGATTTTTGTAGAATATCGCTAAATCTTTATGTTTCTCACCAGTTTTGATAGCCTCCGAATAGTACTTGATAGCATCCTCCCAGAGTTCTCGTTTGAAAGCATCGTTACCTTTATCTTTATAGGTTAACGCCAAATCTGCGTCGGAATTTGTCATTTTCACACGTTCAATGTATTGTAAGGCACCAATTTATTTTACAAATCTATCGAAACTTGGACAAATTATAACTCCCGAGTTAACTTGTTGAATTTTCACTTGCAAATGATTCACAGAGCTCTATTTCCTTTTTATAACAAAAAATCAAATGTTTCGTCACTAGCTCGTCTGCCGCACAAGAATGTTCTGGTTAAGTTGAGAGAATCTTCTTTTCACGCGGATGAAAATATGTCGAAGGTCTATTTTTAAACCAACATTTCGGAAAGGCGCAACTTGTAAATAAAATGAAACATAGTACTCGAGCAGAAGAAAAACCGAGAGAAATATGTTTGTTATTATGCGCTGGATGCAGTATAAAACGTCAAATATAACTTACCACAGTATTGTATTTGAAAGTGATATTAAGTTGGATCTGATTGGTTTTTATTTTACTGTGGTGTGTTTGGCTTTTAAAAAAATATTTCTTTATTATTATTTTCACTGTGATTAAATACACGAAACAAATATCTTTAAAATCTTTCCTTTTAGAAAATTTGAGAAAAGTCGTTGCATTTATATTAAAAATGAATAATTTTGATGAGTCGGGTGTCATTAACGGCCAAAAATAATGCTTACCGTTTTCAGAAGCAAATTCAGAGTATCTTCATCTAAATTATTTAAAGCATAGTAGACCAAAGTAGACAAAGATGAAAATAAAAATTGACTCATTTCTGGACATGATTTACCCCAGGGACCAATTATTGGTTTCTGGTTTACCCTACCAACCGGTGTATCTGCATCAAATTAACTTGTTGCGTGCGTCCATCCTGCCTGTAGAATTCGTGGCCCGTTATTCTTTGACTTACGCGATCACATTTACATAGATAACAGTAGCGCTTATAATATGCAGGAACAGGGTTATAAAAGAACGAATACGGTATTATATATACAAATACAATAACAATAAATTAAATGGCTCTTAGCCCATAAGAGATCTGGGCCTAGTTTCTTCTGAAGGCTTAAGAGGCAGTGTCAATTTGTTCAGTCGACGATTCGAACCTACGTTGGGCGCTCAATATGTTCTCGGTATCGATATGAAGGAAAATGCGAATTCAAATTAAGTTGTTTTTATTTTTCAATATAATCCCCCCTAACATCAATGCATTTATTATCTTGATATAAGCTTTTTTAAACCCTCAAAAAATATATTCCCTCTTTCTATGCAAAATACTCATTTATTGCCGGCTTGAGTTCTTCATCATCCGATAATCTTTCTCCACAAAGACATTTTTTCAAATCCGGAAACAGGAAATAATCACTAGGGGAAAGGGCTGGACTATAGAGTGGGTGTTGGATATCTTCGAAACTACAATCTCGCGCAGCAGCCTTGGAAACTCCTTGGAAACTTGCGAACAGGAGCGTTGTCATAAAGGAGCAACACACCCGCTGTGAGTTTACCCAGTCATTTCTTTTTAATTTCCTCCCGCAAATTATGCAAAGTGATAGCGTAGGATGTGGCGTTGGTGGTTTCACCTTTTTTTGTACTTAATGAGTAAGATTCCCTTTGAATCCCAAAAAACTGGCCTTAAGCTTCCCGGCAGACGGATTGACTTTGAACTTCTTCGGGGGTTCTGTTCCTTTTTTATGCCACTGCATGGACTCTTGTCTGCTTTCAGGGTCATAGTGGTGATTCCATGTTTCGTCCCCAGCAACAATTCGATCCGTAACACCGTCCGCGTTCTCACTATACATCTCCAAAAGCTCTCTACAGCATGCAATTCTCACTTTTTTCTGAGGCGCTGTGAGCATTCTTGGCACCCACTTTGCACTGACCTTTGAAAGGCTTAAGATGGTCATGAAGAATGGTGTGAATGGTACCAGTTGAAAACTTGCTGATCTCTGCCATCATTTTCACCTTTATTCGGGCAACCTCAAGAACAAGTTTTTCGACTTCTTTGATGCGTTCTCCCGTACAAGCAGTAGCCGGGGCGTCAGAGCGGGGATCGCCTTCAATGCTCTCTCTGCCTCTCTTGAACTCACTTGATCACATTTGCACAGTTGATATTGAAGGTGCGGAACCCTGGTAAGCAGCCACCATCTCTTTATGAATAATTTTTTGACTTTTTCCTTGCTTAGTGAGAAATTCAATTACAACGCGATGCTCAATTTTCACCATCATCGTTGCCATTATGAATCTGTTTAACATTTATATGCGATTTTTTACATAAATGTTCGAAGTTGATAATAAACTACAAGTGTCTTCCACTTATTAGAGAACAATAGCACGCACAACACGAGTAGTTGCAGAAGAAGCTAGGTTTTGGTCTCCTTGTTGATTGATGCGTCATCAAACATTTTGATCTGCAACATTGTAACTGAGTTATAAGCCTTCAAAATCAAAATTTAATGTTAAAAATAATGATTACCCGATAATAAAAAATTAACACGATTTGTATCAAACATAGATTAAATAATATTGCTGCTAATTTCGACTGCAACTGTGAAAAGAATGACATAACCTTAAATTATGAACAGAAACTGCAAAATATTTAAGTCTGAATTCTTTGTACCGAAATCATAAAAAACACAAACATCTTCTGAAAATGTATCTTTTTTTTTATTAAAACAAAGCAATTTGTTCAATTTTCTTATTTGGTAATAATTCATCAAAAGAAATAATAATTTTACATCACAAAAAAATAAAAGGCAAAAGCAAAGAATAGAGACATTTCTGAAATGTCCCACTTGCGTTCTAATAAAACGCAATTCCACAACAAAACAAAAAAAGTCAAATTGCATCTTTTGCAACTAAACAATAATGTAGATAAATAATTTGGAAATTTCATATACCATTTAGAAGCTGAATCTGTTTCGCGGTATCTGTTTCACTCGATTAACTTCTTTTGCTTAGCAATCTTGTACAGGATTTCACCCATAATATAGGACGCACACGCAGTTCCTTAGACTAATCATATTTTTCTTTTTTCGTTTTCTTTTGTTCCTAACTTAACGATAACAATTTAGCAAAAATAATTCTTTAAACTCTTCTTTTGTTGTTTTTTTTCATTTTTTGTTTTTCTTCATCCATAAAACTGAGATGAGCTTAAGAGAGACAAAAATTAACGAAGGAAAGATAATCAATAAATAGAGAGTGTGTATGTATTGTTGTTGGTTTTGTTTTTTTTTTTTTTTCAATAATTTGTAAAAGATAGAGTATTCCGCCAAGCAGTTTAATCCCTTCTCCTGACTTTTGTAGTTGATTGACAGATTTACGCGATCGCTCGGGGTCCATCAATCGGCATTGCATGCAGGACCTCGTCAAGCAGCTGCAAGGCACGGTGCAAGTGCACCTCTACCCAGCACGGTGTCTCTTTAATCGATTGTCGCGGATAATCAGGTCCCCAGCCTTTTACAAAACTTAAACGTAGAATACATAAACGTCTCAAATCATCGACACCTATACCTGCGGCCGCTGTAATTCCTGCCAACAGCAGGGATGGACATTAGTAAGGAGTTATAACTTAAAAGAAGAGGCTCGAGTCTTCTATGATTTTCAACGAATCTTACCTCGTGGTGGTCCTCCAAGTTGGGTGCTTGGCAAGCCCGCAACTGCAGCAGCTTGGGCTGCGGCTGCAGCCTGAGCGTTTGTTGCAAGTGAATGCATTTGTTGATGACATTGTCGCAAGTCGAATACCTGCCAAAAAGAATCGAAAATGATTGTCTACACAAATTGTGATGCCATCGTGGTCTCACTTTTATACAAGCTGAAGGGTAGATTTTGTGAACTGCGTCACCTGGAGTCCGCCCTGCTTCTCTGTCCAGGTAGTAGCTTTGCACGAATACCGAATTATCACTCAAACATCTCAACCATACATCTCCCTCGCCACGTAGGTCCAACTGCACTCCTTTTCCGATGTGTAATCTGAAACGATGCATGTAAGATATGCTCAATCTTGACAGGATGCCAAACGCTCACCTTGCTCTTTCACTTTGTTCTGTTCGATGCACATTGCTAAGCGCTCCCAAGCAAAATCTACTTCCACCAGATGGATCAACGTAGCCATCGATGATGACATTTGGCTTCGATGAGGGCACTTTAAACGTTTCTCCCACTTGCGTGTCCAGTTCGAAGTAAGCAATAGAACACCAATACTCAGGTGCAGGTTGCCGGGACAACAGTCTTGGCTGGCCAGGCATATCTCCTGATATCGGTGTGTTCCCTTGAAGTAAACCAGATGTCTATAAAAGTATACGTTCCATTAGCCAAACCATTGATACTTACAGTAGCCTCCATGATGCGATCTTGGATCAGGGGGTTGCATTGATTGTGTATACGTAAGGGTACTCGACCCAGTCCATGTTCCCTGAGCGGCAGCGGCAACAACTCCACCCACACCAGGCGGCGTTGGTTGGGTGTATGTCTGTGCTTGAACTGAACTCGGCTGCTGACTAGCCATTGTAACATAGCCGTTCTGTTGCATGTGCGGTGAAACCGATGAGGCGCCAACATTGTTCAAATTCGTACCGAATTTGCCGTCCGCATTTGGCAATTGTGATGTACTACCTTGTCCATAATACGCGCCCTGACCGGAGCCGCCAGTCGAACCACCGCTTCCGCCTCCACCGCCACCACTACCACCACCACCTTGAGATTGTTGGTTCGCCTCTGTGGGGGATGTTTGTCCAAGATGACTAGAGCCATCTGTGGCGCCAGATCCGGACAAACTCACCTGCAGTGACGACTGTGATGATTGGGAGGATTGTGCTTGAGGCGGCGGTGGAGGCATCACAGCAGACGGGTTTATTGCCCCTTGAGCTTGCAGTGGCATGACATGAGAAACCGCTAAAACAAAACGACATTTCAACAAAAAACAAAACAAAAACTGTGTCATTTGCAAGAAGAGAAAGCCACACCGAAGGCAAACAGAAATAAAAAGAAAAACAAAAGAAAAAATAAATAAAAAATCTTACAGAGCGGATGTGGCGCCAACCGAGGTGGGGGAGCCCTCCATGGACTCCGCGGACCCTCAGTCGGTTCAATTTTTGGTATAGTTCGCCCTGGAAACATTGCACTCATTTGACTTGGATCAGGAACTGCATTAAGGTGGAAAAGAAGTAACAGAAAAAAAGGAAAATGTAACCAAAACAAAAACGAAATAACCCAAAGTGATTCACTAAGACGGAATCAACTACCGTAAAAAAATTAAAGTGAGAAAACTAACAAGAAGCTATGCTACGTTGATTTTTGTGTGGCACTTACCTGCTCCCTGAGGATAGCCATATCCTTGTGGTCCTAGCGGGGAAGGGTGATGTTGTATTGTACCGATATCAGTACCATCGATATCCATACCACCGGCAACAACTGGACCAGCTGAGTATTCATCTTTTACAATGCGACTCGGTCCAGACTGCAGACTTAATCCAGAGAGATCGATTCCCGGCGATACGACACGCTCGTAATGATATGGATTCACACAAACTGAATCGCATTTGAGATCGAACGCGTACGAGCAGTACTTCACGTGCTTTAATTCGTTTTTATGCAAATCTGGCCAGCGCCAAATGCGAGCATATATTACGTGGGGGAAACCTTTACGACCGGCCACCTGAGGAAAGGAAATTCGAAAATGTGAGACCATTCTTTAGTAAAAATTAAAAATCGTGGACTGCGCTCATAACATGTTCTCTCACTTCACATATCTACTATAGACTAATCGTTAAGTCATTCTAACAAAGCATCGGGAAGCATTATTCCCCCACATGCCAATCAGCAATTCACTTTGCACTGATCGATTCACCGTCAACAGGTATTCACTTTGCACACACAAACTTAAAACTTACCTGCAATCTACCATCAAGTGTTCTTTGAATAGTCACACATTTGCTAGGATGTGCACCATTTGTTGTTATTGCCGTTATCAGTGAATCCAATTCATCGCGCTTCTCCTTTAACTTCTTCACTAATGATTCAATAGCGCGTTTAGCGAATCCTTCACTCTCACCACCCTGTCGATGACACATTAATGAATGCACAATACTCAAGCATGCGTCAGCCGAGGTTGGTGCTGATGTTGGGGGCGGAGGCATTGTATTCATTTCTCGAACAATGATAGCTACAAATAACCGAATCAATTTTCATACTCATCACCCGCAAACAACACAAAACAGATTAAATTTGTGTTGACAACACTTACTATCCTGTGGTGAGACGTTGGCATACAGATGCCCACCACCCGTGAGACCCACCATTCCTGGGTAATCCTGGGGAACTCCCAAGCTGCTACGGGCATCCACTTTGATGTGCAGTATTTTTGCTTTTGTCACTAAATAAACTATTCACAAACAACAAATTGCCAATCACTTTGTGTTTATGTTCACACTAATTTCGCAACATTAGTTTTCCTTATGCGATCTTTCCGTTTTGTATCACAAACCAATTGATTCTGTTCTATTTTTTTGTTTTGCTTTTATGCACACACGGCGTTCAACTTCGGCTTTGACTTTTTGTTTAATAATATGAAAAAAATACATTCAATTAATATTGGATTGTATTAATAAGTTATTCTCATTGGATTTTCGATTACAATACGATTTTTATTTGTTGTAATGCTTTCAATCTAATGCTCAAAATACACTGAATGAAAAATATCTTTGACGAATTGAAATAAATATGGCGACAATTGCATTTTTGTCTCCTTTTTTCATATGTCCCATTTGGATGCGTTAACAAGGTATGTCACATTTAAAACTTTGTAGCACCACTCGCATGCGTAGAAAATAAATTTACTAAGAAGGAATCGCCGTCGTTTCACGCCACCTTTTCAACAGTTGTTTAATTCAAGTTAAGGAAACAGAGGAAAATATTACCGCTGCTAGTACAAGTTGTGGAGCACCAACTGCCGAATGAGAAAGAATTGGTGAATTGAGCAGAAGAATCCATTTACTTGAGTTAATCTTTAAAAATGAAAAATATTTTTCTACCCTTGATTGTCAGAAAATCTTTTATTTGATATTACCATTCCCTTACGAGGTGCCCCAGATATTTTTAAGTCGCCTAAAACCATGCTAAGCAAATTCGTATCATAATAACGAACACACCCCTGACACAACTATACCATTGACATTTCAAACGTCAATGATGTGTCAAAAACCAACGAAAAAGAAAAACATTCATCACCGTTTTCGATTTCTATCTGTGGAACCACAAATTAAGATGATTTTTGTCTACTAAAAGCCTCAACAGATTCATTTAAAATTATATCGACTACTAGTTTCAGTCCACCGAAATGAAGTACTCCACATCTCCCACACCATCGGCTAGTCATTCCTATGCCAGCGGTGCAAGCAATTATGCATCCCGAGGCACATCACCCTTACCACCACCCATAAATCATCAACGCGATTGTCTTTCTGCAACATCGAAGAGCTACAAATATTTACGAAGATTGTTAAAATTTAATCAAATGGACTTTGAATTTGCCCTCTGGCAAATGCTTTACCTATTTATTGCACCTCAGAAAGTTTATAGAAATTTCAATTATAGAAAACGTAAGTGAGTACAAAATCTGTTTGGCTAGATGCTCATTGGTTTTCTCTGTTCAGAAACTAAATCGCAATTCGCTCGTGATGATCCGGCATTCTTGGTACTATTAGTAATTTGTTTGTGTGGTGAGTCTCTGCGAAAACAAAATAATGCACCGTTTTACATTTTATCCTACTTTAGTTACCTCCGTTGGATTTGCCTACGTGCTGGGTCTCAACTTCTGGCAAAGCGTGTCCTTTATATTTTATGTGGTTTTTGTTGACTGTATATTTGCTGGTATCGTTGTGGCTACATTCTACTGGATTGTAACGAATAGATATCTACGAAGTAGTAATCTGGAACCTGACATCGAGTGGGGATATGCTTTCGATGTGCATTTGAATGCGTTCTTTCCGCCCCTCATGCTATTGCACTTCGTGCAATTGTTCTTCTACAACTGGCTAATAAGTCAGACATGGTTTATCTCGAGATTTATTGGAAATACATTTTGGTTGTTAGCGTGCTGTTATTATGTGTATATTACATTTTTGGGATACAATTGTAAGCTATCACCTCTCGTTTTCTTAATTGCGTTTTCTAATCGAGCTTTTGTTATTTCAGGTATCCCCCACTTGAAGAACACTCGGCTTTTTCTTATTCCCCTGCCCATCATATTTTTGTTCTATTTAGTGACTTTAATCATTGGATGGAATGTAACAGTTTCGTTTATAATGTTCTACCGATATAGACTGTACTAGTCGTGCTTGGCGGATGTACATTGTAAATAAGAAATACATTTTCTAACAATTTAGATAAGCTTATAGCAATAATAAATAACTAAAACATTTATTAAATGTCTTCTAGTGGGTGGCTTTCATCCGTTGAAAAGAACATATCACCGGGAGTCCACATTGAGATATGCTTAGGAAATAGCGTGTGTATATAACAACATATAGCAACTTAAGCCAGAGTTATCAAATCATTTTTGTTGCCTCAAAGCTAGTAGTTTCCAGAATTAATTCATTTATTGCCATAATTAACAAATATTTAATATACAAATAATTTCACACTTAAGCTAAGTTTGAAGGTCGAATAAATGTACGCTTGCGTTTCATTCGTCTTCTAGCCAATTCAAGTTGATGCAACTGAGAATGCACTTCAGCAAATATTTCCTTTTGCTCTTCCTCCGCAATGGTGTTACGGTAGTCCTTCATCATGTCGTATTTTTCCCAAGGTTTCTGTGATCTCTCCGCACTAAGAATATGTTTTTCCTTTATGTATTCATTGATGTTCGCGACTCCCAACAAATTCTGCCTTTCCCACCGTTCCAACCACGGACGAGGTTTCAATTTGACCTTTGTTTCGTTTATTGGCACTGGGGTGCCTTCGGGAAGAATATTTGGTTCCATATTCATGTCGAACGTGCTATATTCAGGAAGCGCATCGCGGAGATAGAACAACTTTTCATCGAGACGTTTCTCAAGTCGCAATACTTCGATTTTTTGTATTGTTGGATCGTACATTTCATAGCGAACCTCAACACCTTGATGGTCAATCACATTTCGGAGAATGAAACGCGCTCGCAGACCACAACGATCTCTATCGATGCATATTCCTACAAAAATTTAAAAATTTAAGGGCTAAACATTTTGAAGCCTTAAAAAACTTCTGGAATTCCTACCGACAAAACGACTGACTTTTCCAGCGGCATGGGGATCAGAACTGGTCACTGCAAGTATGGAACCCACATAAAATTCTGGAATATCAATTAACTTCCGTCGGTCTATCATGTCTTGTCGTTCCAATTTTTCACGAACTGCATTTCGCCATTCAATCTTTGGATCCGGAAGGAATTCTGGATAAATGAAACGATAGTTTGTAAGTTGTATTGGCTTTCTTGGGTCCTGGGCATTTTGGCTTGTTGTTGATTGAGTAATCGGTCCCTCCTTTACTTGAGGTTTCGTTGATAGTGCAACTATAATTATAAAACATGAATATATCTTTGGAGTACACGTTGGCTACAACTATGTACCTATTCGCTTAAAATTCTGTTGGTGCAGAAGGCTTTTATTAAATATTTTTCGTGACACATTCATTTTTACTTAATTTTGCGAAAAAAAAATTAAACTAGCCCAAGAATATATTCACTTACAAATATTTTCAACATAACCTAGCGGAGAAATGTCATATATTCGAAGTGTCACTGGGGTTTTAATAGAGAAGTGCAAAATTCATACTGCTCTAGTAAGTTTAAAATTTTGTGGAAAACAAACATTTTTGGATGAGAGTGCTATGTACTGGTATTTACTTTGTGGGATGAGCAGGTTATGGTAAGCTCAAGTAATGGTTAATGAAGGTTATGTGTGAAGCAAGTTCAGTTTTGTCAGATGAAATTATTTCTCCCAGGTGAGGTGCGCCTCATTTCAAGGTCGTTTACGAATTTACTTAATGTTGGTTTTTCATGATTTATTTATTTATAATTTTCTTATTTGAGTCCTAGCTAACTCAAATAAGAAAATTAAAAATAAATACAAGTTTAAATATCCTACTCAAACTATTCGTCACAGGAGATAAGAACTCGTATATAGTAGGCAGAAACCAATAAAGATTATTGGTATCTGATAATTGGTGTCTGATATTTAATAAAAATTTCACTTCATAGAAATCTATTACATCTACTACAAATTTCATTGGCACTTTGTGCACTTATTTCCAAATCAGGATTGAACATATTTGGTTAAATTTCTATGAAATAAATGATTTAAAGTATTGCGAAAAGAAATTGTTTTTGACAAAATAAAATTCCCTATCACTTTTGATCAAAAAATGTATTCAAATATCAACCAGTTCGCTTAAAAATTTTCATAGTAGACCACAACTTTACTGTGGTACTACCTATTAAAAATACGACGAAAGTATAAAAAGCCTTCATTTCACTGGCGGCTCCGGCTTCGTTGTCAACTCGAAGTCCATAATTTTTCTTTAGATGTGGGAAGAGGAGGAGGAAGAGAAGTTTTTTCACTTCAAATGAATGTAGCTGTCTCGTCTTATAATTGCGGTTGATATGGTGGTGGTAGTCATCGTGGTAGTGCCGTCGTCGTCGTAGTCGCCATTATGGGAATTTCACTTCGGCTGTGAGGACGTAATTACTTGTGCGCTTTAACCGTCGTTATACGCTGACATCTTTGTGTTAATTCCGCTGACATTTAATTATTTTTTTTCATAATTAAAAAAAATAGCAAACTTTCGTATTGGATAAAGTAGGAAATCTCGAGGATAACCGCGACTTCAAAATTCGATTTGCCAAAGTTTAACATATTGTGCTTAACACCTGCCTGTGCGGGATTCTGCTTAATCATTGCCGGGCGAAGGAGCACATCGGCATATCTCTAGAAGTTGGGTTACATTTGGGAAGCAAGGCAATAAAACGGCCTCAAGATTGCTGAGAAAAAGGCGCCGATGGCTTTATGCCAAACCTCAGTGGTAAGTTAGGTGATATTTTGCATTAACTCATGCAAAAAGCTCCGTGAATATCCCTGAAATCTATAGATAAGTTTGTTGTGAATGTTAGTCTTGAGAAGTTAGGGGAGTCATCTAAAACAATTAATGATCTTCACGCGATTCCCATTGATCAGTTCATTGCGTAATTGGTTTGCCTCCTTTTTGGGGAGAAAGTTCAATTATCCCGGATACACTGTATTTTGCATCTACCGCATCTCAAAGCAACAGTTCCGGCATCCACTGTAAGTTTGAACAATTATTTGCTTCTGGAAAATATTTCCATGTTCTGCAAAGGTGTGCAGTTTTTCTTATGTTGTTGCCTCTTTTATGAGCTTCCCTACTCTTTGACCTTAATGCAGAACAGACATGTAACACGTCTCGTCGGTATGTTACAGTGTTCATTTTTAACCGAGTACATGGCTCGATGTCAGCATATAGAGATAAATGACTGTTTCCACTTGCGCGTGATTCATAAATTTGTGTTACACTACGGCTAACGTGTTCGAGGGGTCAATGAGACAGTTTCCGCTTATAAGAAATTTATGCAGTGCTAGGCGCGTGTGGGAAAGACACCATGCGGGTGAGTTTAGTGCATAACAAGGGGTGTTAGTTTGATATTGATTCGAGATAGATTAACATATTGTATGTTCTTTTGATGTCTGCGTTTATCTGGTGCCGTTTACTGGAAAAGGATGTGATTGGAGACTGTTTTTTGACGCTCATTTCAATAATAAGAGTGGAATTAAATACACTTCGATGGGCACAAATATTACTCGTCTAAGTGATAACGTGAATTGAAACAAAAATTATTCTGTGACACCCCCATCGCACATGTGGCAACATGCAGTGCCTAAAAATCAATCCAACTGACTCTGGTTACAAATAAAAAGGCTTGCAAATTCCCTTATAGAAGTTTTGGAATAGTATTGCAAACTGGATTCTAAACTGGCACGTGTCTTACAAGTATGCTTTACTCATTCGAGTGTGTCACAATCAATATGCATTACTTTTACAGATTTGCATGAGTAAACTCTTAACATGAACCATGTTTGTACATTGAACATTGAGTAAAGGAATCAATCGTGTACCTAACTCTCGACACCGACATCAATAAGGGAATATCCATTTTTATATATAACTTAGATACATAAACAGCTGTTGGCAGCTTTTGTCTTTAATGGTTTCCCCACGCTTATTAACGTGGGAAATCTGCGATAATCCCTTTCAAAACGGACCGGCAGCTCTTTAAAGTAACAATGCGTTAAATTTTCAATTGCCATTTAAATTCATATTTAACAAATGTGTACAATATTGTCCAATGGGACTAATCGGTAAAATATTGTATCGTTAGCAGGATGTTTTTAATGAATTCCTATTCACTTCAATATTGTATGTTCTAAATTCCGGCATTTCTAACCATCAGTCAATACCTGCAAAAGTTGCAAGTTAAAAAAATATACATACGTATTTAGGAAGCATGTTCATACAATTTTGTTTTTCTCAGACATTTTTTTTCTCGGCAAAAGTGCATCCTTTTAATCGAAGGACATGTGTATTTTAACGCTAAGGCTTCTTAACAGTAGTGAACTATACAAGGAACACTTTACACGACAAGTACAATAGCTTATAACTCAAATTGTTTTATTTTAAACTGCGGAACGATCTAAAATACTTTTGTTTGGAAACATCTTCAGGCGGTTGAGCGGATTTACTACTGCTGCTTGAACCTAAAGAAATCTTAATTGAAATAAAAAAAACAAATGTCGGTGTAGCGTCCAGAATTGTTTTCTCGCCCTGAAATAATGGAATGAAGAAATTTATATATTTTGCACGCCCAAGCCTTTTTCTTGTATATATTATTGTTTTGACTTTGACGAGGACAACTTCAACGAAGGGGTATTTAATATTGAAAAATAGATTTCAATTTGAACATATACACTGACGGAGAAGGGAAAACGAAAATTTGAGCAACTAATAAGTCGCGCCAGCACCTTATTTCCCTATGTGTCACCTCCAACAAAAACCTGTGTATTTTATGCAAATGCAACGGCACGGCTAAAAACTGTCGAACTCATTGTGCCGGAGAGCCTTTTCGTTTTAATCGCAAGCTGAGATAATCTTCCGAAAATTCTCCAGAAGCCTACACGTAGTAAATGTACACCTATATAATAATGGTTGGCGCTACAGTCCAAAGGGGGACCAGGGCCTAGATTGCTCATCAACTACCCGTGTTGTTCTCTCAGGAGTAGAAGGGACCTAAAGTTTTTGGCCGACACCGAACGGCGAAATTTGAGAAGCTTTCTTAGACAGTTATCACTCTTTGAGTGTTGTCAGAAGCTCGAAAGAGCTGGTGCCGTGAAAAATTCGAAAAATTGATGTTGAGCTAGGAATCGAACCTAGACCCTTCGGCGTGTGAGCGTCGCACTCTACCCACTACGCCACGGCGACCACCTATATACATACATAAAAACGTATTGACCTGTAGGAATATTGCTGTTCCTATTACATAAAGTAAGCTGCGCTACAGTTCCAATGATGCAGGCTCAGCTTTCTGTATTAACCACCTTTGTGTATATTTACTTACTTGTGAAGGGAAGCTACGGCAGATTTCGAACAGCGTGTTTGGTAAAGGAAACATGCAGCTAGTAGTGTATCATCTTGCAAAATTAAAATCCTAATAAACTAAACATTCATTTGACTTAATCTGTCAACTTTGAGTTCTCGGTATTGATATTTGATATGGTGACCACAGTGATTGACTGATTTGTTTTCCAAGTTATGTCAAACGTTCCACATTCGTCACGTTATAATTACGCGAAAAAATAAATTTATTTTATTTTTTGATATCGTTCCAGGTTCAAATTTATCATTTCTCTTAAGATAAGAATGTCTCTGTAGTTATGCGACCACATGTGTATAGTTCTCGATTGCACTGCACTTGAAATCGCTAATTAAATTTCAATGACGCTCTACGTATACTTCCATTCTACTGATAGCGAAAATAAATTCCTAACCGTCAATGCTTCCTTTATATTAAATGTGTTACTTATCTTATTTGCCAACTAATAAAGACATTCATGCAGCTGCGCGCGTGTGAATGAGTATATTCTTTACGTTGCAACCACAATGTTTAGATACCTAGACACTTTTGCACGTGGTGGAATCTCAAGGCTGTTGTTAGTAATGTGGTCGGGGTCGAGGTGAACTATTCGAACTTGGATTCATAAGGAGTTGATGGAAATGCCTTCTTTCAAACGATAACAACTGATCTGCGCAATTTGGCTGAAATATCTTCAGAGTATAATGAACTTCGAAAGCAAAACCGGCTGCCATTAATTTCATTGAAGGCCACCTGTTTTACTGTGTGCAACAAGGATTTAGTCAAATCGATGACTATATGCATCATGTGCCAGTGAGGTTGTATATCATACAGCGAAAGTTGGGGAATTAAATTTCTGCAGTTGCATTGAGGTTTTTCTTTTGTTTTGCGAAAATGTGCTTTGCTGGACGATGGGAGACACGTCGATTTGATGTCGTGCGGTGCATGTCTATATAAGATGAAGTGGTATTACATATGATTTGCAAATAAACGCTGAAGATTTTTTTTTAACTATAAGAACAATTAACTGATTTTTTGTAAGAATTTCTTAGTTCGCATTTTAATTCGTATTACGAAAATGGACCTAATTGGACTAATTACTGCTACGTATTGCATTTAAACTTTTGAATTGACTGTAATAAAATCGGTTTTCATTATATGCAGATCGTTAACAGTCACAAAAGACGGATTCCGTACTTTAGTGTAATTTAATAGTGGAGTAAAAAAGAAATTACATTCACGAGCCCCCCACGTGTGAAGAGAAATATTCATTAACAGAAACTTCTATGAATTCTGAATTTCATAAAGCTATTGGATTCAGATAGGGGTAGATTTCTGGGAGAAAAATAGTTTAAATGCTGCGATAAGCACGTGAACTGAATAAAAAAAAAGCGTGTAACTCCTAAGTCGTTATCTATTTTTTTCTAGGGCCTCGAAAAAAAAGACTAAATTAACTTTATTGTACTTTTCCTCATCCCCAACTGCTGAATAACCCTTTAATGCAGATACTGTTACAATTACGACTGAGACTAAACGATTTAAAATGATCTTATCTTCAGTGTTTTGTTACTTGTACTTTTATAGAACATTTTGACTTAATGTAAGGATTTCGAACGAGTAAGTGATTCCACACCAATACAAAACATCTCTGCTGTAATTTAATCTAATCAACTAGATACACATTTTTGTTTTATAGAATTTCAGAATGCGTTGTGTGGTTAATCTAAAAACTAGATACAGCCAGAAAGGTACTACTATGTGAAATGAGACATTTGTCTCGGAACGAAAAACGTGGTGTGTTCTTGCACGTCAAATCACCGAATCCTGTGATTTTGTGTTATAATAAACCATGTGGCCGCGTTTACGAACGGTCAAGTTCCCAGGAACCATACCTCTCTCTATTTTCTGACAACACTTTAGGACTTATAATTTTCTACAAAAATGCTTTTTCAATTCCGATGTTACATTCGCCTGGGAGAACACAGCACGCACAGAACTCGAGAAGTTGCTGCAATCGCTAGGCCTACTATCCTTCATATTTTTTTTTCTTAAGTACCGTAAAATATACTGTACTTGTTCCCCGGCAAAGGTGAAACATGTGGCTATCACATTATCACTAACGCAAAACATGCTACAAGCGAACTGAACAATTGCCATGTTACCATTATCACACTTGTCAATTAATTTCCGAGACAGTAAATTAATTTCATTGCCTGTAGACCACGAGCACAGATAAATGCGTTCTCTCCCGCATGCTTGGTTATAAATATACATATGTACATTCGCCACCAGCAGTTTTCTGCATACATTCAAATGACATTGTTCCACTAATGAGCTGCTCAACTAGCATGTTAATTGGGTATTTGAATCCACGTGCAAACATATGTAATATTCCAAACACGGTACAAATTTATTCGGCCAAAGATTGATGACTCTAATGCAACAATGTTTTCTATGGGTAAAAGATTAATTGATTTTGTTTTTAAAAAGTGCAATGGAGGACAAATCATAGTTCGTATGATATCTTTACTCACGACAGCTTTAAAGCAAGACAACAATTTAAGCATGCAATGCATGTTTTATCATTCAAATGTGTATTTATTGAATGTTTTGTATTACAAGCTCATATGCTGAGCTTTGGTAAGGTTCTGAGCTTGCCTGTACAGTTTGGACTGCAACATTTTGTGTATAGGAATGTTCCCTTATAATTTTATTTGGATTAAAGCATTCAATAGAGTTCATTGCTGATTGTGTGACTTTGACTATCACTGTTTGAAAATTAAACAACTCAGATGAGATATCCATCTAAAATGTGCAGCAAATTATTTGCTGTTCCCTTAAAACAATAGCTGCATGAAAAAAAAAAACAAAAACGCGAGGATCTATTAAATACTGCACGCCTCGCATGTTCGTTGTCGGGCCAGAACCGTCCCCAAAACGCAAGGGTAATGCTATAACATTATTTAAAGTTGTAATGGAGTCTATCTCAGATTAACTGTTTCAAATTTGTATGCGTAGTGCAAAACATCTCCCCAAGGCAAAGTTAATGTAAACTTTATCCCATTAAAAGATACCCTTCACATGGCTTTGTCTGTACTTTAATCAAGAGTTAGTACAATCGTTTAAAACGTTTTTCATTTAGATTCTACTTAACGATTGTGAAAGTGAAAGATTTTTTTTTAATTAGGTTCAAGACGTGTAACATTTGAGTCTTTGAAACAAATAATTTAGAAGATATCTTTAACAAGTAGCATCTGTCTTATTTTATGTTTTTTCTTTTACCTTAGCTCAAGCTGTATCAAAGTGTTATAGAAGATGTCATCTCCAGTGTGCGTGATGCCTTCCTCGATGAAGGTGTCGACGAGCAAGTCCTTCAGGAAATGAAGCAAATATGGCGAACAAAATTATTAGCAAGCAAAGCAGTGGAAGTGAATCCAGAACCACCCGAGCCCCAGCCCCCACCAATTATTGCTAATAATCCGAAGGTAAGCAAGGTTTGTTGTCCAATCTACTAAAGCAGTGGAATTTTGTTTGTTGAACCCTTAATAGCGTATAATTCCCTTTTTATGTACAATGTTTGCTGTGTATACTACTGCGTGTTTGTTTTGAAAAAAATAAAAAATGAATCCAAACAAAAAAATTAATGAACAAATCTACAATATCGCTCGCTTATTTTGATTGATATAACATTCCACAATCAACATCCAACCGTCCACTTACCATCTGAACCACAACCATCACTACCCACCACTGCCACGAAAAAATTGTTCGCTCGATTGCACTACCATTTCTGCGACTTCCATGATTGAACATAACCACTCTTCCACCGCCACCTCAGCCATCAAAGGTATGAACAAACTAAATGAAATTTTTAGTCATAATCGGCTTCGCGCTCGCTACACCCAAATGAGAAAATTCCTAACGTTATCTTTCTCATTCAATTAGGCCGCTGTAAATAAGTCCAAAAAGGCCGCAGCAGCCGCTGCCGCCGCCGCTGCTGCTGCAGCAGCATCCCAAAACAGTACAACAGCAAATCAAAACAACGAGAAGCCAGGTCAGCCTGGCTGTTCCACAGCAGTTGGGAACAGTACTGTTGTCAAAACAGAGCCAAATACACTTCCTCAGCAGCAACTGCAGCATTTGTCACAACCCCAAAATGTAGTCCACATGCAGCAACACCAACAGATAGTACAACAAAAGCCGCAGCAGCAGGCGCAACAACAGCAACCAAATCAAAACAACCAAGCGCCACCTCCGCAACAACAACAGCAGCAGACGACAACACCAGCATCGATACCAGCAGTGGCAGCCCTCGACCCGACCAAAATAATGCCTGTTAATGTAAGATTTCAATCATTTAAGTATAGCTTCTGAAACTAATCTTCTAAGTTGATTTAGATCACCTTGCCTGCTCAAGCCGGAAGCATGAATACGGAATCGCGTGTACTGACCATACACGTGCCAGCCTCGGCGCTCCAAGAGAACCAACTGACACAGATTCTTACGGCCAATCTAATTTCATCGATCATGTCATTGCCAACACCGTTGGCCTCCTCTGTCCTCCAGCAGCATGTCAACGCTGCTTTACAGAATGCCACCATGCAGAGTAAGTAAAAAACAGACGAATGCTCGGCAAAAACGAACTCGAACAACAATTTGATTTTGTTTCTTTCATTTTGAAGAGAATTTCACAACCGCCAAGCAACTAGACGGCGCAATGGATTCATCGGATGAAGACGAGTCCGAGGAGAGTGACGAAAACATGGAAAATGAAGATGATGACGCATTGGACAACGAAGAAGATGAAGATGGCGAGAACGATGGAGGTGCTGAAGAAGAGCCACTGAACAGTGAGGACGATGTAACCGACGAAGATGCCAGTGACTTATTTGACACGGACAACGTCATTGTTTGTCAATACGATAAAGTGAGCACACCACTCTCAACTTCTATTTTCATCCTTTCATGTGATGTCTTCATTCTGCTTTCAGATCACACGGTCGAGGAATAAGTGGAAATTCTATCTTAAAGACGGCATTATGAACATCGGGGGGAAAGACTATGTGTTTCAAAAGTCCAACGGCGATGCTGAATGGTAGACGCGTGTAGATTTTTTTTTTAATTTTATATCGTTCTCTAGATTAATTATAACCCGTTTTGCAAATACGAATGCTTTGATTTTCGACCGCGATTCAGAGAAGAGCGTCAATTCTATACACTTTCCACTAAGAGGTGCATTTTTAGGGATGTACAAGTTTGATAATTTTATTTGTTGACTATATTGCGTTGGCACCTGACGTGTGATAAGAAAACCAGGTATTGATTATGATGAACAAGAAAAACTTAATGAACCTTAAATGTGCTATTGCGTAGGGAAGCACCAAACAACACAAACTTACTATGATATTAAAATTAATAAAATTTATTAATCAATAATCAAAATCAATTTTTTTACTGAACGATTCTTTGTTCTTTTCGGGCAAAACGTTTTACAATCAACTGTGAGGAGCGTCGCCAATTCAACAGAAATACACTAGCTGCATGCACAGAAAATAGACCAGACTACCCACACGCATCGTCTTGCTTTCGTAAAAGTGTTCGCAAGGATGAAGGTATTTTTTGGGCTTCGCGGGACATCGTTGTAGCCTCGTAAACAAATACTTCTGTGCGCTATGATTTCTGCTACGTTTTCTGCTTACTGATTCCGAACGGCGTAAATTGAGAAGCGTTTCGATGGCAATAATATTAATTGAAATTCATAGTACAAATTATTTATTAGCAGCTTTGTGTCACGTGCGGAACCAGTTTTATGCGTAGTGCAAAACCTCCGCCCAAGGCAAAGTTATTGTAAACTTTATTTCATTTCACGCGCGGAATCATGTTGTGTGACCTACAGCAAATTGTTAAGGCCTTATAAAGGTTGATTATGCCGTGTATGTCATACAATAATAATTTCAAATTGAAGGGAGTATAGAGTCACAAAAGTTATTGGCAGGCCAGTTTCTGATAATTTTTATCATCGTTTATGTACTCCGGCAGTTAATATAATCACAGACTTTAATTCATTGAACTACACTTAATGCACTTATTGGGTAGGAAAAGTCTCTGAAAGTTTACCGTTCAGAGTGGAAAACTTGTAATTCTTCCTTTTGAGAAAAACGACAGCAGGCGGAAACAAAGGTAGACCCCAGAACATAAGGCAATTATCCCAATAATATGTATATAATTTAGACTAAAGACTGACATGTGCTCAATAAGTAGCCGATTGGAATAGATAAGGAAAAAACATATTTGTCGACTATAAAAGAATGAATCGTTTACAGGCGTGTTTTCCTTTTCTATAATTGTTATTTTTTTTTCACTTAGAAAATAATTAGTCACTAGGACGTTACACTGTGGGTGTTTTTTTTTATAGTGGCACGTATAATTTGAAAGCAAGGACAGAATGAAAGAGACTTTCGTCCTATCGTCATAGATAGCTAAATATTTTATTTCTTGCATAGTATAACAGTGTTTTGACAAAATTATTTGTGCTCTAGCTTACTCAGAGGTATGGTTTACAAGACCTTACTATTAATAAAACAATAATGTTTTGTGAAATAATTTCAATTCAAATATTTAAATAACATTTGGAGGATAACTATGAATAAAAAACCTCCATTTGAAAAAGTCCTATCGTCATTGTGATGACTATTTGCTAACTAAACACGTGATCCATGAATAAATCCATGAAATCAATCAAATCAAAATCATCAAAAAATCAAATATACGCTTTCCCGCCTTCTTGAATCTAAAGCCTAGTTATTAGAACTTGTTGCTTCTTCAACTATAAGGCAAAAACCGACTGAATTTTCGGAATCATTCTGTGATTCGATCGATGTTTCCTTTTTTTAGCCAGATGGTGTCGGAATGAATGCTAAGTCTATTTAAATGTACACGCAGCATTAAAGGGTTGTTCAGAAAAATAAACTTTTTTCAGAGCGATGTATAGGCATAATACGTCGAAATTCAAATACTAAGGTCGCCGCAGGTTAAGTAATTAGGGCTGGTGTAAATATGCGTGTTTACATTTGAATCTCGGCGTAACGTGAAAACACACTCTTGATAAATTGGTACATTTTTTATAGATCGAAGTTTAGAGCACATACTTGCATTACTTTTTTCAATGAGTGTAATCCGCACATATTCAGTTTAACAAGTACAACAAGTAACAACTTAGGTACTTTTGAAATTAAACGCAGAAAAACTTCTCTTTTAATATAGTTTATTGAAACAACTATCGTCTCGACGTTATGTTTAAGTCTTAATAATATTTTTCAAAAAGAAAAAGAAAAAAACAAAAATACATACAAATTTTATATATTCATCTAAATGATTCGTTTTACTTTTTGTGTTATTTAAATGTTGTATTTATATATGTATATATATGCATGTATGTTTAAAGATACCCATTGTTATTTCATTCACATTAAAAATGATCTTTCTTTAAACTATCTCAACCGAATGATGCCTTCAATTTTTTTTACAGTAACAGTCCCTTCGGCTGCATCCTAATTAGATTTGCTTCAAATTTGACACTAACTAGTATGCATCTTCCAATCTTCACAATTCAAACATTTATTTATTCCTATAGAAACAATATTTAAAAAGAAAAAAATCATCGCTTTGTGCCTCGCACCTTATTTAAGAGAAACGAAAGGTATTGTTTCTTTTTAAGAAAAGTCGATGATACACTTAATGTTAAGTTGAGGGTGATTATTATTGTGTTTATTTGCTTTTCCTTTTTGATTATTATTTATTTTTATTCACATCAATGACAGGAGTTTTTGTTTATCTATTGATATAAAACACCAGTGAGAGCAGGTTGAATAGCCGCTCAGAAGTTTATGCTTTGCATACACACGACCGAGTCTGATAAACATAATGGATGTACATATGTGTATTTGATCTTACATTTTTTTTCATGTGCTAGAGGAAGTGGAACAGAATTAACTAGTCAATAATGCGATGTTGATCTCTTTAACCATCTTTACACGATGTAACATTTTTTGTAAGGCTTCTTGACTTAGCGCCTGCGTTGAATACCATACCGGGGAATCTGGAACGCAGGAACGTTCTGGCTGCAGGTAGAACACATCATTGCGGGTTTTCACACTTTCCGGGCTGAAATCAAAACAATGTGTTAATTAGAATTTTAAAGAATGAATTATTAAATGAATAATAAAAACTGTAAGAGACAAGGAGAATGTAATATTGACCAAGTTCTTGCTTGAATTCGAAATTTTATTACTATTTACCACAAACAACACGTCGAGACTTCAATCAGGAAAATTCTAACTCTAAATACTTGTTGTATGTACTTACCATTTAGATAAGTAAAATTCATATAGTCTCACAGGACATCTAAGTGGTCTTTCTTCGTTTTCTTGCTGTTCATAAACTTTCTTCTTTCGAGGATTGGCATCTATGGCGAAAAAAATGTCCAAATGACTGCACCTATAGGTCAAACCGCACTTGTTTCACTTACCAAGTCCAGCTTGTGGTGGATAAAATCGGAGCAGTACATTTCTGGTGCCAGGTGATTTAGCGTTTTGCGCAGAACGTTTCCAGTGTTTCATAATGTGAGAAAATGACAATTGCATGTGCTCTTCAACAGTCTGCAAAATATAAATTATTAAGCAGTAGTGTTTAAACATGTTTTTGTCATCTATCTATCTATCTAACTTACCGTCAAATTGAAGTGTTTCGTGTTGAAGAACATTAGTGTGCTAAGCAACACGTGTGGTGAATGAGCGCCCAATTGCTTGCACTCCCAAAGGTGTTCCTCTTCTACGCGGGTAACGATGTATTCTAAATAGGAAGCTAATTTAAGAATCGAAAAATTTATGATTTTCGGCCATTAAACATACGTGAGTCATTGTAGAGCACTGAGAATTTGCGCGCCACTTCATCTAAGCAGTCTGTGAACCGTTCATAGTAGGGATCGGTGAATATGTTATCTATCCTACCATTTTCATAAAGATATTGTTGAATACCTTTGAAGTGAAGACAGTTATTAAAAAAGCATACCACACGCAATAAAATCTCTCTTACCTAGCACTAAATAATAAATTGTGTCTGGTGCGTACTCGGTACCATTCGGTTTTCGAACTTCTTTGACAAACAGACACAGAGAGTAGTTGAGTTCGTCTGCGGTCATCTGCAGTAGTTCGGTTTTGAACAGGCGCCGTCTTATTGAGCTCTTCTCTATATCTGCGTTTTTCGTCATCACCCACTGTTTCCATGCGTTCACGCCAAACGTAAATTTGAGGCACATATTTGCGTCGGGTTTCTCCATTGGTATAACCTGCTGTTGCTGGGGTGGTGTGTGGTCGGTAGATAAGCGCTGACGTTTAATGGGTGAATGGTTGTTGCGCGGCGTTATTGGAGAGGCGATTGCACCGCGTTTGCGACCACGTCCTCCTCTTCAAAAGAAAAAAGAAATAAAAGTAAGAGACTATTTGAACTTTATTGGTTTTGAAACGTACCTCTGGCTGGTCTCCATCATCATGTGATGACCTATCTGCATTGAGGGATCATCGGCGACGGGGGCAGCTTGAATCATACCAGGTGGGGGATGAGTAATTGTGCTTGCTGTCATGGCGGATTCTAAATCGACGCCCGGTTCCTCATATTCCCCACTTGCCATTTTGAGCGCCATTTGTAGAACATCCTCACTGAACGATTGATTATTTTGCGGTTCCATATTTACAACAACATTATTTGTGGTTGGTGTAGGCGCCGAATACGGCACTTGCAGAATGCGTGGTTCAGGTTTTGCTTCTTCCTCTGAGTCAGAATCTGACTCGTTTTTATCATCAGCCACCATCTCCGCCATCATAAGCAGCTCCGCCTCGAACGGATCGGCAGGCATTTTGTCCTGTATCTTTTTAATTTCTTTCAGTATGCCATTTGCAGAGTTCCTTGTTGTTGGGATGAAAATCGGCACCGGTATCGGCAATGGGATTGGAACTGGCACTGGAAACGGTGCGGAATACATGTACATTGGCTGTGGTACGTAAATTGGAACAGGAACAGGGATTAAAACTTTTGAACTGTAATCCTCCTCGGTTTGAATTCCAATTTCTGCGGTCTCAGGCTTGCAGTCCACAGCTACACTCTCTGTCAGGGGATGGCAGCTTGTTAGCACATTACGCACCATCGGTGGAAACGGTGGCACTGTAATGATCTTTGTTTCAATCGACCTATCAATGTCTGGAGAATTTGACTGTGTCACTTCTGTTGGAGTTGTTCCAGTAGATCTTGAAGACGTCCTGCCTTTCTGTGGTTGAACCTTTGTGTTAAGGGAGGGTGATGGAGTCGATGCCAAAATTGGAGATGATGTCGATGACCGGGTTCTGGTGATTGGCGGGCCCGCGGGTGGAGGCGTTGGTATCCGAGGCGGTCGGGTTTCAGCGACGAATTTTTTGCCACGCCCTCTTCCACGAGTTGCATTTCTTCGTACGACTGTATTGCCAATTAACGTTTCATTCTCGCCAGTAGCTAAGGAGGCAACGTTAGATATCACCGGCATTACGGGCTGATTACTTTCTGTTTGCTGCTCTGTCTCTGGTGTGGAGGGCGAATCTAAATTCTTCATTTGCGATGCATTTAACTTAACCCTTTTCGGAAGACCTGTCGGAAATGGTGTGGACACATTGGAATTCTTCGAAGTTTGCTGTTTTGGAGTGAGATGATGCGTGGTTGATGCAACAGCTTCTGAATCAAGGGTAAGTGGCACTCTTGCAAATTGACTCTGGAACTGCATCACGCACTGATAGGTGCAGAAATTTCGCATCGATGCGTCAGACATTGTCAAGTGATATTGCGGGGTTGAACATGTATTGCAATTGTCGCATTTGATTTCAGTGCGACTGAAAGCATTAATAGAAACGCCATATAGAGTTAAACAATTCAAAGAACACATCATCACCTGCCGTTGATCAACCACTTTCATTATCATGTCAAAGTCGTACTTTTTCACTTTACACCACTGGCACGACGTGATTTGCCGTGTAATAATAATGTATACGTTGAAACAAATCCGTGAGCAGAACGCTTTCGGTCGCTGCTTCTCACCGTAGATTGTATAACATTCTGAAGATTTGCGTTCGAAATATTTGCTACACATTCCGCACTGATCTGGTACTATGTTACTCACAAATTTAAACGCAGAGAAGCAAGGGTTGGAGCAGAACTTCTGTTCATTCCCGTCGATGGTCATCTCCACTCGCATTGGTTTTTCAAAATTGCACACAGCACAGCGATCTATGCGAAGCTTCTTCTTAGCGTTGCACATGGAGTCGTACCGGCGCATACAGGCTTGGCTGCAGAAATCCTTAAATTGCTCCTTATCGCCCACAGGCGCAAGAAAGCCTTCACCGCTTGAAGAGATATCCTTTTGACAGCAAGAGCATGTCTTCAAACCTTTTTTGTAGTTGTTCAAGCAGGTCGCGCAACAGAACTGACGGATTTCGAACCCAAATCGAACACAGTATTTGCCCAAGCTCTGGTGAGGTACTTCCCCATGGCAGGTCTGGCATTGCGACCCCACTCGACGTTGATACTTCCCCAAGCACAGTTCATCGCAGAAGTCCATTGTTTGCCAGACTAGATTTTTATTGTTCAATCGAAGTTGTGATGTACATTCAGAGCATCGGCGCACAAAACTTGCAGTTCGTTCCAATTTCGCAGCTTCCGCTTCTGCAGCTGAACGCGACACAATGCGTGTTTCGGCATTGCCGGATCCCTTAGTTGAAATCGTTGTGTGGCCGATGTTTCGCACACGAATGGAGTCACGTTTTAAATTGAATTTTTCTGGCTCAACGCTGCTTAGGGTTTTATAGCACTCTTCTGAGCAGATATAGAAAGTGTCATCGTCCTGTTTGAAGTAATATTTGCTATTCGTCTTGGTCTTGCACTGGAGACATTTGTGTTCCTCACTTTCATCTTCAGGTACTTCGTCAATTAGGAATTTCTTGCGTCGTAAGAAGAACTTTCCAGGATTAGCGGCAAGTAAATTATCGACACATTGTTTCTCACATAAATACTCCGTTGTGTTCTTCTCCGAATCCTTATAACGGAAACCACAAATTTTGAGTTTCTCGCACTGGGCACATTTTTTCCGTGCAGATACTGCAAGAAATATGATGGTTTTATGTGGTGTTCCACCTTCCGCTGAGGGCTCCGCTGGCATCTCTTCTAACAAAGATTCTTGTGCAGCTTCTGTAAAGTAACCAGCGATGATGAATACATGAATGAATTAAATCAGACATTTAACATACCTTCTGATGCAGCATCACTTGGTTCTTTTTCTGTGCTGCTGTCTTCGACCAATTCGCTTTCTTTCTCTGCATTTTCACGGGCTTGTATTGCAAGCTTCTTTTCAGCATCGGTCATTTCGGTCTCAGTGTCGGGAATGAGACACACGTCAGATTCTTCAGGTTCCTGCACATTTTCGACATCAGCTGAGGGATGAAAGTATAAGTGCTTGGATACAAATGACTTGCACAAATGGAATGTGGAAAAAATTGGCTTAAATGAAATATGTCAGGTTAGGGCCCTTGGTTGCTTATAGAACAACTAAAGTTTGTCGCGAAAACGAAATCTTAAATAAGTAAGAATTCGGTTGGCTTATGACTATAGTTGCAGAAGAGATGCTACAGGAATGTAACTTTTACACAAGTCTATGCGAGAAATTACAGTCAACAGAATGCAGATTCATTGCCTCCGACAAAATAGAAAAAACAATTCGACTTAAAAAATGTTAATGACCTTTCATTGCTATAGAGTTAAAGTTGGCGCCAAGGCATGTCAAATGATTGATTCTTACTGCTATACTTAATCAGCCAACCTTTCTCCTTTTTAAATATTTTGTTTTAATGATCCTTAAACAGTTTTTAAAAAATGCCGAGTCAATCAATCCTGTATCATAATGTAATAGGATTTCCCCCAATTTTTCCAAGAACGGAGATACTGAAAGGACATGAGCCGCACATAATCTTGTATATAATTCACATCGAAACAACATGTTATAATTTGATTAATTTTGTGACAACAAAGCATTTGTTGATACCCTCATCATATTCAAGGTCCAATTTATGTTCTGATTTTCTAAAGTCTATCATTACTGTTTGAAATATATTTTTAAAATTCCCGGTAAACGTTCACTTTTCAGACTTTAAAATTGAAATGAAACCTTATGTGCTTTCAGTTCAGCGAAAGGTAGCAAAAGTATGACATTTAAAGCACAACTTATGTACTTTATTGGTTAGAAATATTTACTTACCGCCATTTTACATTTGACAGTTATATGAACGCGCTAATAAGCAAAAATCTCTACACTGTTTTGATAGCGGCAGCATTTAATCGACAAACGTTTTTCTCCGGAATTTGGAAATTGTTTGCCATAATCAAAAAAAAATGTTGAATCCTGTCAAGAATGTGGCAGTATTACTGAACGCGGCAAATTAACAAGTGAAATGTCAAATTAGTAGTGTTGCCATAGCCCCCACTCACCCGAACCATAAAAAGAAATATAAATGCAAGCTTACCATCGGCGTCATCTTCTCGAGTTTCTGATGAACTCGCTTCTCCAGTTACATTTTTTGGAGATGGTTCCGCTTCCTCAACTGGAGAGCGCGCTTCTATATCCTCAGACTGCGTCTTTTCTGAAGAAATTTCTTTTGTGATCTTTGCTGGTGAATTCTCATCTGGTTTGTGATCTTTTTCTGAAGACTTATCCTTGCCTTGCTTTTCCGAAGGTTCTGATGATTCATTGATTTGTTCTTCCTCCTCAGCATCTTCTACTTCTTCGATTTCTTGAGCCTCTTCTGCGCCATGTGCTCCTTGCGATTCTTCTGTTTCGTGTATTTCCTCAACAGTGTCTTTTTCTGATGAAGGATTATCAGCTGGAGACTCTGTTTCCATTGCTTCTGGTTCCATTTCGACTGTCGCAACAGACTCACTTTTCTCCTGCTCGGCGTTATCCTCTTGCACTACGATGTCAGTGTCTGGTTCTTTTTCTTGTACTTCATTTCCTGACCCTTCAACTTCTTCTGATACCATTTCAACGTCTTCGGTGCTGGAATTATCTACTTCCATGGGTGATGGTTTTTCAGTACTTTCCTCAGCTGAAGTTTCTTTCGCTGGAACGGTCATATCATTTTCTCCCAGCATATCTGCTTCATCTGAGGCTACAACTTTCTCGGCCGACACATTAGCATCAACCTCCTCAAAGACGGTTTCATCTTGGTCAACAATTGATGTACTCGTCTCGATTTCTGCATTTCCTTCCGCCTCTGCAGTAACTACCTCATTCTGTTCTTTTTGAATGGAATCCTGACTTGCATTTTCAGACACGTCACCGTACAGTTCCTCAATTACGAAATCTTCCGTATCCTCCCACTCGTTTTGCTTCTCTTTGTCGCCCGCATCATCAGTTTCCTTATTCTTCGTTTCAATAAGATCACTCTCAGATTCGTTAAGCTTTGCACCCGATTCACTTTTTGCGCCTGGTTGAGGTTCTTCAACAGTCGCTTCCTTCACTGTCGGAGAATTTATTTCTGGTTCCTCCTTTTCCAGGGTCTGTTTGTCCTCATCTAGAGAGTCAGTTATACTCTTTTCAGGTTTTGAAACTTCTTCCATTGTCCTTTGGCGGTGAACTTATTTGCAAACATTAACTAAAAATAGAATACGATATAAGGATATCACATTTTAAAATGATGGCAACTCTAATTATTAATCAAGAGACATTCCCGCCGAACCGACGCTCAAACTATATTTGCTACACTCTTCTAATCCATGCAGCGAATGTCAGTTTTCTAATTGTACCCTCTTGCTCTCGCTTCACTTGCCAAAAGACAATCACGAAAAAAATTAAAACTCCTACACTAGACTTTTAATTTTATTTACCTTTTACTAAATCAAGAGACAGCGCTTTTACATGTGCAATATTAACCGCGTACGTATAAATTATCTGTAAATACTGAGTCAACAACGCAACGCCCGCCACTGGTAGTGTTCACACTAGCCAGTCGGTCAATGTAACAAAACCCAAAAAAATTCTCACGACACACCAATGCGTCAAAATATTTTTTCAATCGCGTTTTATATTACTTTATACTATCAAACTTTTAAATTCTTTTGCCTTAATTCATTTATCATTTACTTATAATTATATTGGTATTCTAATCTGAATTATACCAAAATTTTTCACAGCAAAAAAATTATTAAAACCTTTCGGCATCGATGGATAAGCCAAAAACAATTGCAAGACATTTCAAACTACTACTACTGTCGTGATGGTTGCATTCTAGTACATCGTTTGAAGTGTCATCTCTGGTTTTGAAAGATTCGGACGCGTTCAGGCTGAAGACAAATAGAAAGAAAATTCTCCAATTAAATTTAATCATTTCGTGGAGTCCACTTTAATTTAGCACTTTTATAAAAATTGTGTTTTCGCTCACAATTTTTCCAGAAATAGGAAATTAAAATTTCTACAAAATGGCGGTACATTGCTAAAAACTGTACTAGATGCAATTTTGTAGTAGCTTGATGGTGACGTCGTGCACATTTCATTTTTTTCGTCATATCATTTTATTTTATGTACACGTTTTACAAACAGATGTTTCTAAGGTATTTTCCATTTAATTGAATCTTGAAGATGGGAAATTAAATATGGATTGAAATTCTATTCAGAGCAAATATTACATAGTTCTTAAGAGGGTGTACTGTACTTTTGGAAATGAGTTATGTATTATATGGCATAACTAAAGTTTGAGCGAGAGGGAGATATACAAATGGGATGTTGAGGAAAGTGCATGATAATTTGACATATGCCAAACAACATTTTGAAGCACATTTGCTTTTTATGTAACGTCCCCGCGTAAATACATAAACAATATAATTGAAAAATCTTAACATTTACTTACCCAGTTTTAATGGTATCAATTGCCGCCAAAACTACTTTCGGATTGAGTCTGTGGGTCTTAACGTTGACGTGGTATTAATATTCTTAATGCAACAAGAGAATCAATAGCAACCCTGAAATTGCAATTGCGTTGTAGTAGGTACTTATCGTACGAGAAAAAAGAGTAGCGTTAGAAAAGCAGCGGCGAATTCATTTCGCTGCATATAAATTGTGTTGATTGTGTACTAGCAAAATTGTCAACCGTCTTTTTGGATTTAAATTATTTACAATGGAGTTTTGCACAATGCATGCGTGTATACTCAAATTTTTTTTTTACAGCCGACATTAAGTTATACCATTATTTACCACTTCCTATGTGAAAAATGAATGCATGAATTAGCAAATACATATATAATTTTTCGATTGGTTTATATGGATGATCGCAATTTATTGCATTCTTCACATAGTTTCATTAGGGAACAGAAGGTCTTAGGAGCTTAAAGTGTGCACTAAGGAACTGAATTAACATAAAATCAAATTCACTTCTTAAAAAATATAAACTCACTAAGAACAAGGCTGTAGTATCGAATGAATATTTGCAATGCCATACATTATATGGCTTTTTTCAAGTTAGTTTAAAAAGCAATTCATAAATTATAAATTAGAGACTAATCTCTAATTTACAACAATGTCTGGACAAGAAGATGAAATAGACTAACTCTCCCTGCATTGACAAAGGGCAATAACACAATAAATGCTTGAAATTACAATTTATATAGCTATATGCAGGAAAAAAGGATATAGTAATGAATTTTATATTAAAAGGAAAATACTGTAGATATAGATTCAATATCACAAGAAAATCGACTTTTGCAATGAAGACTCTTATCAAATGAATATAATAAATGAAATTGAAGTTGAGCACCAGTACTAACAATAAAACATATCCTATATTTCTTCAACCTCCCGCAGTTTCAGTTAAAAGCAAAAGTTGTATTATAATATACGAATACAATCTATCGATTTTCCCTCCCTGATTACCATTTTCGTTACTAGTTCCTATAATTCGGAATACTTCCTTTGAAACCCAAACACCGTACAACAGTACATAATCGTATTACTAGTACCAAAACAATATACTTTTTAACAAAGCTTATTAATATGGTTTATTAAATTGTTTAATAGCAAAAAATAATACATTCATTTATATACTAATATATTAAAGGCAATCAAATATAGAATAAGTGTATAATTACTGCTACATATTTGTATAAATTGCTCAACAAATAAAAAAAATATATTAAAATAAAATAGGTACCCTTTACGGCACCTCAAACAAAATAATCTTTGAAAGAATGTGGTGTGCTTACAATTTAGGTGTCATGTACGATGTTTTTTTTTAATGAATTTTGAAGAAAAAAAATCGAGATTTAATATTCAACACAAGACGACACTGCGCCTAAATAGAGGATGACACAAACAGATGCGGTTTTTACTTTTTCTTAGCGCTTGGACTTGTCGATTGAAATACTGATGAAGCTGACATCAAATTCTCGATGTACTGACCTAGAACTTGATTTTCAGAACGAAGCTTTAGATTTTCCTCTTTCACAGAATCCACCCGCTGCGACAAGTCATCCAGCGTGTTTTGTAACTCCAAAACTTGTGTGATAAGACGAGCTTTTTCTTCCTTCTCGTCAGGACTGACATCTGGTTCTAAAGAATTGTTTGATGAGTCTGGAGTGGAGCTACGGTACGATGACCGAAGGGAATCCATTGAACGACCATTTGGAATATGTGGTAAATCATCATCACTTATGATTACTGTAGAGAAAGTATGATTAGTAGGTAGGTTTTATTTTAAACTCATTCCCTTCCTTTACCCTGTGGATCATCATCGGCCAAGGGAATGTTGTCATTGGGTTCTTGTAGTTTATCGATTAGAGACATTCTTAAAAGGAAACAAAGAAGAGATAAATTTCTGTAAGTTTACTTTTTAGCATTTTTGTATAGTTTTCAAATAGCAACACACAGAGGAAAAGGAAATATACCTTCAACTTTAATATCCAAATAATTGAGTTTTAAAAATTGTTCGAAAACACAAATTTCTTTTCTGAGCTGTCAAATTTTACTGAAAACTTTTCTCTTTGCCATCCATCAATTCACATTAAAGTCTACCAACATTGAGCACTTAAAATACCCTTTTGGTGAAACTTATGGCCCGCTTACATAGGATTTAAAATTTCCCTTCCACATAACACCCACCATCAATGTTATTTTAAAGGAATTAAAAGAAATTCTTTGATGTATATAAACCCAAATTTGCTTCAAAAATATTTCGTTACTCGAACAATTACATTGACCACTTTAACAGGTCTGGTAGACGGTAAAAATTTAACATTCTCCCACGAAAAGTATTTTTTTTGTATACTATTTTTGTTTATACAGGTAATGATCTAAGGGAGTCTGTGCCATGTATGAAGCCACTTTAGCACTTTGAAGCATTTTGTTCAAAAATGTAGCCTTGTGGCAACGCTCTACAAATCAGTCGCAGCCAACATCGAAAATAAAGAAAAAATAAAAGTCCCTACATTTGTCAAATTGAAATAAAGACAGAAAATTTGCCGTAGCTTAATTTTTCCCCAAGTGTTTTTTTTTAATCTCGTCTGTTGTAATTCTCTTCGAAAACTATAGCTTCCTTACAATAACTTTCCATAAAATCTGTTCATAAGGTTACCAAACACAACAGTTTCTCATACACAAAGTTTTAAAGCGGCAAATTAAAAAGGCAAAATAATATGGGGTCATAGGAAAATATGGCAAAATCGGATTACAAAATCTTTTGTCAGTGTGAAGAATAAAGGAAAACAAAGACGGTGGAAAATAAGAGGATGTGAGGAAAGGGATAAACAGCTAGCGAAAAGGAATTGCCACGGAAAATTAAATTTTCATTTTGACGTTTTCCCGTTCGTTTCATCGTTGCGAAGATTATCTAGGAAAGCATCACAAAAACAGTTTTGTTGATCTACGGTTTTTCATACTTTTCGTTCGTTCGTTTTGTTTTCGTTTTACTCTTCGCATGGCACAAAACTCTTTTTTGCCAGACTAGTGCCACCGTGTTGCAGTTGCAGTATTGCACAATTTTTTTTTAATAATCACTCCTCATAAACGATGAATAATCGCGGGAGACGATAAAACCTAAACAAATAAAAAAAAGGAACAAACACATTCATCGGTCAAACCACCATATTAATAAATTATAATGAATTATGAATGAATTGTGCGATGAATTTTGTAATTGTACTTTATTTTCACATATATATTTCCTTGTGATTTATCAGGGTTTCTCTTTTGGCGCTGCCCTATCGTTGTCGTTGTGTTGTCGTCGCTGTCAGTGCGGTTGTGTGTGATTTGATGTCAAAATGCAAACGTGAAAGCTATTGTGTGGTGTAACAGAATGGAAAATTTAGTTTATTGAATTTTTATTATTTAAAATAAATTTTCCAATAATACTGTCCAATCGGTGTTGAGGATATACTGCCAACAGTAAAGGATATTGAACAGTTGGATAAGTGTGAAGCCCTCTCATACGGATCTTCTACATCAAGGTGGAGTGTTGTCGTTTTGTATGACAATGGCAGATTTCGATGCAATATACGAGGACGAACAGATAGAGGAACATTATGAGGATCAAACGGTGGCACCTGTGCCAGATCCAATTATTATCCGCGGTGCGGGTAATATGACGGTGTAAGTACACGTGTCCTTAGTCTGTCTTCAATTTCTCTTCATCGCGAATAATGCCTGATATTGGGGGCGGATAATCTTTAAGTTTCCACCCTTTTCACTTTCTCACTCAAGGACATCCATTGCAATTTCAATACAAAGAGACCTTGTGTCACATTTCTGTTGCTACCGCTCACATTTTTTTGATGACAGGCATTTTCCTTTAGACTGTTTCGGGGGATTTTTACTTAAATTACTTCGTGACACTAGTAAAAATAAGAGACAACAACAACACATATGTATCATGCTCACGTTGACGATATAAACGTGTTGAAATATTTCTCCCATGGTTCCTTTAGAGATGCGTATACACGTGCAGTTAGGTCATCAACAGCCTGTCTCTGAAGTTCGGGCCCTTTTCTATTTCTTAAAAAAGGAGTGCACACACCCTTACTTGATCTATTGATTCAACTCTCCGGACGGCAGAGTCAGTATGGGGAAGTGGTAAGCACACGATACCTTGTATTTGCAGTTTTCTCTTTATCCACATCATTACCCAGTATGTTTGTGTATCAATGTTTAACGTAATTTATTTGTATGTACAATTTGCAATTCATATATGCAATATTTGCAAATTTGCCTGGAAGTAAATGGGCATCACGTTACAGTTTTGACAACACGTTGCTGCGCAACAGCTGCTTTTGTCGCTTCTGTTTAGTTTTCTAACCGAATTTCGTAATTTAGTGTGACAACATATGGGTAAGAAGATTGGTAGCTTCTTTGACATGGATCGTTGTATGGTTAGTTGACATAAGTTACACGTGTTTGCATTCTTTAAGTGTTTGTCGTTAATGATGAGGTGTTTTTACAATGAGTTGAGTTGAGTTGCATCCTTCGTTGTGTAAAAACATTTTCCTTCAAGAAAACAACAAAATAAAATAAAGTGGTCGATTCGTGTCAACACTATCTTTGCAAGGTATAATAACAATAATTTTAATTTCGTACTTATACATATTTCGTATGTATAAATTTATTTTGGTTTGAGGAATTGTCTAAAGGATTAGCCTTCTGACTATGAAAACACAAAATCCAGTTTTTTTTTCGCGTCTTTTGCGCGTATGTTGAAAAACATAACCAATTTTTTAACACATATTAAACGAGTAGTTAAATTCGTAGTTATAATAATAATTGTTGGCGCTACAGTCCAAAGGGGGACCAGGGCCTAGCTTGCTCATCAACTACTCGTGTTGTGCGCGCTACTGTTCTCTCACGAGTAGAGAGAGTTTTTTGCCGACTCCGAACGGCGAAATTTGAGAAGCTTTCTTAGACAGTTATTACTCTTTGAGTGTCGTCAGCAGCTCGAAAGAGGTGATGCCGTGAAATATTAGAAAAATTGGTGTTGAACTAGGAGTCGAACCTAAACCCTTCGGCGTGTGAGCGTCGCACTCTACCCACTACGCCACGGCGATCACAAAATTCGTAGTTATACAAAAATTAAATATAACAAAGTGAAAGAAAGGTATAACTAACTTGGAGAAAGGCAACTTTTTGGACTTATGCTTCCTTTTCTTTGTTCACCGTTTTTATAATTTGTTTATGCTCAGGGGATAGCGACTACCCTTACGTGATAATATTCACTTGAACTCAAGTAAAGGTTGGTCTGGTACAAATTGCTTTAATTGCTTACGGATATAAGCTAGAGAAATTTATATGCGTGCCGATCTGCTGCGAATCATTAAACATAAGTATTAAGAAGGTTTAAATAAACTTATAAGCATATCCAACATAGCCTTTGTTGCCATGTTGATTGACTTAAAAATACCACTTCTTCCGTTTTATGGATCTATTTTGTTATATATATATCTAATAGTTTCAAAAAAGTCTTAGACGCACAAAACTATACAGAGTTTTACTCAAAAAAGATTCCTAATTCTATAGGCGACAGATTCTGCCTGCGTAGTAGTCTTGGCTAACAGCTCCAGCAAAAATCATTAACATATCAAAAGCAGGAGTTTTTTTTTTTGATCATGCATTTATTTCAGTGAAATCATCGTTATTTACCTGTTAAAAAGATACAAATCCGTCTATGATAGAAAATACAGCAAACATTTTTTTAAAGTGTTTTGTTGACGATAAGGCTGTGTATATTAGTAGCTTTTCCTGTAAAAATGATACATGTGCTTATTTTTATACATATTCCTACTTTTACATATCTCCCTTTTGTTTTTTTTTGAGACTGCCATGAAACAGACGAGCAGCGTGCTGGTAAAACAGACATGTTTTGAGGTGTCCGTGGATATCACTACAATTCATATATACGACTATCTTAAACTTCTTTTTACATAACCGTCTTGTACAGGCTGTGCGCGCCGAAGGGTACAGCAATTATTTTCTAAGTCTATTATGTTTTGTTGGTTATGACTTCCCGGAAAAGGTTTCCTTTCGTAAGTCTTGTAAGTAATGTGTCGGCGAATCTAAGGTGTAATGTGGGCTTTACTTAAGTCATATGTGACTTACGTTGAGTTAAGAGTTTGAAGGATGTAGACGAATAGCTTAATAATAGAAGGGAAAGTACGCGGTATTAATTAGCGAGCTTTTGGAACTATCAAGTTATGAGGTCTCCTCCGCTTCTCCAGTAAAAGGCATTCCTCAATGGCACTGTTAACATGGCGTTCTAGGCCGCTCCGTATTACACTTCCAAATTAAATATAGTCATTTGTAAAGGCGGTTTAATGGTATGTTTAAAAACTTATTAAGGAACTTGGACACATAGAAATAAGTTTCTTCTTCCTGCAAAAATGGCTTCCTATCCAAAATTCAGATGTTGCATTCCCTCTTGGTAACAAGAAATGGGCATATTTGCTTTTACATTGAAGAAATGTATACATATTCATATAAGAAGTCTGTTGTGGCTTATCACATCTGCATCTCTTTACCCAATTTCCAGAAAACTTGCAAAAAAAATTAATCCACCTTTGTGTTGCTCTTTCATTTCAGATTTGGCCTAAGTAATCGATTTAACTCAGAATTTCCAACGGGCCTAGTCTCACGGGTGGCACCTGAAGAATTTAAAGCGACGATAAGTCGTATCAATGGCATTTTAAAGAAGACCCTTCCTGTCAATGTTAAGTGGTTATTTTGCGGATGTGTTTGTTGTTGTTGCACCCTAGGATGCTCTCTATGGCCTGTAATATGTCTAAGCAAGAGAGTAAGAGTAACATAATACAAAATTGAATTTGAAGATATATTTTATTTATTTAACAGACCCAAATTACACTGGACAAACTTCTTGAATGGGAGAATAGTCATTTATATCATAAACTTGGTCTACACTGGCGACTGAACAAGCAACAATGTGATTCAAGTTCGATGATGGAATACGTTATTCAAATTGAATTTATACCGAAAACACCTATATATCGTCCCGATTAAGCTTGGCATTTTGATTTTTCTTGTAATAGAGAGGAAACTCTACAAAACGCCAGGGCTTAGAGGCTATAAAATGGAATTTTTTTTGTGTTGAGAGAAAGAAAACGATTTATATATTTTACCTAAAGATTTTGTTCAGTTTGTAGATAAAGTGAAATTTAGTTTTTTTGAGAAGAGAATTACGACAACAATTAATCGCTGCAAAAGGGAAGCAAGGTGGAGATGAGAGAAACGCTATTTTTGTTAAAAGAAAATTTAAACTGAACTTGATGTTGCTTTCGCATTTGTTAACATTCAGTTATTAATCTTAGTCAAACATGGAATCCTATCATTGCTACTCACTCCTACATTGAAAACATTTTTTACTATTAAAAACAAATATTATACACGTTGATACTAAGAAAATGTTGCGTTTTCAGCAATTTTGTGTTTATTTTGCCATTAGTTTATTACATAAAACAACAACAAAAAAGTGGATTAATTTAATTGTATATAAAAACAAAGAGAAGGCAGAATTGTAAATATAATTCATAAGTTATTAAAAAAACGAGAAATAATACAAAATTGATAAACATTGCTATTGGTGCGCGTGCAGTTTAAGTTTTAGCAATCTTTATTTAAGGATAATAAGTTCCTCAAGAGTACAAAATCGGTGAGGACCTAGCCTTGTTTTTTGTGTATTTAAAATTATTGCTTTGCGAGTCACCCGTTAGAGAAACAGAAAGAGTGAATTATTAGTGTGAGATGATATTCACTGCTATTTGAATCTTGAGGAAAACGTAAAGAATTTTTAAAATGTAAAGAAGAGGAAGAGCAAAAAAAAAAAGAAATTATTAGAGCTAAAATTGAAAACAGAAAATATATATTGAGACTGGATTGTTAGTAGAAAACCTTTTTCCTGTTATATGCTTGTTGGCTATTGAAAAAAAAATCAGATTTTTTTAACCGAAAAAAAATTGGCAGTATTAAAAAATGTAACATTTAAAAAAAATAAGATCTTATCAAGAAGGAAAAAAAAGAATCTTTAGATACCGATCATAGCTTTACAAGTTGATGTATAAAAATAATACAATATTTGATAAATGAAAATTATAAATGAAAAAGGAAGAGCTATTCATTTATGTTCATTCTTATTTTATTTAAGTTGTACATTTAGTTTTATGTTATCACATGATTTAGTTAGTTAAAAATTGTTTAAATGTTTTTATTCGAATATGTTGTTTAAAAATAATAATTAACTAAGCCTAGATTCTAATCAGGTTTGATTGTATATAGAATAAATAAAATTAAAGAAAAAAAAAAATAAAAATGAAACTAATACATAACGTTGATAATAGGATAGAGGATTTGTATTAATTTTAAGGAAAACACATTGATTTCACTCGGATTTGCGAATAACGATAAAGAAGTTAACTAACGAAAAATAAACGTGAAAAAAAAACTATTTAAAATTTTTTGGTTTTTGTTATAACTTAACTCTTTGGGTTTTGTTATATTTTTTATTTATCCATTACGAATAATTGGTTGGGTTGTAGTCGCCTGATGTGTGAGAAATATTGATAACAGGGTGTGTATGGATCACGTTGCTCTCAATCTTTACTTAACAATATATTGCCTTCATAGGTACATATATCATCCAAAAAAAGTGAATTTTTGTAATATTTATATAAATGTTCTCTAACAAATTCACTCATCCTTATTTCCGTTTCGCAATCAATGAAAAGTCGTTGCTTGAATTAAGTGGTACAAAATATGAGTTGTCATTGCTTCGCAAACGTTTTTATTTGAAGATTATCTGTGCTGTGTAAAATAAAAATAGAAATAAAAGAAATCTCTAAATAATAATGCTGATACAATTCGTTCCTTTCTTTTCTTTTATCACATGTATTCCGTTTTAAATATTAAAAACTGACACTTGAAACTATGACTTGGAAATAAAAAATCAAGAAACAAGAACAGATGAAAGTAATTTCCTTGAAAATTTGCTTCCCATATTGAACATTCAACTTCCCTGCGTGTATGTTTGAGGCCTTTTTAATATTTATTCACTATAAACACTCCAAAACATTTTACTGTACCCAAAATTAGAGGAAAAAGGGCCATTTGTGAAGGAATCATAAATTTTCCTATGTTTACAAAAGTTGAAAAATAGTCATTTAAATTTGGTCTTCCATATTTTTACACATTTGACACAGGATTTTTTTTTTTTTAATTTTGGTGTGTTGTGTCCGTATATAAAAGAACACTTGCAGAAGCAGAACGCAATTTTAATCTGATTTTGAGTTTGCAAGGAAGAGGGTTTAAAGTTTTATTGAATCGTGGGCAAAGCGTTAATGGCTGAATTTTCATGATCATTGGGCTTCTCGAGCATGCCTTTTTGTTCGTTTGACAGGTCCGGCTGAAGTTGGAGTGAGCCTGCTTTGAGCTTAATAGTTTCAAAGGATTAACATCAAATTGAGGATGATCTTCCGCAACTTCTTTTAAGGGCGTTATATTAATTATACTACAAATTATACCTTAATTTAAAGGAAAAATTATAAACATGACTTCCTTATTTTTATTCGGAAAAGTCGTATGAAATAATTCTAAAATAAATGTAATATTCCGTCAAGTAACCATGTAGCAAGGTTATTTAAGTTCTAAAAGAAAAGCCTCCATTATTTATTAATTTCAAATAAAAACAAACTGATTGCAGTAACAACTAAAAATAATTCATTTACATTTCGTTTTATTCTTTGAAAAAAGAGTTCAATCAAAATGTAATAAGGTTGTCTATTTATGCTCATCTAAAAGTTTTACCACCTCAAGCTTGAAAAGTTTTTGAAAAAATGGAACTTTAAATATAGTAAAACTGTGCATACACTTAAAAAATGGAACAAAGTATATTCAAATAACTTTGCTATTTGTTTATTTTACAAACCGATTTTTTTTTCAACAAAGCGGATTTTAAACAAATTCAAAAAAAATAAATATTAAACATATTTATAAGCACTTGTTACAGATTCAATGGGAGAGATATTCTAAAATACAAAAAAAAAAGTAATATCAAGAACCGACCTCATTCACCTTGTTGGTTTCATGAATTTATGTACACAAAAAACATTGTTAATTTATTGACATAGATTTAGTTTCTTATCGAGTTAAGATCACAATTGTTCATAATTTGCATATGCTAAGGCTTATTTGTAAATTTTTTAATGTTGAGTCATCATTTGCGATTTATTACCTTTCTTTACAAAGTTAAATCTATTTGTAGGTTTACCTGAGTTTAGGTGAAGTAAGCTATACAAAAAAATGTTTATTGTTCATAAGCTTCCGATATTTATAGCTTGTTATATTCTTGAAAAATCACGAACAGGGTATTTGTTTCATTGGTTAAAGAGTTAACTTGCTCGCTTTGTTGCCGTTCTGTCAGACAAATTTGTCCGTGTAATTAAGCGAACGAAAACAGGCTTACTAAATAATAAAGCATACTAGAGTAATATGTAGCGAAACTAAAAACGATATATGATAAATGATTAAATATTTTTTTAAAATATACATGCATATAATCAGATAAATAAAAAAATAAACTGAGATAAAGACATGTAATAGTAGAAATCAAATTAAACGAAAAAAATTAATTAAATATATGAAATTTACCAGAAATGTAGAGAAGATAAAGTTGTTTTCAATATTTTCATGGACGATATATGCATGAATATACATATGAATACATTGAGAAAAAAATGATTTGTTCTTACAGCATTAGATTAGAGTTTCGATTCCGTTTGTAGTAGTAACGTTGTCAGTAGCACACGTTCTCCAGTCCAAATATTCTTACCGAAAAATGCTACAGTAGGCTTTTCGGGCAGTGAAGATTGGGACAGAAAGGAAAGTTGGTGCACTATTTTTCAGTCTTGACATGGTAAGTCGTTTCATAGTTTTTTCTCTGACGATTTTCGCACTATTTTTTAATGACAGGCTTTCATTGTTCAGTTTTTTATATTATGGGAGAATTGATTTGATTTGACTTTTTTGACTCTTTTATTTTTGTATTTATTATTTTTTAGAATGAAAAAAATTTAAGTAATTTCTTTTGTACAATTTCACCTAATCAGTCAAGATTATTATTCGAAATCGAAAAAGCAGAATTCAGATATTTTGAAAATTAAGGTCATGACTATTTATTTATGCAGTTATCAAAATACTACACCTCGAAAAACGAGCAAATACCGATCAAAAATTGCCGGTACTCACAAACACAAGAGCAGATGTTGTGCACAGGTAATTTAAAAATGCTGCTTCCTTTTTCTTGTCCTGATTTGAAGTGTAATTCTGAATATTATATTTTTACATCTATAAAAATTATGTAGAAACTCTGCTTGACGTCAGCACGATGGGTGTGCTGAATCATAGAACGAATATTTTAATTGATACTCAGACTTGGGCCTCAATAGTTCTTAAGAGAAGACACGCATTGAGAAAAATGCTTATATGTTGCACTAACACATGAACACATGTCTCTTTTATAAGATCAAGGAAGTGAACATACCTAACGCACACTGTACAGTGACAAAACAGGTTTTATTTGTGATTATCCACTAGCTCAAATTATTTAGGAACGTACTATGACAATACAATATTAGTTCGCAGATGCCGTTTTACTTTATGTAAATTTTCAATTTTCAAATCGATTGAATGTGAAGTAAACTTACGTCACGTCACCCGGCCAGGCATCTTCCCGTTTTTATGTGACATTTGCTATTAGACAAGATTCAGTTTCAGATGCATCTATTGCAATTTGTCAATCGCTCCAAAAAAGGCTCGTGTCGATTGGTCGAAAGAAATGCTCCAAAAACACGATCGCGGTGCTTCGAAACACGTCTATGACATCGTGACAGGTGATGAATCGTGGATTTACGCATATGAGCCCGAAAGTAAACAGCAGTCGACTGTATGAGTGTTTCAAATTGAGCCAAATCCAACAAAAGTTGCTCGCGAACGAAGCACTTATAAGCAAATGGTTGCATGTTTGTTCGGAAAAACTGGATACGTCGCAACCGTACCACTACAACAACAGAACAGTCAATTTCGAGTGGTACACAACCATTTGTTTGCCAGTTGTCTTCCAAGAAATCAGGAAAACCAACCGTCGAAGACGGATCACTCTTCACCACGACAATGCGAGCTCTCACACATCAGCTCAAACAATAGTATTTTTGAGCACTCGAAACATCGATTTGATGAGTCATCCCCCGTATGGTCCTGACTTGGCACCGAATGACTTCTTTTTTTTCCCGTACGTAAAAAATAAAATGAGAGGTCAACGTTTTTCGACACCTGAACAAGCCGTTGATGCGTTCAGAATGAATGTTTTGGAGATACCTCGATCAGAGTGGCAAAAGTGCTTCGACATTTGGTTCAAACGCATGCAGAAGTGTATAGATCTTAATGGGGAATATTTTGAAAAACAATACAACTATTTTTGGTGATTAATATTTGATTTTGTTTTCTAATCCCGAAATATAAAAGGCAACCCTCGTACAATTACTTAAAGTCGTTTTTAATTTAAGAATTTCCAATAAAGAAGGACAATAATAATAATAATAATACGGCGCTATCCACAGAGACCATGGCCTAGCTTGCTCATGAACTACTCGTGTTGTGTGCTCTACTGTTCTCTCACGAGAAGAAGGGAGCTACAGTTTTTTGCCGCATCTGAACGCCGAAGTTTGAGAAGCTTTTTCTTGGATAATTAATACACTTTGAGTGTTGTCAGCAACTCGAAAGAGGTGGTGCCGTGAAAAATTGAGCCGGGAATCGAAAATAGACCTTCGGCGTGTGAGCGTCGCACTCTACCCACAAATATATAGCAGAAGGACGTTTTCGGATATAAGATAAACGCGGTTCCTGGCCACTGATATTTCTGGTGACCTTGGTTGCGGTTTCGTTCACGAATCTTCACTTAAAACTAAACAAACTGTATCTAAAACAGGCTGGTTGTGGCTAAATTATGTGATGGAAGAATAGGCTAGCTTGACTATCAGCACCAAGGATAAATGCTTATTTGTCCTAAAGTAGATAAAAACAATTTCGCAGGCTATCGAAATGTCACAATTTGGTAATTGTCTTATATGTTGCGTTAACTTTGTTTAATCCTAGACGAAAAGTTTCAGACCTGCAGCGGAAAACTTTTTCTTAGGTCAATGACCGCGTTATTTTTAATTTGTCACATAAAGTGATTAAATACATCGCTCTTGTGTGTTAAAGTGTGTTGACCATTATTCCGAATGACTGCAGATGAAAATTTATTTTGTTGAACATTTGTTTGACCTTTTGTCTCGTGTATGGACAGAGATCTATTAGACGTAGCGGCAATTTTCGGACGCCACTTAAGGTTTATATATTTGATACTTTAAAAGGTGCAAGAAAACTCGGAAGCACATTACTCATGCCTGTGATAAGTTGATGTATTATTATGTATTTACGTCCACCTTTTAACTGATTTTCCTAAGGCATATTGCCACTGTGTGTTTCTCTAAAGCAGCAACAAAAAAATAAGACAAACATTAAAGAACATTCATTTGGAAATGTAGTTTCAAAAAATAATATTCAATCTTTTATTTCTTCATAAATAAACTTAACCATTATGTTGTTACTCCTATTGCGCAATACAATAAATACTTCTATGGAATGATATATGCTTAGATACTTGTAGTTACTAACTCTAAGATTAATAAGTCTTTCATGGTAATGGAATGATCAGTTCACTTGTGGACCCAGCCCACGTTCAGCGTTCGACTCCTCTATTCATCACTTACGAAGACTGCATCTGTGTGCGGCATTGATATGCTGGAGGTGAACAGTCGCTTTGCACCTTCCAGTAACAGCTTCGTTTGGTCCTCGAAGCAGCGCAGAAGCATTGCGTCTTGCTGCTTTTGGAATTCATGTTCGGCCTTTGCCAGCTCCATTTGCTGCTTGAAGAATTCATCAATCATCTCACGTTGGATTTCGCGCAACGACACACTCATCTCGCGCATGGCCTTGCCGTAAGTCACAAACGGAATTCGCGATGATTCTGTGGAGGACTCCTTGCCTTCGTCTTCTTCGGAGACTTTTGAATGTTTGGAGCTGGGCGCTGGGGAATTGGTTCCTTCGGACAGCTGTGGAATGTTGAGGCGCTTCTTGCGCTTGCGAATTGTAAGGACTGGGATCTTCTTAACGGGTGCTAGGGCCGGTGGTATTGGACGCTTTGCCGGCGAGGGAGTGGGGGAAGCTTGGTTTCTCGCTGGTATTGGGATTTTTACAAGAGGAATTTGTTTCAGAGGTGGTGGCTGCACAAGAGGCAACTCGGTTTTGTGAGAGAGATGAAATGGTGGCGGTGTGTATCTATGCAGTGGTGGCATGGGTGGGTCGGTTAAAGATGGTCCAATTATGGGTGGAATGTCTTGGAGCGAGGGTATTTGAAGGACGGGCACAGGTGGCAGATCCATGGGTGCTAGTGGTTGTTGAGGTGAATGCGGAGGTGAAAGCTGCTCGGCCTTGATCTCAGGGAAATGCTGCGAGTTAGCGTGTTCATCCAACTGTACGTCTGAGTATGGCTCATCGCCGTTGTTGTGGTTTTCATACTCTAAAATAAATTCAAAAAAGCAAAATGTTAGAAAATTCAAACCACATGAAAGGTAAGAACAAAATATCATGTGCCAAGTGGTTTATAGAAAATGAGAAAAATGACTGCACTGATTCACAAAAGAAATACAACACATGTCCGTAGTTCGCAAATGACTCATGATTTTGAATCGCACATTTTTATAGGACAAACGTTTTCACATTCGCTTACAAAGGAGTATAAACATGCAAATTAACTTGAATTAGAAGGCTCTTAAAGGATAAGATGTCACTGACAACTTGCGAAGCGTGCTTACCGTGCAATGACTTGACTCACACTACCGTACAGGTTTTGGAAAAAAAGTGTTGTAACACAATGTAACAAAACAATGTAACTGGATTTGATATCAAATACAGTTACATTACATAGAGTGTGTTGCTGTGTGTTGTGAGTTTTGTGCGATCCTGACAGAAGTAATTTAATCCCCTTCTAATTGATTAATTAGATCTGAGATCAAAAAAACAACCGTTTTGATAAACTGTCAACGGCACGTGATGTCATATTATTGGGAATTACCGAGCAAATATTACAAGAAAAGATTTAAGTTTTACGAAGAAAATTGTTTAATATTGTTAGCTTTGTGTAGCAGTAAGGTTTATCCCAAAAAACTTAAATTTAATTAAAAACTAATAACAAGTTAATATCGACATGATACGTAATACTGAATCCACTTCAACATTTATCATACGCATCATCACTGGAGTTAAGACATGAGAGTATGAGTAAGATACGCAAACTATACATAAAGTGAGGAGATAGTTATGTTCAATAAGCCAAGACCAAGAAGAACACGTGAATGTTGGTGCAAAAGGCTGGTCAGTTCGTAAATTTTTTATTGTTGTCAGCAACTCGTAAAATTTGGCGGAATGAAACAAAATGGGATGAGTGAGTACAATACAGAAAACTAGCTTCGGACCTCGAACGCATTTATCTAATTCATAAAACGTTTATTTCCGTATGTACGAACAGTCATTGAGTTCTAGCTGACAGTACCTTGGAAAAGGATTTAGATTCGAATAAATGTTAAAGATTAACAGCATTTATAAACATGATATACACATATTATGTCTGTTCTTAATTATTAAAGGTTAGAGTTTTAGCCCGTAGTAACAAAATTTCTCAATTATCTAAGAAAATAGACATACCTACATAAGTTTACATACCATTCAGAAGTCACTTGTCCCTAATATCTGAAAATCCACGCGTATTTTTATAGATTTATGACCATAAACGAGATAAAAAGCAACACTCATGCATCGACGATACACATTCGTTTGACGTGTGTACTTTCTATATTTGTTTTTGAAGCGGTGAAACTCATTCATTCCACTATGCGCTAAATTTACTCCAAAGTAGTTGTTGTAGGTTAGATTTTGTAATCCGGTTTACACGTGTGTATCAGCTAGACCAGTTTTCCTTTTGATGCATTTGAATTTTTGATAGTATTCTTATCTTTTCTTTAGGCGTTTTAAGGTTATACTTAGAGGCATACATTCTAGATTTCAGATTACATTTCAATTGTGAAACTGAAGTTTGATAATATAATAATACGGTTCTTGTTGTTTTATGTGTTGGACGTGCTTTTTCCACATGCTTAGGAACCCACAGGTTAATGCCATATTCGAACGGCATGGCTTTAAAAACCTTTTCCGTAGTGCATGTAGGATAAAAAAAACAGTAACGTTGAAGCTGTGAAAATGGAAAACAAAAAGACTTCCGATTGGGATTTTAACTTGCATCTTTGGCGTGAATAATACAGTCTAGTGACAAAATAAAATATTGGCGGGTTCATATATTCCTACATTTACTTGCGCTATGCTTAAAGTCTGCTAATGTAAGATCGCCAAAAGTTATGTAAGTCTAATGGAAGAATGAAAGTGCAGGCCTGGGAACTACGAAAAATTTGGTGGGTTTATCGTACCCACTGTCAATTTAAGACACTAAGTCTGCAAATGTGATGTGTTGAAATTAATCGTGCCATACGTTAGCGGTTTATTTTTCAAAAATATAGTTTTATTTTTAAACCAAAAAAAGGAAAAGGTGTGAAGCATATCGCCCGGTATAGCATTGCCAAACATCTGTGACTCTCACCACACAGTCGTATATAGGCGTAAAACAGGGTTAAAAACCTCTATTCACTATTGTCCTGCATAACACTATGAGGGAAGTACAGAGACGAAAAATATTTTAGAGACGAGAAATATTTTAGAATCTCTAAGGACAACTCAGTGATTTAGACTTCGTATACGATATCTATACGTCTTGGCCCAATCTCAGTTTAATAAGAACACCTAGGAAGAGTGGCACGATCTGCCTGGTTATCTATACATATGTAGATATCCGGGAAATCAGGTTAAAATAATAAACAGTAGATTAAAAAAAAGCTATCGAACCTTGCCGAGTATGTACCTACCTAGGTGTCAACAGACATCGAAGCAACAACAGATTTTATAAAAAAAAAACGGCTGCATTTCAACCACAATGACGTATATAGTACAAACATCAGCAAAACAAGGACAAAGATTAAGGGTGATTCATTGAGAGGTTCTTATTCGCGTGACGGCTTTGGTTTGCTATTTTTGTTTAACCTGTACTATGATAGTCAGCGTTCTATGTAATTTTGTATTCTGCTATAATAAATAGACCTCTTACGATATACATATATTCTCGGTATCGATATGAAGGAAAATGCGAAATCAATTTAAATTGTTTTTATTTTTCAATATAATCTCCCCTAACATCAATGCATCTGTTACGTCTTGAGATAAGCTCTTTTAAACCCTCAAAATAATAAATTTCCACCTTCTCTGGAAAATACCCATTTATTGCTGACTTGGGTTCTTCATCATCCGAAAATCTTTTTCCACGAAGACATTTTTCTAAATCCGGAAACAGGAAATAATCACTACGGGCAAGGTCTGGGTGGGTGGGTGCTGGATTTCTTCGAAACCGCAATTTCGCGTAGCAGCCTTGGAAACTCGTGCTATGTGAACAGGAGCGTTGTCATGAAGAAGCAACACACCCGCTCGCCCGTCATTTCTTTTTAATTTCCTCCCGCAAATTATACAAAGTGGAAGCATAAGATGTGGCGTTGATGGTTTTTGTACTCAATGAGTAAGATACCGTTTGAGTCCCAAAAAACTGTGGTCATGAGCGGAATGACTTTGAACTTCTTCGGGGTGCCTCTTAGCCACACCTTCGGATTTTTGTTTTGAAAGTTATTTAAAAGTTCAGGTCTTCCGCCAAAGCTAGACCTTCCGAATGGGCCACCTAAGAAAAAGTCGTAGGATTCAACATTACTCACGCGTGCAGCTTTACTTTACATTATAAATTAAACCTCAGGATAAACCCTCATTGTATGTAACCCACTGAGTTGTGAATTCCCTAAGGAAAGTGGAAGAAAAGTCCTCAATAACCAATATATTTACATACGTCAATTATCCTTTTAATCCCAGCTTGCGGTGTAATCTAGCTGACTAACTAAAACAAGACAGTTGTCATTCATCGCATGTGTAATAACAGCCTTTCAAATGCATTCTACAATCAAAGATTGGCAACGGTTCGACTGTATTTTGGCTTTCACTGCGGCGAATTGAGAAACTACAATTATTATGGGCTTCATATGACGTAGATTGTTGCCAATATTGTACACAGAGAGAAAATGCATTTAATTAAATTGAGCTATCATTCACCATCTGTCAAATCATTGCTCTATACAAAGCGGTTCCATTTATTCCAGGAAATACAATTATCGTACACACGTGTGTATGTTTACCTAAGCAAAGCAAATACAGTTGCGCTAGAAAGAATTCCATTCACAGAGCTAATAGAAATGGTTGTACATAAAGGGCATAAGTAATAAATTTTAACAGTTCATAGAGGACATATTTTTAAAGTGCTAAATTTCCTGGCATTTATCTACTTAGTATTTCCAAATTACAATGGGCGTAGACAACGTTTAACAGATGCAAATGACGACTGTCCGTTGGAGTACTCGTTTGATAAAATAAGGCATTGTGATGTATTACAAATAAGGAGAATCGCAGACTGAATTATATCCAGAGCGTTAGTGTAATTCCAAGTTTACTCAGATCCTTAGACAAAAGCAAACTTTTTAACAATATTGAAAAGTCAAATTTATAAAAAAAGAACAAACTTTGGCCAGTCCAAAAAAAACATCTGAGCACTTTAGCGGATTAAAGTACTCCAGAACAAAAACCAAAGTTTTAGATTTTAAGAAGCTGAAGTTTGTTAAAAATAATTATTTACTGTATCTATTAATTTATACAATAATAAAGTGCTTTATTCAGAACAGGCGTAACAATATCTTAGATATATATCAACTACATTTATTATTTCTTAATAAACATGTTTAAATTGAGAAAAAATACCAGACATTAAAGGAATTTACTTCCATTTATTTCTGTGCGAATGTTTCTAAGCGGCACTGTATACGATTTGAAAATTGGAAAGGAGGGGATTATGTTACATAAATGGTTGAGCATTTTTCTGGTGAACATAACCATTGCTATTATTAGTATTTGAATGTAAAATCGATTTGCTACACAAATAAAACGATCGATTGGTATTTAAAAGCTTGCAAAACAACATACACAAATTCACTAGCTCTGCAATATATTTTGCATAAATATAATGATAAAAATAATAATAATGTATTACATAAATGGAATTTGCCATAAAAGTATATACAATTGTTACTCATTCATTTGTTAACCCTTCAAAGTGCAATTTGTGTTAGTTAATAAAAATACATATATACCTAACACATTATCATGCCCTTGAAACGGGTACATAACGGTGAAAGAGACAGTTCAAACAAACCACAATGACAGTGTGCACATGTGAGCTTTAATAAATCCCAATTATTGTCGTACATTTCCCCAATCGAATAACAACCTAAACCTGACAAAAGGTAACACTTACAAACATGCACACACCAGACATACCCACCGGCAAAGCTACAATATCGTCAATTCATCGCAATCACTCGTGTAGCCCAAAAGCATACGAAACTCTGCTCAACATCCGTCCATAGAGCATGCGAAACAGTGAAAATACCTTCAGCGCAACAGATAATAATCAACCCACCGACCGACACTCTCAAAACATAATTGTTCCCCAAAAAGCAAAGAAATATGTGACAAAGTGAGAAAATCGAAAAATAAACAATTTCCCATTACAGCTAGTTTCATAAAAAATTCATCAAATTTATTGAATTGGAAATCACATCTCATCTGAGTCACTCATTGCCCCCTAGCCGTGGAATGACTACACAAAAGAATAATACGATACATCCCGTCCCCTCTTCACCGTGCGCAACACGAGATTCCCAAACACATCAAAAGTAGAGAAAAATTCCAAAACATCATCAAATCACTTGCCACCGCACCGTTTGCCAGTGAGAAAGGGGAACAAGTGAACGATAGGAAAAACTCACCATCATCAATTGGCTCGTCTTTCACCACTCCCAATCGATGTCCAAAAATCGGATGTTGCATCCCGAAGCCACTGGCTTCCTCCTCGCTCTTAAATGTGGTATATCCATTTTTTATCTTTTTACGCGCTCCATTGACATTTGTCATGTTGCCCTTTCCATTGCTGTAATTCACCCCACCCTGCACACTCGATATCACCAGCAGCCCACCATCGCTGCTTCCCGTTGATGCCGCTGCTGACGAACCGTTCAACATCTCATAGCCGCTCGCACAGCCATCATCATAATCAACCCCATCGTGCGATGACACCGAGCCATCGTTTCGATATTCCGCACTCAAAAGCTCATCCAAAGCCTCGTACACGTCCAGCGGTATTATTCTCGGTAATTGATGCAAACGTCGTGACGTCATATATGTGGACTTTAAAAATTTCCATTTCGTCCAAATCTGCTGAAAGTTCTTCTTGCGCAAGCCCCGATCGTTCATTTCCTTTTCAATATTCCGGAAAACCGTTTCGCTTCGCACCGTCTTATCATTTAGCAGAGCAAGGTAGTTGTGTTCGCGGATAATTTGCAGAACGGTTAACATTTCCTGTTCACGCCAAAGATTGCGTTCCGGCTTTTCGGTCTTTACTAAATGTGCAGCCGGTGGAGGTGGCGGCAGGGGTACTTGAGGCGGCAATGACTGCGACGGCGGCGGTGTTGTCGTTGTCTTTAACAGTACCTCGCTCTGAGGCAGTACGCTCATTGTGCTCTGCATCTCTCTACGCCCTGTGTTTTCGAACAAACGCGAGAGATTAGAAAACCCGAAACGACACACCAATAAAAAAAATTTAATGTTACACGTAACGAAAAACCGGCAAAAAATAAACAACGAAAACGGCAACGATGACGGCGAGAGCGGCAACGACGCAAACGATGAACCTACACCGTCAACGTTTATTTCAATACTGCCAGTTTCAACACACAACGGAGTTTATTTTTCCAGTCTTCTCGAAATCGCCGTCGTCGAATTGAATTGAATTGATGGTGTGGCCGAATGGCGTGCTGGTGATTGTGAGCGAGCGAGCTTGTACGAACGAAAACGAACAGAAGAGGAGAACAGCAGCGGGCACAGGCACAGGCCACAGCAGCAACAGCAGCAGCGCCGTACACGAGTATTCACATTCACGCCGTAATGTCAAAAACCCTCATCGACGTCGCTCGTCGTCGTCATCGTCATCACAAACTCTACTGCTCTGCCGCCGCTATCGTTAATTCGCTGGTTTTGTTACTTTTGTGTGTGCGCGAGGTGTGCTGGTTTTTCGTTTGCACGAAAACGTGTCTTGGAGTCTGAAAAACCAGCAAACAGCAACAGCTGTAGCAGCGGCTGCAGCAGTTGCAGTAGCAGCAGCACTGCCAAAAGCCAACAGAAAAACCCCATCAGTAACAACAACAACAATCAGAGTAACTAACCAACGAACCAATAACCGACGTGTGGTTGGTTCTGTATCGAATTGTTTCCTTCACAAGTTTGTTTTTTGCTTAGCCGTTGTTACCCGTTTTCGTAGCGCACAAATCTTTTCCACACACCGCTGCTCGCTCATAGAGTATCGCAACGTTTTGCCGCTTCTTCTGTTCATTCTTGTTGTTCTTGTCCGTCTTCGCCTTTTGCTCCATAGTGTGTCGAAGTTTCTTAGTTGTCGTTTTCCTTTTTCGATTTACTGCCTTTTTTCAGTTGAAAACAAAACAGCGATTTTCTTCTTATTGTCAAGAGGTGAAGGTAAAAAGGTACGCTTGAGCAGCGTTCTGTTGTACCTCTGCGAAGAGAGCGGGCACACAAAAACTCGAATCTTAGAATCACACTCGGATACGGGGAAAAGAACGCCATAATATCAGACCAGTAATCCCGAGAATGAGGCAAGAAGGTGGAGAGTGGAGCAAGAAAGAAATACAAAGACTACCACGACAACGACGACACTGATGATGATGGTGACGCGAACAAGAAGAAGATATACCTATGCTCTGAAACCTACGACGAAGGAACGCGGTGTGTTTGATGAAGGCGAAAACGAGATTCAGGCGGCGGCGTACAAGAAAATCCAAACCACCACCAAAATTGTGACAACTTATTTTTTGAACTCTCCTTTCAATACTGTGCCAGCAATCCGCCGTCATTCAGTGGACAGATGAAATTCCAATACATTCCTTGATTGTGAATGGATACCGTTTTCGGTCACGACAGGTCAGCATCGAATCTGGGTTGGGGTCTCTCTAAATGGTCTTTCGAAAACGCCCTTCAATATGCCTCACCTTGCTAAGCTTTCCCCAAGATTCCCCCAAACCGTTGCAGCTTCGAGAACTTTGATAAAAGAAACGAAAAACGATACGTATTTTTGTGTCATTATCTAAGCTTTCGTTTTTATTTATGTGCGTCTTATACTTCTTCATCGTGTCGTGTATTCTCAGGTATGACGAAAACAGGTCACCACTTGAAAAACTTTACTCAATGCATACAAACGCGGGTACATTCATATTTACGTAGAGGCGTAGCTGATGGTACGAACGACGGCTGTGTGTGGTATTGGCGTTTCTGTGATGTTTCGTCGCTCGTTGATTTTTTAAGGCAAAGCTCGAAAGTCGTGCGGGTGTTGGCAGTGTGTATTCATGTTCCCTAACTTGACTGAAAAAATTATCGCGTCTCGGTTTGGGAATTTTTGTTCTTGTTTTGTGTGTTTTTGAATTGAGCTCTTAACGAGGCGTGTCGTTTATCGGAGGGAGCTCGAAATGCAGAGTTGCCGTGTATTTTTTTTTTTGACTATCCATAAAAATGTTGACAGTTTAAAGGAGAAACTTATTTTTATTGAAATAAATTAAAGCTTGCTGTTAAGTTTTTATAACAGGCACTCACCTCCAGGCATCCAATTTTTTCCATAAGACAAAACATTGGAAACCATTTGAAGCTGTTATCCTTCCTACGGAAATGAATTGCTGTTTAATGTGCAGTTAACTTAAACCAAATTGACCTACGTTAACGGTTATTAAAAGGGAAGCTTTAAATTACGTGGCATCAGAATGAGCCTAACACTTGTTTGATTGCACTAGTAACGAGTCAAAACGAAGAGTTGTTTTCTGTCCCCTAGTTTCCTTTTTGCTGTACCTTTTTGTTTGAACACCAAATAATTTTGGATATTTCCTCCATTGTTTTTCTGTATTTTCTTTCTGTCTTGTAGCATTTTCTTTGAACACCTAATAATCTTGGATATTTCCTCCATTGTTTTTCTGTATTTTCTTAGATTTTAAATTAACTCCCGGTTTCCGTGCAATGCACGCCAATGGATGGCGTCATTTTTGTAGAATTTTTAAATTAATTAAATTAAATTATTTTACATTGAATTAAATTAAATTAATTAATTTAATTAAGTAAATAAGTTAGGAGTTAACAAAACATTAAAAAAAAGGTAAAACAAGACTGAACTGCACGTGAAAACAAAAAACTTAGAATGTTCTTTGTTTCTGTTATTTGTTCAACCTAAATAATCATATTATTCGCAGTTTTTTTATACGATGTATTCAAAACCCGATCGTGGCCGCCGCGGCGTAGTGGGTAGAGTGCGACGCTCATACGCCGAAAATCCAGGTTCGATTTCCGGCTGAACACCTAGAATTTTTCACAGCACCACTCCTTTCGAACTGCTGATAACACTCAAAGACTCAAACTCAAACACTGTCTAAGGAAAAGCTTCTCAGATTTCGCGGCTTGGAGTCGGTAAAAAACTGTAGTTCTCTTCTACCAGTGAGAGAACAGTAGCGCACACAATACGAGTAGTTGATGAGCAAGCTAGGCCCTGGTCCCTTGTGAACTGTCGCGCCACATGAAACAGCTGAAACAAATATTCTTCTAATTTGTTATTTGTTTAGTTTATTTTATTGTCTGCACGTTGCATATTTTCGACATGGCACAAATAATCAGAAACAGTAGTAGAATAAAGGCTGTTCTCAATGGAATATACAATGCGTCAATGGTTGTTTAGTTCGAATAATGAATATGAAATGGAATCGAAAGTGGTTGTACAAGAAGAAATTTATTTTAAATCTTAAGACGTAGAAAAACAAATCGAAGTTCAAGTTTAAAAACAAATGTTTTTTTTTTTATTAACATGAACTTGAATAAACGAGGGGCGTTAAATATATTTTCGGTACCGATATGAAGGAAAATGCGAATTCAATTTAAATTGTTTTTATTTTTCAATATAATCTCCCCTAACATCAATGCATTCGTTACATCTTAAGATAAGCTTTTTTAAACCCTCAAAAAAATAAATTTCCTCTTTCTATGCAAAATACCCATTTATTGTCGACTTGAGTTCTTCATCATCCAAAAATCTTTTTCCACGAAGACATTTTTTAAAATCCGGAAACAGGAAATAATCACTAGGGGCAGGGTGTAGACTATAGAGTGGGTGTTGGATTTCTTTGAAACCACAATCTCGCGCAGCAGCCTTGGAAACTCGCGCCGGGTGAACAGGGGCGTTGTTATGAAGAAGCAACACATCCACTGTGAGTTTACCCTGTCTTTTCTTTTTAATTTCCTCCCGCAAATTATGCAGAGTGGAGCGTAGGATGTGGCGTTGAGGGTTTAACCTTTTCTTACAGCGTGATGCTCAATTTTCACCATCATCGTCTCAGTTGCCATTATGATTCTGTTTAATTAGAGATGAAATGTGAATTAATAATCACATTTATATGAAATACATGAATGCACTAAAATAATAGTATTGCTTGATAAATAAGTCAATTTATATATATAACCACAGCTTCATCCCGAAACCGAGAATATATTGAATATATAATATAAAAACTTGTTTAACCAACTGTGTTTATCAGACTGCTCTAATTATACCAAACCAAAGCCTGTGGTCGTTGTGGTTTTTGTTTTGTGTTTTTCTAATTTTCAATTTAAAATCAAAGAAACAGAAACGTTCACTACACACTACACATTAGAAGACGAGTGAACTTTTTGTAAGAAAAATGTAAAAGACATGGTGATGCTTCAGATTACTAATCTTTTAATTACCGCCATCAAATCCAGCTTCTTAATCTTTCTTGTTTGGTTTTCCACTACAGGGTGGACCTCAGCTAACAAGTTTCTCCAGTAAACAAGGTCTTTACCTAGCTATCAAACTTGGCGCACACCAAAAATCTAGATACAAAGATGAAAGACATTATAGTTACGTTCAGCAGACTGCGTTTTTTGTCCGACGGACACTTACACGCGATTTAAATTTGAAAGCAGCAAAGCAGACTTAATGTCAAAACAAAAATCAATATCTTTTAAGAGTAATACTGGACTCTAACAGTCAAATATGAAGATGATCCCAATGAGAATAGGCAAGCCACATTTTATTTCAGAATAACTTGTTCTAAACAAGCTCCAGTTCCAGGTTCTGCAAAGACAACGAATCAAAACATAATTCTGGATTTGCTTTGCTATTATGCTATTAGGTTAAAGTTTTATAGCATATTTCGTTTATGAGACACTGTTTATATTTATAAATGGGATGCGTCGTTTCCTTCTAACAGGAATAAGTTCAAATTAAGGGAATAGCGAAAAGTAATTGCTCCTAATCATGGCAGTGCGGCCTGGCCTTCATTATTTGTGTAATCTCTTAGGGACATTTTAATGATGCTTCCACATGTTGTCAAACAAAAGCCAAATCAAGGTTAAATTTGGTAGTAGACAATTGTAAAAAAAGATGGTGCTGTAGTGATGAGGTAATATGCTTCTCGAACCACTCTCGAATTTATTCTCACGGATTTTAATTTCACAGTGGCATCTATTTTGGATAATTTACTTCCTGCTATTTGAGCTGTTTATTACTTGACTTCTCTAGCAAGCAAATAAATTAAAAAAAACAAGCACGCATGACAAACGCAATTGTGTCCAGCAGAAATAGGATTCTTGTTTTTCGACTATTTCAGAAGAGCTACCTTTTTTAGTTAACTTGCCATTGCTATGCTATGATTAAAATTATACCCTGCAATGCATTTCACATTCCAATTTTTTTTGAGAACTTAAAAACCACAACAGAAATAATGTGGTGATACATTTTGAACATAACCTCTAAGAAATTTCTTTCGCAGACCTTTGTAGTTTAGATAAGGGGTTGTCAGTAAATTTGTTTTGGACTTTGGTGGCCTTCTTAAGTGTTTTAAGAGATCTGCATTTTTTGAACTCAAATATATCCAAATTATCCTGCTTTAAGGTACAGTTGGCATTACTTTTGCACGGATAATCAGAATTTACCGTCTTTAGTGTTTGCCCAATTGCCGTTGTTTAGTTTGATAACTTTAAAATTGTATACCTTTCCAAATCAGAGCGTCCATTGCTAAAATTTTCAAAACATAAGGCACACAGAAAATGCTCTTGAAAAAGCAGATGCCCAAAGCAAACTCGGCAACTCTGGATTTAATTCGAATCTCAAACTTAATTTTCAACTTTTTTTTGTACGTTCCTATACGTAAGTATCACTGAGTTGCTGGGGCATGATTTTTCCATTTACGGAATTGATTCACTTTTCATTGTCTCTTATTGCGCAAAGAAGACGTAAAGAGGAGTCTGAAGATACACACACACATACCCAGTCGTGACCTTACATGCATGCTGGGCACATATTATTGGTATCGAACTAGTATTGCGACTCTTCTATTAGTTCGGCGGTACTTGGATTTGCGGCCGTTCGAAGTGGCACCAAAAGATTCCCGGATCATCCAGGCTCCTTGTGCATGAGGTTTTGTATTTTCTTTTAGGATTTCCATGCCTTGCACTTTTTTCCTTGCATTTGTTTGCTGCACTTTTAGTTAACCTGTCAGTTTATCGTCAGAGCAGGAGTTTTTCACGTTCCCACACAACACCAACACACCGGCAGGCGGGACCGGTTTCCCTGGCATCAAGTTGATTTTTGCTGTTTTCGACGTCTTTGCATGCTCCATTCTGAAACGAACACTTGAATACCGAAAACCTTCACATAAAGGAATCTTTGTTGTTGAGGTTGAAAGATACATTTTGATTTTCTTTTAATTCAGCCCCACGAGACTGTGTGTTTGGAAAGATTCGACTGGGGCATGGTGGCATGTTGAGTGTATTTCGTACTTAATTCCGAAAGAGAACATTGAGTCTATTGTGTGGGAATTTGAATAATTGAAGCTGTTGAGGGCATATACGAGTACGGCCATGCCACGTTTTCCCACACACAGAGCGGGCTTTGTGTGAGTTTGTTTTAGTCAATTATAAGGGAATTTGTTTGGTTCAAAAATATGTTTTTTGATCTAATTAAGTACCGACGTGCGACCGTTGCGTAAGCTTGTGAAGATGGCCTCGAAGCAAATGTGCCTTCTTTTGAATGACAAATTTTGGGGTTTAAGAGGCGCCTTTTATGGCAATTTCGTTTAAATTCCCGGCTGGAACCTGTTCAGTCTTAATCACATCAAGTCTCATTGCGGGATAAGCGTAGCTCGCGGTAAAGTCATTCAGAGGTTCCCATTCCATATCGTGAATCGAATTGTGCACCATAAAACTGGGGCTTACAGATAATCTATTAAATGTTTAACATTCACGGCATTGACAGCGAAATAGGACGTTGTGATGGTGATTAAACACACTTGGCATTCCAGAATCGGGGAGGAATCGGGAGGTATCACATAAATAGATGGTGGCATGCAAAGACGATGCACTATCAATGGTTTGTAGATCAAACACGCAAGCGCTGTACTGTCATCTAGATTGCTTAAAAGGCACGAAGAGGTGGGCTGGCTTAGAAAATGAAGTGTTAATTGGGCTGTTTTTGAAGAAAGGTTTATTTAGGCATGAAATCTCGAATAAAGGCAACAACTGAAATGCGGCTATGGTGTAAACGCCGCAAGATATCTGATATGCATGTAATTTTTTATTGTAGATCAAGGACCAATGTGCAGTCGGTGACTCCATATTCCTACCTTGCGTATGTTTTCCTTAGGAAGAGAGAGAGAGAGAGAGAGAGAGAGAGAGAGAGAGAGAGAGAGAGAGAGAGAGAGAGAGAGAGAGAGAGAGAGAGAAAGAGAGAGAGAGAGAGAGGGAGAAATAGAGGGAGAAAGAGAGATAGAGAGAAAGTTAGAGATGGAAAGAGATCTCTAGACAGGAATTCAATATAAGATGTTTGGCAAGTTTACGTTTTGTGCACTTTATTGGGAGACTCAAGTATCATGCCACCCAGCACCACGTCCGATAGTTAACTTCTTCCTCTTCTCCTTGTGGCGCTACAGTCCGGGATGGACCTGGGCCTCAACCAACATGCCTCTCCAGCCAGCACAATCTTTCGCCAGCTGCCCCCACACCCGCACTCCAAGTTATGTAACCTTAGCCTGGGCCGTCCTCTGTTGCGTTGTCCCAATAGCTCAAATGCCGGCTTGAAATTTTAAAAGACAGAAATCAGTTATCTGTTGGCCATCTGGCTTTCCATTATGGTTCACTGCAGCTATTGCAATATTTTGCTAATTGTGCGGTGTTCCATTGATTGCTTTCATTAATTGGTTTCATTGATTGCAAATAGGTCTAAAATATGACACTTTTCACGCTTTCTTTGTTTTTTTATAGTTTTAAATTCGAGATTAAAACCATATTTCCGGTCAGGAATAGATATTTTTATTCCTATTTAAAATTATACTTAATTTTGTATATCTTGCGAAAGAAACAGTGTCAGACTTGATCTTGCCATTATATTGGTCATGTCAGTTTTAGACAATCTATTCCTTTTCGATTTGGGAAAGGTACAATTTTCAGATCTTTTATGCTTCGCAGCGAAAGAGCGAAAAAGGTTCTAATTGTAGCCCTAGGGACTATCGTGCAGGAGCGTGTCGTTTATACCTTGTACAGTTCTCCATTTAATGTTATAGAATGTAAGTAACTAACAAAGGCTTTCAATTTATTTCAAATTCATTCGGTTCCATGTGAAACGAGATACAGCTGAATTTTCACGTCATTCTGATGCTTATCTTGTCTATTTCTTATCTTGAAGAGCCTTAGATTACACCATCTACTTCTACTCGCAACGAGCTTTCGTAATATTTCAATATTTCATTATTCTATTTTTAGTATAATCAAAATTAAGTTTGATACGGAGTGATTTGATTTTCGTGCTTTCGAATAGTTCATACGAACTTAAAGTTTAATGTTAGAGCAATAGAGAAAAAATTATAAATGAGGAAGGTAGTTTTTGGGAATGATTGTTATCGGAATCTACAGTAGAAGAAGAGATCTTGCTTGGCCTGCCTAATAGAAAAGTTTGCAGAATGCTAATCGGAAAGAATACTGCTTGCGCTTTCTACTCTCCTTTTGTCCTCTTTGTTTTGGGAGTGCAAATTGTCTGCTGATTGGGCTCCCTACACATTTGGCAACTTTGGAGCTCTATTAGTTTGGAGTCCTTCTCATGAGTATACCAACTGATACTAGAATTCAAAAATATGAAAAAGACTTACGACCACCTGAGTTGGTCATAAGCAGACAAAAGGATGCCCACTCATCAGCTCTATTTGAGTTTAATTTTCCAAGGTTAATTTTCTGTGATAAACGTACATAGTTTTGAGATGCTATACTTTATGGACAATTTAGAAGGTGGCAAAGAGAAGTAAACAACAAAGCGGCCGCATATAGCAAGTTCATCTGACTTAATAATAATAGTTGGATGGCGCAGCCGTCCACCAAGACCTAGCTTGCACGTCAACTCGGGTTATGCGCGCTTTTTTTTTTAGTCAGTTAATACTATTTGAGTGTTGTCAGCAGCTCGAAACGTGATGCCGTGAAAAATTCGAGGTGTTCAACCGAAAATCGACCCTGGACCTTCGGCGTGTGAGTGTCGCAGTCTAGTCGCAGGCAATTAGTTTGCGATTTATTATTTATTTAATATTTACGATATTAAAGGAACGTTGTCACTTACTCACTAACCCTGCAAGTCCGGCCGCTACTTTTGGCATTTTAAGTAAAACTCTTATGATTAACCTTTTCCCTAGCAATAAAATACACACTTGAAAACTTTATGCAAATAACTTTGCTTTATCCTAAGCATCTTATCTCGTCCATGAGGATGTTTTATAAAAACAGGAGATATCAGAACAAATCCTTTCAGTTTCTTTCAATTCTTCAAGATGCAACGAGACAAAATTTTAATTACTTCCGTCTACTTCACTCGTTAAGGAATCCTTCTTCAGCAAAGCGAAGAAAGTGAACATCAACCAAAGATAGTCAAATTCAGCGGAATAAAAAAAAGAAGAAGAAAAAACGAAGAAGAAAAAACGAAGGAGAACAAAAAAAGAAGAATAAAAAAAGAAGAGTAGAATAAATAAATGGAGTGGCTTTCAACCCACACGGACATCGCGCGTAGCCAAAGGAACCTATACGAGATATGCCTTTTATATTTCGGGATAAGAGAGCAAAATCAAATGTTAATCATTGCTTTTCCAAACATTCCCCATTAAGATCTATACACTTTTGCATGCGTTTGAACCAATTGTCGAAGCACTTTTGCCATTCTGAATGAGGTATCTTCAAAACATGCATTCTGAACGCATCAACCGCTTCTTCAGGTATCGAAAAACGTTGACCTCTCATTTTATTTTTTACGTACGGGAATAAAAAGAAGTCATTCGTTGCCAAGTCAGCACTATACGGCGGATGAGTCATCAAATCGATGTTTTCAGTGCTCAAAAATGCAGTTGTTTGAGCCGAAGTGTGAGAGTTCACATTGTCGTGGTGAAGAGTGATCCGTCTTCGGCGGTTGGTTTTCCTGATTTCTTGGAAGACAACTGGCAAACAAATGGTTGTGTACCACTCAGAATTGACTGTTCTGTTGTTCTAGTGGTACGGTTGCGACATGTCCAGTTTTTCCGAAGAAACATGCAACCATTTGCTTGGAAGTGCTTCGTGTGCGAACAACTTTTGTTGGATTTGACTCAATTTGAAACACCCATACAGTCGACTGTTGCTTACTTTCGGGCTCATCCGCGTAAACCACGATTCTTCACCTGTCACGATGTCATAGACGTATTTCGAAGCACCGCGATCGTATTTTTGGAGCATTTCTATCGATCAATCGACACGAGCCATTTTTTGAGCGATTGACAAATTGTGTGGGATCCAACACCAACAAATTTTTGACGGTCAAATGTTCATGCAATATTGAATGCGTGCTGGTCCGACTAATACCCAAGGTTGTCTCAATCTCACGATAGGTCACATGACGATCTTGCAATTTCAGTTGGCGCACAGCATCAATGGTTTCCGGAACAACAACTGATTTTGGACGACTTTCACGAAATTAGTCTTAAAGTGAACTACGACCTCGGTTCACCATACCATCGATAAACACTGGTCCTTGATGGAGCTTCATCACAAAAAATTGAAATAAGTTCATCGATGCAATGTGTTGAGTTAATCCACGCCGGAAGTTGTAAAAAATAATCGCATGAACATTTTTACGATTTAATTCCATTTTTTTGGCGAGATGAATCTTTAAACTGTAAACAACACAAATAGCGCTCGTATGTCAAAACGTTCTGAGTACGTATTACCTCAAAAATGTCAAACCTTACGATAGAGCTGGCAGTTGCCAGATTGCAACACTGGGGTTGCCCAATCCCAAAATATAAAAGGCAACCTTCGTAGTTTAACATCGTCAGCGAATGATGATCTAAGGAGTCTTTTTGGATAGATCAAAGAAAAGAAGAACGAAATCCAGTTCAAGGATAAAATCATGAGCAATTCAAGGTGAAAAGTCATTGAACTTGAATCAATCAGTACAGACCACGTAAGTGCCGGTTGATTTATTTCAAGCGGTCATGTTTTAATTGCAGGAAATGGTAGATTGAAAAACAACAATTAGTTGCAAATATCAGTTTGGCAAATGTTTTGAATGATTCAGTAAATATTTTTTGCAAGGGATAATAAGGGTATAATAAAGAAATAATAAGAAAGGATGTTCTAATGTGCTTCTTGTGTGTAAAAATAATTTCAATCCAAAATAGGCCTAATAGACCTAAAACGTTGGGTCAAAACAGATCCCTATCAAAACATCCGAAAACAGTTTGTCGAACTTCGGAAATCAACGATCACTCCCAGCAACTTCGCCTTGAAGGAATAAAAAAATTGTGAAAGTCGGAAAGTTATAAACAAGCAAACCAAGCTATAAACAATTTTTTTAAAAAATGTGTTACGGTAGTTTATAAACGATGAGATGTAACTGCGACATTAGAAGCTGTATCGAGATGACTCATGAGGTTGGGAGGGAACATTTTTTTGTAAATGACCTAATATTGAGTCGAACCTGAAGGAGTTTAAATTCAAACATCGGTACCCAAGAACATTTAGTGTATAGAACATGCGAGTGGCCGTCATATCGAATTGGGTAAGGTGCGACACTCACACGCCGAAGGACCAGGTTCAATTATTGGACTGAACACCTCGCATTTATCACGGCACCACTTCCTTGGAGCTGCTGACAAAGGGTAAGAATAATAATAATAATTGTTGGCGCTACAGTCCAAAGGGGGACCAGGGCCTAGCTTGCTCATCAACTACTCGTGTTGTGCGCGCTACTGTTCTCTCACGAGTAGAAGGGACCTGCAGTTTTTTGCCGACTCCGAACGGCGAAATTTGAGAAGCTTTCTTAGACAGTTATTACTCTTTGAGTGTTGTCAGCAGCTCGAAAGAGGTGGTGCCGTGAAATATTAGAAAAATTGGTGTTGAACTGGGAGTCGAACCTAGACCCTTCGGCGTGTGAGCGTCGCACTCTACCCACTACGCCACGGCGACCACTGACAAAGGGTAAGAACTCCCTAAAAAATAGCTACTCAAATTTCGCGGTTCAGAGTCGACAAAAAACTGTGGTCCCTTCTTCTTGTGAGAGAACTGTAGCACGAAAAACACGATGAGTTGATGATGCCGCTTAGATCTGGTTCCCTCATGGATTGTTGCGCCACCGAAACTGTGTATGTATGGGGGTTATATACATTTAATGTTCATCTCGCAGTTTTACATGCTATCAGCTATTCCAGTTGCTGATGATACGCTGAGGAATACTTATTGTCTACAAATTTCACCGTTCTCAGCCGACCATAAACTGTAGGTCTTCTGCAACAGCACGCATAATAATAGGCAAAATAAATAGAATTTCAATGAAGTAAGGTTTGTGGCCGCCGTGGCGTAGTGGGTAGAGTGCGTCGCTCACACGCCGAAGGGTGTAGGTTCGATTCCCAGCTCAACACCAATTTTTCGAATTTTTCACGGCACCACCTCTTTCGAGCTGCTGACAACACTCAAAGATCAATAACTGTCTAAGAAAGCTTATCAAATTGTAGGTTTTCTGCAACAGTACGCATAATGATAGGCAAAATAAATTGAATTTCAATGAAGTAAGACCAGGTTTGTGGCCGCCGTGGCGTAGTGGGTAGAGTGCGTCGCTCACACGCCGAAGGGTGTAGGTTCGATTCCCAGCTCAACACCAATTTTTCGAATTTTTCACGGCACCACCTCCTTCGAGCTGCTGACAACACTCACAGATCAATAACTGTCTAAGAAAAAAGCTTCTCAAATTTCGCCGTTCGGAGTCGGCAAAAAACTGAAAGTCTGTTCTAATCGTGAGAGAACAGTAGCGCGCACAACACGAGCAGGTGATGAGCAAGCTGGGCCCTGGTCCCCCTTTGGACTGTAGCGCCAACAAATATTATTATTAAGATTAGGTTTCCTTTAAGCTATTGCACCACTGTAAACCAATATATTTCTTTGCTTGTGAAAGATGGCCTCGAAGCGAATGTGTCTTAGTTTGAATGTCAAATTTTGGAGCGGCCTTTTTTGGCGATTTCGTTTTAAATTTCAGCTGAAATCTGTTCAATCTTAATCACATCAGATCTTATTGCGGGATAATCGTAGCTCACTGTAAGGTCATTCAGAGTATCCCGTCTGCCAGCACATTTCATATCGTGAGTCAAATTATGCACGATAAAGCTAGAGCTTACAGATAATCGCTTAAATGTTAAACATTCGCGGTATTGACAGCGAAAAAGGACGCTGTGGTGGTGATTAAATAGACTTGGCATTCCAAAATCGAGGAGGAATCGGGAGATATCATAAAAATGGATGGTGACATGTAAAATATGATTCTACGGGAGAAATAGCAGCCTAGCATTTCTTATTTAAGGGAAAATGAAATAAATTGGATAGCTCACCAGCATTTAATTATCTGACAATGACACTTCTGAAGAATCTAAAACAAGGTATGAGAACACATTTTAGATGCTCCGCTAGAAAGCAGGCTGGAACAGTGACTCCACTTTAGGAAGATCTAATCCAGTTAATAAGCTTTAAATTCTATTCATTTTCATATGTTCTGGGGGCATATGAGAAATCTCAAAGGAATTAAAATAATCATATGCTTGACATTAATCGTAATGATATGCCAGTCAAAGTCTCACCGGATATTGGCTTAGAGAAAAAGCTCATTCACCAGTTTCCAGTAGGGAGTAAACTAGATTATGTGGATAAAAATAGAAATTCATGACTTATCGTTTTGTGTTGTTCTTCGTGTAAAAATACTCAGTTGTATGGGAAGCGAGGGCACGATGTCAATTACAAATATATCTCTCAAGACGCTTCAAGGGCCATGCGCTCGTTGTGAGGGTCAGGTAAAGTCAAAATGTATACAATCTGAGAACTTATGTCAACGAAAAGATTTTGGAAAACGATCTCCCTACTCATACTCAAATTAGACATTTCTGGAATACGTCCTAACATAAAAAGTCAACATAAGTAATTAATTCGCTGAACACCCTGGTGCTTAAAAAGTATCCATAAAAGATAATAAGCTGAAAAACAGTATCTCACCGTAAATAGAAACATAAATAATCGTGCATACCAACATAGGTATGTACGCACGTAGGCACGAAGGTGCACAACATTCTATTTTTTCGTTACGAAAATATTTCAATACACAAATGTGTTGTGCTGACAATCAATTTTAGCCGTAGTCAACGTCGTCGCTACGTTGATTACCAGTTTTCAGAGTCTGCGCTGAAAAACGTTAAAAATACTCAACGGTGTGCTTCGATTTTTTTCGAATACCCACGATAATGAAACTATGAGGAGGCAAAAAAATGAGAAAAAAAAAATTACACGTGAAAAGGTGGAATGGAAAAGAAGTAGAAAAAAAAAGAGCAGGAAAAATAATAAACCGTCAAAAACGATTATTTTTTGTGCCTCTCACTTCTTTTACTCAGCGCAGTGGTATGGGTGGTCGCTTTTTGTGTCTCTTGTGAGATAAACTGTTTTCGAATACGGCCAACAAACTGGATTCGGGTTGAAACGGCAGCGATGACTATAATTGGAAACTATTCGAGAATTTAGTTTCGTTCCGTGGTATACCCGCTTTTAGACGTGGTAGACCCATGCATACACATATTTTGTTCGTGTATCTGCATATAAATTCGACAACGGAACAAAAAAAAAAAGAGAAAACATTCTAGAGCTTTTTCTTAATTGAAGTGAAAGCTGTAGCTGTACACTTTATCTCGCAAGGAACAGAGCATGTCTTAGCTAGTGACTTTGAAATAGAGTGTAGGTAATGTATACTAGTTATGCGCATAAAGAATTGCACGCGAGAGAGTAACACGACCTGTTGGGCAGGGTATAGTGTTCCATTGCGACTAACGAGGCAACAATACCGCATCGACGCTAGCGCTGGCACAGAAAACGTGAGCAATGTGTTCAAAAGATATACTTGGGAAGAGCTTGAGTTGTGTATGTCTTTTTGGTTTTTTTCGTAGTGATATTTGGAGCGGAAATATGGGGCTGAGATAATAATGTACACTCTGAAATATTCAGATGCGATTGGCGGGAAGATAATAACCGACAGGTATACTCTCAGTTGATGCTGTTTGGCTTGTCTTCGAACGATAAGGTTGTGAATTGAATTTATTGTTCGTTTTGGAATGAATTTCAGTAATTCGTATTTCACGACAGGGTCTTAAATCGTTTTGAGGAAAGGGGAAGGAATTATTTAAATTGTGGAGAAAATTGTTTTCTCAGCAAAGTATATATCTGATGACATTGAAAGTTCAAAACATTTAATGGTACACAGAGACAGTGTACTTAGATTCAATCCATCTGAACTTGTCTTGCGTTTCCACTCTTGACTGTTTCACACAGCTGCAATTTTTATTCTTAAACAAGTTCCGCATAAGGAGTAACGGTAATGCCTTGGAAATAAAGTGCGTTAAAGTCTGTGTAATGGACCGTTGGGAATGATTATCAAAACCGCGAACCATGGCTGGAGGTGATAATGTTAACCGAAGACGGAGTTCCCGATACAGCTCTATATTCCATGGAGCAACCTCAAATGTACTCGGAAAGAATTCTGTTCTGTACTTGTGTTTCTAAATAAGTCTGGTAAATAAGCATAATTACTAGGGTTGCCTTTCATATTTCGGGATTAGAGAACAAAATCAAATAATAATCATCGAAAATAGTTTTATTGTTTTTCAAAATATTCCCAAATAAGATCTATATGGTACACTTTTGCATGCGTTTGAACCAATTGGCGAAAGACTTTTGCCATTCTGATTGAGGTATCTCCAAAACAAGTATTCTGAACGCATCAACCGCTTCTTCAGGTGTCGAAAAATGTTGACCTCTCATTTTATTTTTTACGTATGGGAATAAAAAGAAGTCATTCGGTGCCAAGTCAGGACTATACGGCGGATGATTCATCAAATCGATGCTTCGAGTGCTCAAAAATGCAGTTGTGTGAGAGCTCGCATTGTCGTGGTGAAGAGTGATCCGTCTTCGGGGTTTGGTTTTCCTGATTTCTTGGAAGGCAACTGGCAAACAAATGGTTGTGTAACATTCAGAATTGACTGTTCTGAGTTGTTCCAGTGGTACGGTTGCGACATGTCCAGTTTTTCCGAAAAAACAGGCGACCATTTGCTTGGAAGTTCTTCGTGCGCGAGCAACTTTTGTTGGATTTGGCTCAAATTGAAACACGCATACAGTCGACTGCTGTTTACTTTCGTTCTTATACGCGTAAATCCACGATTAACCACCTGTAACGATGTCATAGACGTGTTTCGAAGCACCGCGATCGTATTTTTGGAGCACTTCTTTCGACCAATCGACACGAGCATTTTTTTGAGCGATTGACACATTGTGTGGGATCCAACGCGAACAATTTTTTTCGACGGCCAAATCCTCATGCAATATTGAATGTATGCTTGTCCGACTAGTGCCCAAGGTTGTCTCAATCTCACGATAGGTCACATGACAATCTTGCAATTTCAGTTGGCGCACAGCATCAATGGTTTCCAGAACAACAACTGATTTTGGACGATCTTCACGAAATTCGTTTTGGAGTGAACTACGGGCTCGGTTGAATTTACCATATCATCGATAAACACTGGTCCTTGATGGAGCTTCATCGCCAAAAAGTGAATTAAGGTCATCAATGCACTGTTCTTGAGGTAATCCATGTCGGAAGTTGTAAAAAATAATCGCACGAACATTTTCACAATTTAATTCCATTTTTTTTGGCGAGATGAATCCTTAAACTGTAAACAGCACAAAATGCGCTCGTATGTCAAAACGGTCTGAGTACGTATAACCTCGAAAATGTCTAACCTTACGATAGAGCTGGCAGTTGCCAGATTGCAACACTTGGGATGCCCAATTCCGAAATATAGAAGGCAACTTTCGTCTTCTTTTTTTTGATAGGCGGTGATAGTTGCAAATGTTTTGCACAGTACTGTACATACAATGGTATCTCGGCCAAATGCATCTGCACACATGAATTCGAAATACTTGAGTTCAGAAGAAATGACAAATTTTGGAGACATCACATGCACACATTGCACCTTTGAGGGTTTCGTTCTTTGCAAAGCTTCAAAAACTCATTGAACTATTTTGTCATTTGAGAGAATCATAATACACAATTAAAGCTTACTGAACTCTTGTATGAAATTTCAATCGAAATAGGTTCTGAACGTCATATTTGTCTTGCACTATCCTGATGTCAAACAGAAGTAGACTGAACGCAGCTTGATGTCTTGCTGAATATTATTTTGAACACATTTTGAATGGCTGCTGTTTTATTATTTATTTTTTGTTTAATGTAGTAGAAAAGTTGTATAATCTTTAAATATTCATTTTAAATCAATTATTTTTGTTAAACGGAACAGTAAAGATATAAAGGAACCATGTTGTTGGTAACATTAATGTGGGATCCAAATATGTTTTTGGTCCAGGGTTACAAGTAAGTAAATCCCAATAATGTTCTTTTCATAAAAGTCACACGTATTCTAAACATACTGAAAGAACATTCACAGAGTCTGCGTTCGAAATGATTTAACGATTTTCACACGAAACTATTAGAGACGGTAGTAGTTTCCGTTTGTCTCGGTACAAAGAGCACACACTTGCAAACACCACAGCTCTCAGGCCCTAAAACCCAGAGGTAAACAATGATGTCTTCTCTCACAACAAGTGACGCTTACTGTGGTTTTCGTGTTGGCGGTGTCTTTTATTGTGTATGCTCTGTATATATTCGTTTGGATTACTTGACGGAATTGTGTTGACTAACTTTGTACTCATTTCCATGGTCGAAGATAAAAAGATGGCGTAAATGTTTTTGGACTCGCAAATGGTTAATGTTGCCAGATTTTACACTATTTTATGAGGTTTCCACTTTCCAATTGCTTGCTTATGAATAATTTAACTTGATATTTATTCAAAGCGTCGAGTTAAGTTTCTTATTTCTTCCAGAAGCAAAATAAGTGGATTTTTATGGTTCATGTGATCGCTTACAGGCTGCGGCATCGATCCTAGTGTTACAATGGTCTACATTACTTTGGAGGTGACTTCATTTGAGATGTGAAGAATAATGGGATCAATCACAGAAGTGTTTGTGCCAGATTTAGTATTTTAACTTGCATTCCGATTACTCAAAAGTATTGAGGACACCAAACACATCGTTGTAATGTGTATTTTAGCGGCGTATGTTGAACGGTTGCAATCTTTTTTTTTTCAAGCAATTAAACCTGTGCGAGGACAGCAAAGGGAAAATGGAGCTGTAAGTCCATCTTGACAGGCATTTGGTTTTTTCAGTTCAATCGGCCGAATTAAATTGTGAGACTAGACATCCCCTATGTCGAAATATTAAAATATGGGAACATTAACTTTGAACATTTTTTTCATTTTACAAGGACTTAGAAATCGGTTAAGTCGAAAGAAAGAAGAAGTTAGAAAGAAGTTAAGTTGCGATGCCTAGAGGTTATCTTTATAATGTACATCAAAGCTTCCTTTAGTCAATTAAGAACAATAAAAGGCAATACAATTTTTTGTAGTATTCTTGCGTTGTTGGAGCTTATCTCTAAGTAATTTTGGGCTTGCGATCACCTTGGCACGCGACCCGTGGAATAATGACAATGCCAACCAAAAGAAAGAAGCAACAATTGAGGCAATGTATTCAGAGAAAGAAGAAGAGAGAGAGAAGGACAGAGAAGACGAAAGAAATATATAGAAAGAGATAGATAGAGAGATAGAGAGATATTGAAATCATTGCTATAGCTAAAAATTAAATTCAGCACGGAAGGTCCCAGAGTCGATTCCTGAAGAAAAGATATTTCGCTGATTTAGACCTTCGTTTCACCGAGGATTATTCGAATTTAAACGTGCTTAATAAACGATAGCATTTTGTGTCTACTGAAATAACGAGCTTCAAAATTCCTGTCCCGACAGATCAACTCATAAATAAAGATTACAATAGCCTTACATACGAGTCTTGTTTAAAAAATAAGAGAAAAGTCGAATTCCGTGGGCTAAGTACATTCGATATCCTTTAGTCCTTGACTCGAACACATGTCTGCAGTTTCAGCCTTCGCTCTCTTGGACTCTTCCATTGGGAAGATTGGATTTTGGGGGTCGATGTCATAACCATATACTCATGATCCGTCATTAGTCAGAACCTTTTAAGCAAATCTGGTTACCGTTGATGTCATTCAACAATTCCTTAGCGATGCTCATGCGACAGTTTTTTGGTTAAACTTAAATTTTTGGGTTTCATGCCCAAAATTTCCGAAAAAATTGCATAGCATGAGTTAAATTTTTTGAGCAAACCTCGTACTGTTGTTTGGAGGCTTTTAGTACACAAGAATGGACTCTTGATCTCTTCGAAATAAAAGTATTTTTTTCTTAAACTTTGTTAAGCATTACACGGGATAAAACTAGAACTCTGGCCTCCAGATAAGAAGGTCCAATGCTGCTGACACAAACCTTATTTGTTTGCTTGGAATGTGCTTTCTTCTAATGGCTCGTATCTAAAGACTCTTCTCATCGGAACCTGTATTCGTCTTCTAAGACGATATGAAATTCCTAAAAAAACAAGTGAGTTAAATTCAAATAAAACTTCAGAAAAAAGGTTCAAAAAGAAGTAGGAGAAGGTTTTGGAGTCACTGAAGCGGTTGAGTTTAACCACAAGTGTTCTCGGAGCAGTTAAGGACAGACAGAACTTTTATACACCATATATCGTCGACATGATGCTGGTTCAAGCATATGAAGCAAGTCAAATATCTCTGGATGTTTCTGGATTGTTAAATGTTAACATAGTTGTAAGATTTGGTGCGCCCTATATGTGAGTAATTACTCTGAAATGACCATGTAAATTAGGATTAACGGACTGTTATAGGGTGTTTCTGGGATCAGGTGTATTACAGTGAAAATGGGCGACGGAAAGAAAGATGCCGCAAAATAGCAGCAAGTTCAACATCAACGAGTCTTAAGGTTTCGGCATTTTTTAAATTTCGAAATTGTAATGAATCCGAATTTCGTGATTGGTTCTGATTGGTGGGGACTTCGAAATGTGAGCGAAACTGCCGGCAATTGTTTGTTTTTGCAGCTTGAGATTGTTTTGTACGTTCGGAATGGAAGTCATTTGGGTGCGCATTCATAACTTCTTTCGGAGCGATTCGGCGGTCTAGATTCAATTTTGAAAAGAAGAAAGCCAACAACAACTTTTGCAGCTTTGCGTTATAGTATGCCCGACTACAAATTAAAATTTAAAATTAATTAAAATTTTATATAATGTTGTCAAATATATCTTTTCCAAACATTAAGCTGATTTTGTATCCAGCTATCTGCAGATGGTTTAAAATGGTTTGGTGACTAACTCCCATCTCCTGGGCGTTGTCACGAAATGCCATATGCCGGTCTAACTCGATGATTTCCATGATTCGATCGGTATTCGTCGTCACAGGTCTTCCGCCGGCTGGCTTATCCTTGGTGTCGTTTTCACCTGCTCTGAATCGTCGAAATCCTTCCTCCGCGGTTCGAAGTGATAGAGTATGTTTCTCTAGAGGATTTGCCTTTAATGAAGAAAAACTTTCAAATAGTGCGAATTTCGGCGTTAGTGAACTCCATGCTTACACGTCTATAACTGTTGAACTCAAAATCCAAATTAGTTATGCATAGCGTGTAGGTTATGTCAAGATAGTATTGCCAGATACGAGCTCTGTAGTGCTTTGTACATAGCCGGAAAGTTCAAAAGACAAAAAGGCGGAATTAGGATTAACGGACTGTTGCAGCGTTTGATATTTGACAACATTATACACTTCTCATTCTGTATTAAACTATTGAAGAACTAAACTCTCTTTTTATCAAACTTCAGCTTTTAGAACTAAGCAACCCGCGAAGGTTTTATCTGCTTCCTTTAACTTTGTAGTGGTCATTTTTAATGTATACTTGTGCCTCAAATGTTGTTTAATTTCTTCCTCCCCTCTCCACAAATCACACCAAACGCCATCTAATCAATTTTAACGTCATAAAACGCAAACCCGAAAAAACGTCTCTAGCTAACCGGCTACTAGTCTAAATGAAGTATAAATATCCACGGTCGCTTTTATTGACTTGTACAATAAAGCATGGTTAATAATAGCTGACTCAGTTTGATGGTATAAGCGCGCCGTGGCTCGTCAAAGAGCGCGGCAAACGACAAACGAGGTAAAACGTCATTGACCCAATGAGTCAGGTTTTCAGTGAAGAAGCTTTGAAAACCTTTATTTCAATTCAATTTCCACAACATTTATCGAGATTATATTTCATTTCGCTGAGGTTAGATGTCTCTCTGACGGCACAATTAACTCATCGCACAATTGTTTGTGACTCAGTTTGCGGGAAAATAAACGAAGTCCGGTTTAAGGCAATTTGACATAATGACATCGATGACGTTCACGTTTGAATTTCTTCCGACTTGTGTTCAGACATGTGCTGCCAAGCGAACATGACATGGTTTCGGATTCATTGCCACAGACGTGTGAGATTTATCCTCATTTGAAAATATTGCTCTAAACCTCGAGCTTACAACTTGCTTGCGTTTTGAATTAACACCTCCGACGCTATGCTTTGCGGTTATTATCGTGGCATTGCATAAGCTAGCAAATCAGTTTCAAATTCCTTATATTCAATAAAAGCTCTGCATTGAAGTTCTATTGGAGAGCTTTTGTTCAAAGAGCGCAAGCCTGAAGGTGCTTACAGAAAGCTAGACAGAAACATTTAGTATGTTCACGAACCGTGTCTGGTGTACAGGCTTACGTTACGTTGAAATGCTGTTAATCTTAAAATAAACAATGGCTACCGGATGCTGCGAGTTTCTTGTAAAATGAAATATTGATTTCATAACTGTAGACAAAAAATTTAAAGAAAGTTAATTTTAAGAAAATTACAAGAGTAAGAAGTGAAATAAACAGGGGTGTGTAAGAAAAATAGAACAACAAGAAAATGAGCTACCAGACATATTAGCAGAAGTTTGATTTCATCAAATGGTTGGCGATACTTCGCGTCTTTAATTAGACTGATAGTGATAAAAGTTAAGAGACTGCGTCATTTACCTGTCAGTCATTTGAACACATTTAATAATGGGTTGTTGTACTCATCGAACCCTGAATTCTGGATGGTTGGAGTCCAATGATGTTGAAGTGGGTCCAGAAAGTTTGTGAGTTCTAGTATGTAGAAACTTCAAAAGGAGGAAGTGTTGGGAGGTGTTAAACTAATTACTTTTGATGTGTGAAAGCTGCCTTCTTCGTCTCGGAGAGTTTGAGGAGAAGAGGAAATTTAGACTCAGAGCTAGTTATTCTGGCCGCCGAGGCATAGTGGGTAAAGTGCGACACTCACACGCAGAAGGTTTGGATTCTATTCCCTGCTGAACACATCTAATTTTTCACTGCATCACCTCCTTCGAGTTTCTGACAACACTCAAAAAGTAACAACTGTCTAAGCTTCTCAAATTTCGCTGTTCGGAGTCGGCAAAAAACAGTAGGTCTCATCTACAGTAAGTAGCACGCACAACACGAGATAAGCAAGCTATGCCTTTGTCGCCCCGTGGACTGTAGCGCCACCAATTTATTATTATTATTATTATTATTATTCTATAAAACATCAATAAGTAGCAACTTATTTTTGTTTAACTGCACTTTAACATGGGGTTTGTTATCTTCGTTCTGGGGGAACATATTACTAAACTAAAAATAGGACAATCATGTTTCACGGGACACTAGTTGAACTACCTGAAGCCTTCTATAGGGACATGTGGTACTCAGCCTTAACTTCTTCTTTTTGTTCTTCTTGTGGCGCCACAGTCCGGGGTGGACTTGGACCTCAACCAACATGCCTCTCCAACCAGCGAGATCTTTCGCTAGCTCTCTCCAATTGCGCACTCCAAGTTGGTAAAGGTCCTTCTCCACTTTTGTGCGCCATCTTAGCCTAGCCCGTCCTCTGCTGCGTTGTCCCAATGGCTCTGATTCGAAGACTTCTCGGGCCGGAGCAGTGGTGTCCATATGCTCTACATGGCCTACTCATCTTAAGCGTTGTATCCGAAGGCGCTTGACCATTCGCTTATCAGTCTTAGCTTGGAACCACTACAGCACATGCAAATTTAAATTTATTTTGACATTTGTGCTTGGTAGATGGCTCCAGTTGATTTTTTATATTTGCTGACGTTATCGAAATGTTAAACAAATTTTATAATTTGATGTTGGTACTTCAACTGTCAATCAATAAAAAAAAAAATTGAGAGTTTGTGTAGTTTTTTTTTGGCGTCTGTTCAAAAATGAAAAAAATAAAACGAACATTTTCGTCATATTTTGCTTTTTTTTATTTCCGGAAAGAAAAGAAAACGCATTACAATCTTACAAAAAGTTAAGTGCTGTTTATGGTGACAAAGCTTTAGAAAAACCCCTGTGTCAAAATTGGTTTGGCAAATTTGGTTCTGGTAGTTTTTTTCCTCAAAGAAAAACGCTCTGGTCGTTCAGTTGTTGATGACGTCCAAATCAAAGTAATAATCGATTCGGTTCGACACAGTACAACACGTGAGATTGAAGAGAAGCTTCATGTATAAGATATGTACGTGCATTAAAAATCGCTTAAAGCAACTTTGCTATGTACGAAAACTCGATATATGGATTCATGAACTGAAAGCAAATCATTTAACAGAACGCATTAACGTCTGCGGTTTGTTAAAGAAAAGTTATAAAAATGATCCATTTTTGAAACGGTTGATAACTGGTGACAAAAAATAGGTTGTTTACAAAAAATGTCAATCGGAAAGGTCATGGAGTAAGCCGGGTGAACCAGCTCCAACAACATTAAAAGTTGATATTTATCAAAATTACTAAGGAATTGTATACTTTGAACTTGTACCACCCAACCGAACAATCAATTCAAATGCCTTCATTGAACAACTAATAAAATTGAACAATGCAATTGAACAATGGAATTTAAGAAAAGTGGCCCGAATTGTCAAATCGAAAAGGTTTTGCATTCCAATGACAGTGCAAGACCACACACATCTTTAATCACTCGGCAAACAGTTTTGGAGTTTGATTGGGATGTTTTGCTACATCCACCATATGACCTGAGCTTGCACCATCGGATTACGTTTTACTTCGATACTTGCAAAACTCCTTGAATGGTATAAATTTCAACAACGATGATGTTGTCAAATCGTACCTGCTCCAGTTTTTTGCTGATGAAAACCAGAAGTTTTATAAACGTGGAGTTATGATGCTGCCTGCAAGATGACAAAAGGCCATTGCTCAAAATACATTACAGAATAAAGTTGTTTCTTTCCATGTGTATGCATGAAAGTTTCTAGGGAAGTATTAAGACTTACGAGTGTCTACGCTTATCACCCACCAGACAATAATAAATCCATAGGTCGCTTGTTTAAATCCGGCTCGAAGGACCAATGTTTTACTTTTTGTGTTCCGAGGGGCGTTCGATATATTCTCGGTATCGGGGTGAAGCTGTGGTTATATATATAAATTGACTTATTTATCAAGTAATACCAATTTTTTTGGCCATGTAAAATTTCATATAAATGTGATTATTCGAGTTTGATCTCTACTTAAACAGAATCATAATGACAACTGAGACGATGATGGCGAAAATTGAGCATCGCGCTATATTTAAATTTCTCACTAATCAAGGAATGAGTCAAAAAACTATTCGTGAAGAGATGGTGGCTATTTGTCAGTGTTCCGCACCTTCATTGTTAACTTTGAAAAGTGGTCAAGTGAGTTCAAGAGAGGCAGAGAGAGCATTGAGGACGACCCCCGCTCCGGTGCCCCGGCTACTGCTTGTACGGAAAAAGTCATTAAAGAAGTCGAAAAACTTATTCTTGACGATGCCCGAATAAAGGAGAAAATTATGGCAGTGATCACCACGCTTTCAACTGGCACCATTCACACCATTCTTCATGACCATCTTAACCTTTCAAAGGTCAGTGCAAGGTGGGTGGCACGAATGCTCACAGCGTCTCAGAAAAAAGTGAGAATCGATTGCTGTAGAGAGCTTTTGGAGATTTATAGTGAGAACGTGGACGGTGTTATGGAGCGAATTGTTACTGGGGACGAAACATGGGTTCACCACTTTGACCCTGAAAGCAAACAAGAGTCCATGCAGTGGCATAAAAAAGGAACAGGCCCGCCGAAGCGGTTCAAAGTCACTCCGCCTGTCGGGCTCATGGCGCAGTTTTTTGGGACTCAGAGAGAATCTTGCTCATTGAGTACAAAAAAAAGGTGAATCCATCAATTACACTTCCTACACTTCGATTTTGCATAATTTCGGGAGGAAATTAAAAAGAAAAGACGGAGTAAACTCGTGGCGTTTATGTTACTTCTTCTTGACAACGCTCCTGTTCACCCGGCGCGAGTTTCCAAGACTGCTGCGCGAGATTGTGGTTTCGTAAAAATCCAACACCTACCCTATAGTCCTTGCTCCCAGTGATTATTTCCTGTTTCGGGATTTGAAAAATGCCTTCGTAAAAAAAGATTTTCGGACGATGAAGAACTGAAGTCGGTAATAAATGGGTATTTTGTTTAAAGGGTTTTTTTAAGGGTTAAGAAAACCTTATCTCAAGATGCAACAAATGCATTGATATTAGGGGAGATTATATTGAAAATTAAAAACAATTTAAATTGAATTCGCATTTTCTTTCACATCGATATCGAGAATATATTGAACGCTCCTCGTATGTAGTGTGGTGTGTACTAGAAAAATGTTCATATAAAAGAATTTTTAATAGGGAAGAAATAAACGAACTGTTGCTTCGTTCGGTTGAGCAAAGAATGCCTTAGTTACTGTTTATAAATTTTTTTTTGACAGCTGGTTTTAGTTTTACATTGCTTCAAACCTATTCACAATAATTTTGCTAATTTTATCATGTAACTAATGCTTTAGACATTTTAGCCGGCGGTTAATTCTTCAACACCACGAAAAAATTGTCTTTTATTTTCTAAACAAAATCCGCAATGAATTAGTTGCCCATCTAAAGGTTACTTGAGCTTGAGATTAATGTCTTTTTGTGAACAGCTTAAAGGAATATAAAGGACAATCTCAGCTCAAGGATATCGCAGAGTCTAGGGACAAATAAAACAATACGGGGCTTTTACAAAAAGGCCAAAAGCCTGGCCAAAGGCTTTAGGAAAGGCAACCAGGCTCTTCGAAATTGCGAGGGTAATTTAGTTACGGACCCACAGGGAATGTATTTAAGCAACACTCTCAGCAGCTGCTTAGCTTAGAGAGTGATAGAGAACCAGGAAATCGCAATTCTAGTCGACAGAGTAGTCCTCCCACCTAGCTTTGAAGAAATCGGTACAGCCATTAAAAGGCTGAAGAATAACAAAGCCGCAGGCTCAGATGGCTTACCATCGGACCTTTTCAAAGCTGGGGGCAATGTAATGGTAGGGACCATGCACCAGATCATTTGCCGAATTTGGGAAGACGAAAGCATGCCCAACGACTAGAATATCAGCTCGATATGTCCTATTCACAAAAAAGGCCATCCTACCTCCAGCAAGAACTATAGAGGTATATCCCTGGTCAACGTCTCCTACAAGATCCTATCCAGTCTACTGTGTGAACGTTTAAAGCCGTTCTGCACCGCACAAGTCGGCACGTACCAGTGCGGCTTCCGACCAGGCAAATCGATTATAGACCAAATCTTCACACTAAGACAGATCCGGGAGAAGGCCAGCGAGTTTCAAATCGATACTCATCACCTTTTCATCGATTTTAAAGCCGCATGCGACACCATTCATCGCAAGGATCTATTCCAAGCGATGGCCGAATGCGGGTTCCAGGGCAAATTGATTTGTTGTGTAGCACCACGCTAAAACATATGCGATGCACCGTGCAGTTCGGTTCAATAACCTCTAAACAGTTCGAGACCTGCATGGGATTTCGGCAAGGAGATGCGCTGACGTGTGATTTCTTCAATTTGCTACTGGAGAAGATAGTGCGGCGGGCAAAAGTCAACACGGAAGGCACTATCTTTTACAAGTCAGTCCAGCTGTTGGTATACGCTGACGACATCGATATAATTGCGCGGTTCCAACGCTTCGTACTGGGAGCTTTCACCGCAATTGAGGAACAGGTGAAACAAGCTGGTCTAAAGTTCAACGAGGACAAAACCAAATATATGCTGTCGAACTAAAAACGATCCGCCGCACACCACCTAGGCCAAAACGTTACGATCGACAGCTACAATTGCGTGGTTGTAAATGAGCTTGTATACCTCGGGGCAAACGTAAACATCGTAGTGGAGATCCGTAGTAGAATCGCCCTTGGCAACCAATGCTACGTTGGTCTGTAAAAACAACTGGGCTCGAAACTCTTGACCCGAAGGACCAAAGTCATCCTCTACAAAACCCTTATTCTCCCAGTCCTGCTTTATGGATCCAAAAGCTGGATATTGAGTAAGACTGTAGAACTGATTCTTGGTGCCTTCGAAAGAAAAATTCTCCATAGGATATATTGTCCCGTCTGCGAGGAAGGCGAATAGAGGAGAAGACACAACTGGCTGTACAAGGACGTGGATGTTGTCCGGAAGGTTAAAATCCGTTGACTACACTGGTATGGCCACATCAAGCGAATGGACAACAATGCTCCAGCAAAAGTGTCATCGAATCCGAGCCTCCTGGTTCGAGAAGGGGAGGAAGTTCGAACCTCCGGTACAGAGACCAAGTTATAGCGGATGTAAGACAACTTGGCCTTGATGACTGAAAGCAGCGTGCCCAGGACCGTCACCGATGGAAGGCAGTAATTGCTCAGGCTCAGACCCTTCATGGCTCGTCTGCCTGATAAGTAAGTCAGTAAGTAAGTAAAGAAGAAGCACTTTCGGAAAATGACTTTGTAGCATCTTTAGATTAGTACAAAAAAATATTTCTATTTAAAAACGAAATTTAAACTTTAACGTGCGTGTTATTTTGTGGCTACTTATTTAGAAGGATTCATACAGATTCCTTGCTGTATACATTTCAATCATCATAGAATACCCTTTTTAAGCAACTGTTTGGCACTTTACAAATATTTTATTTAACTATGAAAGCAAGGCACATTGCAATCGACGTTTTAATAAGCGATTTCTCACATGTTTGTCTTGCAACTTTAGGGAGTTGGATAAGGCAAAAGAATAGTCGATATAACCTCCATACAAGTAGAAATGTAATATAAAATCTAACTAACTGACAATAGTGGCGTTATATCTAAAACAATTTTTACTCTAACTTTTGTTGCGTTCCTGCTTTTGGTCCAAACAAAGCAATGCTACCCAAAGCTACATCTTGTCAGCTGGGTCCGGTCACAAGACGGTTAAGGTCCTTCTTAAGCCATGTGTGTAATGGTATGAGAGGACGTCTTCTGTTGAATTGCATCAAGAGCTCGAATCCGAAAGCATCCGCACTTCCAGATCTAATCAAAGGCGTGTTGAGCCCGTAGAGAGATGTTAGAGTTCGTCGTTGAATCTCTTATTTTAGATGTCAAGCAGTAAACAAATGCTGGCTTAACTTCAATGTCTCTGCTCTATTAGGTAGAATTCAGATGATTAGGATGTTTAGAATCCAACTCTATTATACAATTGTCACTTGATTTAATAAAAGAATGATTGGGAAAAGTAGCTCGTCACTCAATATCGATTATTGGTATATACCGGTATAGATACACCCGTATGAAGTGAGCGTCAAGATACAAATGTCTCGATAGGGAACATTTGTTGTGAATGAGCCCTTATTTTTTTTGTTTGTTTGCTATGACATCTGTGAAAAATATTTAGTACACATCAAGTCATTGAACAGACCACATCATATTTTTTCATCGTGTTAAAAATGTCGAATTTTGTACCAGAAAGTGATGATTTGCGGAAAGCATTAATTTTTTGTTTTCATTTGAAGAAAAGTGCTGCAAAGTCGCATCGAATGCTTGTCGAGGCATATGGTGATCATGCTCTATCAGAAGCAACATGCAAAAGATGGTTTTAACGGTTAAGAAATAATGATTTTGATGTGAGAATTGAAGAACGTGAAAGACCACCAAAAAAGTTTGAAGTCGACGAATTGCAAACGATATTGGATGGAGATGACACTTTGAGTCAAAAGCAAATGTCAGCAATGTTAAATGTTGCACAACAAACAATTTCTGACCGTTTAAAAGCTATGGGAAAGATCCAAAAGTGTGGAAAATGGGTCCCACATGAATTGAATGAAAGACAGATGGAAAACCGAAAAAACACTTGTGAAATTTTGCTTCAAACACACGAAAGAAAATCGGTTTTGCATCGGATTGTTACGGGCGATGAAAAATAGATCTATTTTAAGAATCCCAAACAACCATCAACATCGATTCGACAAGAAGACAATGCTGTGTGTTTGGTGGGACCAGAAAGGTGTGCTGTACCACGAGCTCCTAAAACCTGGTTGAACCGTTAATACTGATCGCTACCGACAACAAATGATCAATTTGAACCATGCATTGATCGAGAAATGACCAGAATGGGCCAGAAGACACGGCAAGGTAATTTTGCTCCATGACATTGCACCTGCACACAAAGCAAAACCGCAAATCATTGTATGTTTTCAGTTTCAGATATATAGCATTTTTATTTCGCTTGTGAGATGCATAAAAGTTAGATATGTTTTGGCTGTTCGGCGATTTTCTGTTTCCGAAAAAAATGGTTCAAAAAGTTTGTGTGCAAAATGGAATTAAATGTTGAAAAACGCTTGAAATGTTGACAGTGTCATACTATAAGTGTAGTGAAAAAATGTTTAGAATTGGTCAAGAAGGTCGAAAAGATGTAACTGAACGCCCAACTGATGAAAATGTTAAGAAAGTGAAGAAAATTGTTACTGAGAAACGTCGAATCACTTTTAAAGGACTTTGAAGACTGAAAGAAAAAACGCTGGCTCGAGTGAATTATTGTACGTCGCGACAGTTCACAGGCACACGTTTTCTGCGCGCTACTGTTTTCTTACGAGTAGAAGGGAAATACACTAAGGGCTCCGGCACATAGAATACGTCACTAGCGTCAGCGTCAGCTATACTTTGACAGATATATAGAAATACATGTATTCTTATGGGGAGTGGTCCATAGACTAACGCTGCCGCTCACGCGACGGATGTAGTAGCTCAACTTTAAACCTTTCTCTCTTAGTCAGCGTTGACAATCGACCATTGTGACATTTCAAGAGAATATTTTTGAATTTTTAATTTACGTTTGTTGAGTTTGAGGTTAGATCTCGTCGAAGTCACACAGGAAAATAACAAAGGTTTGTTTTTGCAAGTTTTAACAATAACATTAACACAGGACGTTGTGAGCAGAAGCTTTCAGACATTCCAGAGTGAAAGAAGCTTTGGAAAAACATTCGGAAGGAGGAAAAATAGAAAATCCTATATTGAGTGGGAACAAAACTTTTTGCAGGACATAATTAAGGTTTGTAATTGCACAACTTAACACCGATTTTTCGAATTTTTCACGGCACCACCTCTTTCGAGCTGCTGACAACACTCAAAGAGTAATAACTGTCTAAGAAAGCTTCTCAAATCTCGCCGTTCGGGGTCGACAAAAAACTGTAGGTTCCTTCTACTCGTGAGAGAACAGTAGCGCGCACAACACGAGTAGTTGATCAGCAAGCTAGGCCCCCCTTTGGACTGTAGCGCCAACAATTATTATTATTATTATTAATTGCACAACTTAAATAAAATACAAAAATAAAATTGTGTTTTATTTATGTAGATGACCGAGGCAAAATTGAGGCCGTTAAATCCCATATTTCTCTTTACGATAAGAGCCAGCGCTGTATTGGATGAGCAGAAGTCTAACTATATTCACTAGTTTTTAGGGAGACTCGTGGCACCCCGAAGGTATGTACTGTTCTTTTCTAGATATCTCAAAAAATACATTTTATTTCCTATTAGCCTTTTTTGTTCTCTTAGGAGTTTTTCAAACTTATCGCGAGAAGCTGTAGGCGGTAGCACTTTCACAGAGACATGCCCGGAACCTAGAATTTCTCTTTTATACCGTGAATCTTTATACAACTTGGAAAGGGAAACAACAACCACCACAAGCAGTCCCATTTCCTACTACACGCTGCTACCAAAACGCACAGAAACTCCGGAGACATCGTCACGAATCGACAAACGAGTGGATTGTGCAGAACAAATCATCGTACACATTTTATGTTTTGTATTGTTTTTGTTATATTTATTGAAAAAGCATGTATGTACAATAAAATTATAAAACTGAATTACAAATATGGTGTCATTAAGCACATGATTTAATCCAGTAACTCGTCTGGAGGAATATATATCGTCTGAAAATATTTCAAACCGCTCTACATTATAACCGAAACAAATTGAATTTAAAGCTACTGTCAAATGAAATCAGCTGTGCGTTGAAGTATTCATTGTGTCACCACTTTCCTTCACGTACTTCACCCTCAACGGATATTTTGCGTCTACGCAAGTAACGTATTCTATGTGCCGGAGCCTTAAGAACGACGAAGTTTTCAGAAGCTTTTTCTTTGGCAGTTATTACACACAGAAAGGAGACCCCTTTGACTGCGCCAACTACAGAGGGATTAGTCTCCTGAACATTGCATACAAGATCCTCTCTTCGTATTGTGTGAGCGTCTGAAACCATTTGTCCATGACCTGATAGGTCCCTATCAGTGTGGTTTCAGACCAGGGAAGTCCACAATAGACCAGATCTTCACATTACGGCAGATCCTGGAAAAGACCCAAGAAATGCAAATTGACACTCACCACCTATTCGTCGATTTCAAGGCTGCATATGACAGTGTGCATAGAGGCGAGCTACACAGTGCCATGTCTAGTTTTGGCATTCCTACCAAACTCGTCAGATTGTGTAGGATGACGATGGAGAACTCTCGCTGCTCCGTCAAGGTCGGTACCGAACTCACCGAGACCTTCAATGTCAAAAAAGGTTTTAGACAAGGCGACGCACTGTCGTGTGACTTCTTTAACATCATCCTCGAGAAGATCGTGCGTAACTCACAAGTCAACACCAGAGGCACGATCTTCCAGAAGTCAGTTCAATTATTAGCTTACGCTGATGACATTGACGTGATTGGACGAACACAGCGAGCCGTCAATGAGGCGTTTGCGGGCATTAAAGTTGAAGTGGCCAAAGTGGCTCTGGCGGTAAATGAGGGTAAAACTAACTACATGCTGTCATCAAGGAAGGACACACAACACCGATGTCTCGGACAGAGCGTTACACCAGGCAGCTGAAACTTCAAGTTAGTCAAGGACTTCGTCTACCTCGGCTCCGCAGTAAACAGGGACAACAACATCAGAACCGAAATCAAACGCAGAATCACTCTTGCCAATCGCTGTTTCTTTGGGCTCAAGAGGCAATTGAGTAATAAAGCCCTCTCTCGAAGGACTAAGCTCGCTTTATATAACAGTTTGATCATCCCCGTCCTACTATATGGCGCAGAATCTTGGACGTTAGCAAAAGCGGATGAGGAAGCCTTTAGTCTTTTCGAGAGAAAAGTTTTGCGTGCGATTTTTGGTCCTGTTTGCGTTGATGGCATCTGGAGGAGAAGATTTAACCACGAACTCCATGGGCTGTACAGCGACATGCGCCTGGTTAAGCGTCTGCGGATACAATGCTTAAGATGGCTAGGCCATGCAGAGCGTATGGACACCACTGCTCCGGCCCGAAAAGTCTTTGAATCCGAGCCATTGGGACAACGCAACAGAGGACGACCTAGACTGAAGTGGCGCACACAAGTGGAGAAGGACCTCAACCAGCTTGGAGTGTGCAACTGGAGACAGCTGGTGAAAGATCGTGCTGGCTGGAGAGGTATGTTGGTTGAGGCCCAGGTCCACCCCGGAGTGTAGCGCCACAAGAAGAAGAAGAAGAAGTTATTACACTTTGAGTGTTGTCAGTAGTTTGAAAGAGCTGGTACCGTGAAAATCTCGTTGTGTTTAGCCGGGAATCAAACCTGGGCTGTAATCGCGTAACTTTTCAAACGAGTATCGTCCTGACGATACACCAAAATGAGATCGTCGATAATTTGCACCACATAATCCAACCACTATCGTCTCGTCTACGGTCTTTTCATGCATAGTTTGAGCGCTACTGAACACAACATATCTCTTGTCATAATTGTATACAACAAAACATTGAATAACGACTGCCTGACAGTTTTCATAGCATCGTTGTGTGTGTACACATTACGAATGAACGAACAGCTGTGCGAGTGGAGCTCATAAAATGAATGAGGTTTGATTTCAGGAAATATTTTTTTTAATAATTTTGGATGTACTCGTACATTCATACTTCCGTAAGCTGAGGATTATATTCAAAAGATTTTATAATTACTGATGACATTTTTTTTCTTACTTTTTATTTAATTTTTCACCACTTGCATACCAGCTCAACGCAAAACGATAGTGAACTATTATAAAAAAAAAACCGATCGTCAGGACGATAGCGATAGGGAGTTTTGAGAGTACATGAAGCAACCAAAATGATATCGTTTCGTCGATATCGTTTTTTTTTTTGCTTACGCGATTCAAAACTCTCGTTTCAACGATATCATCGGACGATAGTCGTTCAGCGTGTACGCCACGGGGAATCATATGTGAGGGGGACTAAATAGAAATTGATGAAAATGCACCTCGTAAATTATCGTAAAACTCTATCAAAATAGAGGTCACTGTTCCTGAAAGTCAGTCTCTTCCATATAAAATTAATCCAATGGAACTTGAAAAACCTCATTCCTTCAAGCGAAATCAAGCACGGGGGGTATTTAGATGGAAATTTGATATTTGGCATTTTGAAAACATCCAATTTTGTTTCAATTACCCTGAAATACAATTGTTTCTCAAACTTATTTTTGTCTTAAGCACCAGCAACGAGTACAAATTAGTATATATGATATAAATGGCGTCATCTGGATTTTAAAACTCCCCTACATTGGGTAAGTGTTGGAAGTTATGAATGAACATGAAGCGACTAATAGCACCGGAGAACAGTTTTTTCTTTTAAAGTATAATGTGTATTTGCCGCTTTCCGGATAGATCCATTTTTAAGAAAACGTCTGTGGCGCAGAAAACTTGACTAAGAGAACTTCAGTGCCTCTGCTGTGGGTTAATCTTTTAAATTCCTGTCTATTTCGCAGACATTGTTGCAATTTTCTCTGCTTCATAAGGTGTGTAGGTTGGTTTTACATTTTCAAAAGCAGCTCATAAAAAGCAATTCTCTTTAAATTTTACCACACACTCAATATTGTTCTTTTTTTACAGTCTGTCTATTCGCTAAACAAACCTTTGATCATGATCGCCTTCTTTGAATTCTCTGATCACCTTTTTGGAAACCCTAAGTAATTGCTTTAAAAATTATTTGGTTTCGTTGAGTTCCACCATGGTCTTCCCGTTCTCTTCACACAAACATCGAGCTTCTGCAAGTCATCTATGTACTTGTTTAAGATGGTTCCATATTGCCGTACTGCAATTGTTTAGTATCTTTGCTAGGTCCTTAGAGCCCCCGTGCCAACGTGTCTCTATCAATTGACAAATTGGTAGATTTTTTTTGTAACAAGCAGCAAAGTTTGAAATGCCTCATATTCATAGTTATCTGGGACGAAACAATATAACAATACAATAACAATAGTATGGCGCAACAGTCCACAGAGCGACCAGGGCCTAGCTTGCTCATCAACTACTCGTGTTGTGTGCCTTGTTTTCTCACCAGTAAAAGGGACCTACAGTTTCTTGCCGACTCCGAACGAAAGTTTGAAAAGCTTTATTTTAGGCAATATATGCTCTTTGAGTGTTGTCAGCAGTTCGAACGAGGTAGTCCCGTAAAAAATTCCAGGTGTTAAGCAGGGAACAGGACGAAAAAACTCTTGGGTATTACCCTGCAAACCAATAGGAATCCGTTCTTATCCGGGCGCTGCGTTCATTTACCGCAAACAACAAGCGCAACCTTCGTATACTTTCAGAGAAGAGTTTTACCTGGCTTAAGGTTTACCGTGATCATGATCGCCGACTAGAATGGATCCACTGATTCACACCATAGACTATGGAGAAGTTAAACGCTGGAATTAAGACAATTAACGCCTGGAAAAATGAACGCAACCAGATGTGATCAACAGCAGATGCCTTACCAGGACAAGTTACTATGCCGACTTACTAATGGAAACAACGTGACAGTTTGTCGACTGTCAACTCTAGAATCTCCCCAACCTGCTTTTCCATCTATCGTCTTCATCAGTATATCAATACGAGGAGTAAAAATTTCAGTCAAATGGAGGGGTTCTCGCGGGGTTTTTTGCCACCAGCAAACGTAGACGAGAAGTCAACACTTCATTACAACATGTGTATCGTGCAAGGAAGAAACTATGCCTGAAATAGAGTCACCACTTTTCCCAAAAGACGTGCCTCTTATGCTGTCATTCCTTATAAACGAGTCACTCATTTCAAGCATTTTTTTCAATGTCAAAAGGCTGCAAATAATTCCTGGATTTTCTACAATCTACGATCACAAGACGTAGTGTCTGGAGACCTCTTATAATATATGACATCTCACTGATTACCTAACCTCGCAATTGTTGCTAAATAAAAGATTATCAAAGAAGCCTGATTGACATAATTACAATTCTAATTAAAATGTATATCCTCGGCTTGCCTTAAATAATTTAGATGGCAGCTTGACAGGGAACCAACGCACGTACGTTCTAAATCTTTCCAACGGCTTAATCTAATCGCAGACATTTCGATCTCACCTTTGCCTATAATTTTCAAACATTTTCTGCGTACTTCACTTTTGATTGCGTCCGCAGACTTATTTTCTCAAAAACCCAGCACGGTCTGTCGAAAACGAAATGGGCGCCATAAACGGAAATGGATACTCATCAAGCTGCCGTCAGACAAACGGGGTTTCTCTGTCATAAAATGATTCAATCAGTTCAAATAAATCCACCATCGGACGTGTTGTAAATCAAAGTTTCCAATCCCACTCGAAACTTTCCAAACACACTTGTGACTTTGAAAAGCCCCATCATCGCCGCAAATAGTGCGACAATCTCCTAACTGCTTAAAATAAAGATAACGGGTCTGAAGGAGGATCACGCCAAGCCACAATATCTGGAATTAATTCTAAGAGATTTGCAGTGATTGCTGATTGCGAATTCCCTGTCTTATCGGTCTTGCAAATTGACTTCTTGAGGAGCAGTGTTGTGCGCGCTTATCAGAGATAAAGATTGATTTGCAGTGACAGCGTTCATGAGGATTTGGAAACCTTAATTGTTTATTTTAGATGTTTGCCGTGAGGCTATGTCGCACTCAATTAGACGGTAGCGTCGACGGAAAGTAATCAGTGACTGACATAAGATATGGAAATAATTTTGAATTGGATTTCATTTGGTTTGGCTTATTGCTGCGCTGCTTGCTTACTGTAATTATAAGTCACATGGCTAGCATTTTAATTGTTTATCGGCGCATCGATGAATCTGAAATTAATTTAGTTCTGTTCAGTCATTGGTATGATAAGCTGAAAAAACCCGTTTAAACGCATAAACTGAAAATGATCTGATTGATGGCATCCACAAGTTCAACTGTAGGACATAGCCGGCGGGCTGGTGGAACTGTAATGAACCGACCCTGTAACTGACACTGCATGTATTCAATCTTAAACTACGAGGGGCGTTCAATATATTTTCAGTATCGGGTGAAGCTGTGGCTATATATAAAAATTGAATTATTTACCAAGTAGTACTATTATTTTATTGCATTCCTGTGATTATTAATTTGATAATTAATCAGAGTTTTATCTCTAGTTAAACAGAATCATAATGACAACTGAGGCGATGATGGTGGAAATTGAGCATCGCGCTGTAATTAAATTTCTCCCTAAGCAAGGAAAAAGTCAAAAAACTATTCATGAAGAGATGGTGGCTGTTTACCAAGGTTCCGCACCTTCATTATCAACTGTGCAAAAGAGGGCAAGTGAGTTCAAGAGAGGCAGAGAGACCATTGAAGACGACACCCGCTCCGGCGCCCCGGCTACTGGTTGTACGGGAGAAAGCATCAAAGAAGTCGAAAAACTTATTCTTGAAGATGCCCGAATAAAGATGTAAATGATGGCAGAGATCACCAAGCTTTCAACTGGCACCATTCACACCATTCTTCATGACCATCTTAATCTTTCAAAGGTCAGTGCAAGATGGGTGCCACGAATGCTCACAGGGCCTCAGAAAGAAGTAAGAATCGCATGCTATAGAGAGCTTTTGGAGATGTGTAGTGAGAACGCGGACGGTGTTATGGATCGAATTGTTACTGGGGAAGAAACATGGGTTCACCACTATGACCCTGAAAGCAAACAAGAGTCCATGCAGTGGCATAAAAAAGGAACAGACCCCCCGAAGAAGTTCAAATTCACTCCGGCTGCTGGGAAGCTCATGGTTGGTCACAGTTTTTTTGGGACTAAAAGGGAATCTTGCTCATTTAGTACAAAAGAAAAGGAGAAACCATCAACTCCAAATCCTATGCTTCCACTTTGCATAATTTGCGGGAGGAAATTAAAAAGAAAAGAGGGGTAAACTCGCAGCGGGTGTGTTGCTTCATAACAACACACCTGTTCACACGGCGCGAGTTTCCGAGGCTACGGCGCAAGATTGTGGTTTCGAAGAAATCCAACACCCACTCTATAGTCCACACCCTGCCCCTAGTGATTATTTCCTGTTTCCGGATTTGAAAAAGTGTCTTCGTGGAAAAAGATTTTCGGATGATGAAGAACTCAAGTCGGCAATAAATGGGTATGTTGCAGAGAAAGAGGAAATTTATTTTTTTGAGGGTTTAAAAAAGCTTATCTCAAGATGTAACAAATGCATTGATGTTAGGGGAGATTAAATTGAAAAATAAAAGCAACTTAAATTGAATTCGTTTTTTCGTTCATATCGATACCGAGAATATATTGAACGCCCCTCGTAAACGTTTTATGCAGATGGCCAACATTGGTAATGAAATCACGCAGAGACGTGAGAGACGTGCACTGCTCTATCAGATTGTGGAAAAGATTCTTCCAGGAAAAGAAGTGGCCGGTTCTGGGAAACCAACGTTATGACACACGTTTGTCAAAACGAAGATCATTCAGCTTTTCCAGTCCAAGGGTCTTATTCAGTGCTACTCAACCGTCTTAAGAAGAACAATAATGAACAATAATGAAATGGAATACATGTCAAAGATGTGGTTGTAAGGATAAAAAAAGAATACATGCCACTTTGTCTGTCACTATACGTGTCCGCTGTGGCGTAGTGGGTAGTGTGCGGCGCCCACACGCCGAAGGGTCTAGGTTTGATTCCCGGTTGAACACCTCGAATTTTTCACGGCACCACCTATTTCGAGCTGCTGACAACACTTAAAGAGTAATAACTGTCTAAGAAAACTTCTCAAACTGTAGGTCCCTTCTACTCGTGAGAGAAGCGCACAACACGACGAGTAGTAGTGGACTGTCGCGCCAACAATTATTATTATACGTACAAACCACAGACAAGTATACACATATGTCTCATTGCCATATAAAAGACTAACATATAAAACTAAAAAAGCTCCATTTTTATACCGATTGTAAACACTGACAAATTTGGTCTCTTTATCATAAGGAATCAAATCGCTTTCAGTGAGAGGCAGTCTCTTTCAAAGGATCTTCGCAACTAAAGCAACAGAATAACAGCAATTATGTTACATACGAAGTCCAGCTGGATGTGTATGGTTCAAACACGACCATGCGTTCTATATGCCTAATCAAGAGTAGACAAAATTTGCTTTTGCCTTCTTTTCAGATTTTCGGCAAGATTTGCTCAATTAATTTACCTTGCTGGAATAATAGATTTTCAAGTTCAGGATGAATGATTCAATTTTATTGAAATTTATCAGACGGTCACCTTATGTTATTAACTACAAAATGAAATGATGTGCTTACGTACAGGGATGCTTTAAGTGGGATAAGAGGGTCGTTGGACTGATTGTATCACTCTTGAAGGAAACCGTACTGATGAATTAAGTCGAATTTTGTCTAGAAAAAGTGTTCTTATTGGTTAGTCCCGGGACATGTAACACATTTCTGCACTTTTTAAATATTTCCTTCTGCTGTTTGACTTTGTCCGTCCCACGCTGCTACGGTGCCGACTCTTTGTAAAGATTTCAGAAAGCCCAACATGCTTCAGAGACAACACATTGTACAAATTTTTATTCAAATAAAGAGGGCCATCTCGAAAGGCTATAAGTTTATGCCGTAATCACCTTTCTGCGTCGTATGCAGAGTGAGTGCTGGTGAATTTAGCTCTTATTACAAAAGTGCCTTATAATATGAGGTTCTCCAATATCACCCTTCCGTCTTTTTGTCGTTTGAATTTTCCGGCTATGTACAAAGCGCTACAGAGCTCATATCTGGCAACACGATACATCATTTGAATGGTCTTGACATAACCTACAAAACGACGCTATGCAGGATAAGTTTGAATGTTGCGTTCAACAGTTATAGACGTTTTTGAGTTGAGTTTGAGTTGAGTTTATTGTTGTCTTAGAGAAAGTTACAGTTTTTTATAATACAATTCAATATTAATTTCTTAAAAGCTTCCTAACATCTCCATGGAGTTATCTCTTCAGTGCTGGATAGAACCTTGAAGCTTCAGAAGAGAGTCCATGTAAGATACTGGTTGGCCTTATAAGATTAATTAAAGCATTTAAACTAAAGTTACATATTAAGGCAATATGAGAATCTGCGAAGCCTGGAGGCTTTTCTGCAGAAAATTATTCAGAAAGGAATTACATTAATTTATAAGTAACTTCTTGTTAGTGTTTATCTGTCGTTTTCTTGTGTGTATTGGCTGGATATTTCATAGAGACCGTGGAAGCTGGTTGTATATAGTTGGAACCACTAAAGCAAGTTGTCGTCTTCCATAGGAGTTATGGATCCTCGGGATCTTCAATCTTTGTCTGGTGTTGACACAGTGGTCGATCGGATGTGTGAAACGTGTATCATTATACGTCTCGTTGATTACATTGAATAGAAAAAGATTTTTTACTGTTAGTATATTTAAGTTTTCGCTAAGATAACATATATTTTCGACATCACGTGTATGATTCTTTACTCGCCAGAGAGTCTTGAATATTCTATTTTGAATTCTTTGAATCTCCATTATTCTGTACTTACCCCACGCCGTTATTCCGTACTGAAGAATCGACTCAATCAGTGAGTAGTATACTAGCTTCAGTACTTCAAACGTCGTGTGGTTGCTCAGATGGTAAACAGCATATGTGGACTGCCGAAGTCGCCTGCATATGTAATTAATGTGGCAGTCCCACTTAAAGTTGCAGTCTACTTTCACGCCGAGATATCTGTACACGTTAACTTCTTCAGTGTACTCTGCGCATTCATACGTGTAAGCATGGAGTTTACTAACGCCGAAATTCGTGCTATTTTAAAGTTTTCCTTCGTATAAGGCAAATCCGCTAGAGAAACGTTCCGTGAGATTACTGGTGTTTTGAAGGATAGTACTCTATCACTTCAAATGGTTTCGACGATTCAGAGGTGGTGAAAACGATACCATGGATAAGCCAGCCGGCGGAAGACCTGTGACGACGAATACCGATCGAATCATGGAAATCATCGAGTAAGACCGGCATGTGGCATTTCGTGACATCGCCCATGAGATGGGAGTTAATCACCAAACCATTTGAAACCATCTGGAGAAGGCTGGATACAAAAAAGAGCTTGATGTTTGGGTGCCGCATGATTTGACGCAAAAAAACCTTCTGGACCGAATCAACGCCTGCTATATGCTGCTGAAATGAAACGAACTCGACCCATTTTTTAAGCGGATGATAACTGGCGACGAAAAATGGATCACAAACGACAATACCAAGCGAAAATAGTCGTGGTTGAAGGCAGGTGAATCGTCCCAAACAGTGGCCAAGCCGGGATTGACGGCCAGGAAGGTTTTGCTGTGTGTTTAGTGTCAGGCTAGGAAGGTTTTGCTGTGTGAGACTCGGTGTATCGGTGGCAAGGGAATGCAACGCATGTTCTTAATTTAATAATTCCCCTAAAGGTGGATTGTTGTTATTGCTATTTGGCGCTTTTATTCTTTCAAACAGATTTTTAAGTGGATCTAGGTTAAACTTATTAAAATTTAAATATTTAATCGTTTGGTGAACATTAAATGCTTCTTTCTTGATGCACAGATTGCTTTCAATAGTAAGGAACAGACCATCAAAGCAATACACTTTTAACCGTTTTATTTTTTAGATAATACATCATTTCATTAAGAAAATCCATATATGTGGCGATATCAACAATAAGAAGAATGCTGTTAAAGAAAAATTTACCTACCAGAAGTCACAGAATAGTATCACTGTCAAAAATCAAGCAACTAAAACGAACCAAATTTGCCAAAAGAACACCTGAACTGGAAACCTTCTAAATGATATTTTTATGAACGTGCGAACCCAAAATTGCTTTATTTGATACTCCTGGGACCAGGATATTTGTTCGCAGGCAATAAAACCAAGAGTTTCAACTGGAGTGTACGAAGGTTGCCTTTTATATTTTGAGCTTAAAGAACAAAAACAAACTTTAATCATCGAAAAAAGCTGTACTGTTTTTCAAAATATTCCCCATTAAGATCTATACACTTTCGAAGCACTTTTGCCACTCTAATTGAGGTATCTCATAAACATGCATTCTGAACGCATCAACCGCTTCTTCAGGTGTCGAAAAACGTTGACCTCTCATTTTATTTTTTACGTGCGGGAATAAAAAGAAGTCATTCGGTGCCAAGTCAGGACTATGCGGTGGATGACTCATCAAATCGATATTTTGAGTGCTCAAAAATGCAGTTGTTTGAGCCGAAGTGTGAGAGTTCACATTGCCGTGGTGAAGAGTGATCCGTCTTCGGCGGTTGGTTTTCCTGATTTCTTGGAAGACAACTGGCAAACAAATGGTTGTGTACCACTCAGAATTGACTGTTTTGCGTTGTTTTAGTGGTACGGTTGCGACATGTCCACTTTTTCTGGAAAACCAGACGATCATTTGCTTGGAAGTGCTTCGTGGGCGAGCAACTTTTGTTGGATTTGGCTTGTACCGTCGACTGCTGTTTACTTTCGAGCTCATACGCGTAAATCCACGATTCATCACCTGTCATGATGTCATGGACGTGTTTCGAAGCACCGCGATCGTATTTTTGGAGCATTTCTTTCGACCAATCGACGATACCCTTTTTTGGGCGGTTGACAAATTGTGTGGGATTCAACGCGAACGAATTTTTTTGACGGTCAAATGTTTACGCAATATTGAATGTATGCTGGTCCCACTAATGCCTAAGGTTGTCTTAATCTCACGATGGGTCACATGACGATCTTGCAATATCAGTTGGCGCACAGCATCAATGGTTTACGGAACAACAACTGATTTTGGACGACCTTTACGAAATTCGTCTTGGAGTGAACTACGACATCGGTTGAATTCACCGTACCATCGATAAACACTGGTCCTTGATGGAGCTTCATCGCCAAAAATTGAATTAAGTTCATCGACGCACTGTTGTTGAGATGATCCATGTCGGAAGTTGTAAAAAATAATCGCACGAAAATTTTCACGATTTAATTCCATTTTTTTGGCGAGATGAATCTTTTAAGTGACTGTAAACAGCACAAATAGCGCTCGAATGTCAAAACGTTCTGAGTACGTATTACCTCAAAAGTGTCAAACATTACGATAGAGCCGGCAGTTGCCAGATTGCAACACTGGTGTTGCCCAATCCCGAAATATAAAAAAGAACCTTTGTACTATTAGGACTGTAAAGCACGGCGGAGCAAAAATTAACGTATGAAAACGCTTTTTCTAGTTTGGTACTGGTCCCATTTTTGGATAAAACCGATGATGATAGCCGGAGTTTATGTCAGCATAATTAGAGAAACCATGCTACCTTACACAGAGTGGAATATGCCACTTCGATTGATTCTAGAGTAAGACAATGATCCCAAACTACCCCTCTATGTATGTACATACACCATACTTCAATACAAAAAATACAACCAATCAGTGTAGGGATCACTCTTCCATATTCTCTTTAAATTTTTTTTTCTGTTATATTAATTCTTGTCGGTTGGCTGCTTCTATTTCTATTATGAAAAGCGTTTGTCGGCTAATTTTTCAAAACGACATCTGTGTATCCTTGTCTGTGGTTCAAGCGTTTTCCAACATACATATATAAAGAACCATGGCTTAAACTTTTAAACAGAACTTAAGACGTAGAATTAGATTACTGAAAGGCACAAGTAGCTTTTCTCTTTCCACTGCGAGATTTTCCAAATATTTCCAAACCTACCAAAGTGTTACATGTCTCCCTATGTGGTACACACTTTAAAATCATTTCTGCCGCAGAGTACAAGCTTTGAGGGGAGTACACATAATTTCAGAGTATATGTAAGATGCTGAACCTTTATGCTTGAAAGTGTAACAAGCTCCGTACATATCGTAATTCATGCCACTTGTTGGAAATAAAAAAATAACACACCTAATGACTGCACGATTTGAGCTGAAACCAACCACAGCAAGCCATATTTGCTTAAAAATCGATCCACGAAATTCTAACCGCATCAGAAAGTTCCAAAACAAAAAGGACAAAGGGGGAAAATTTTCCACAACAATTCCATTCAAATTAGAATCCTGTTGCTCTAAACGACATCCGAAGCCGACGACTTCTGGGGTAAATCTCCATAGCACTCGTACGTCAAATTTTCGTTTAGTTCTGTCCTCTTCATTTGCATTGAACGTGTCAAATGACAATTGGAGCGGCAGTTTCCTTTGCTTCCCAGCGAGCAACAGGGGCGGAAGGAGAGATTAAAACTTTTTGATACGCAGTCACTGCGAAAAGAATATTTACGCGCAAAGACACGTCGACGTTGTCATCGTCGTCGGTTGATTTGCACAAGGAAAGGGGAGGAAATTCTAGAATGTTTCGGCGAAGCCAACCATCATGAGGAGCACACGTGAACACAATTTCAAATTTCTTGTTCACATGTGCCAAACAAACACACTACAAGGACAATCATCACTTCGAATCGCCTCCCCTTCGCACCTAAGCAAGCAGTTCCTGTATCCTGTTGCATGCCGGCTACAACCGACCGTGCGCTGAACCAAACACACACCCCTGCCAGCTGTCACTTGTTGTACCTTTCGACAGAATCCACAGACTCGCTGTATCTCAAACGTAAACACAACACGTTGCATGTGACATCATCCACACCGGCTGTTGCGAGTCGACCAATGACCCAAAAGCCAAGCCAGTCCACACTGAACTGATCCCAACCACGACGCGACGACACGACATCAGCACCAGCTGTATAGTAGTGGCCTTCCGTTCGCGTTGGATTACAGATACAGTATCTTTCGCTCTTCGTGTTCATCGCACTCGCGCCGTGATTGTGTTGTACGCCTCGTACAGCTGCTCGCATGGAAGAGAGTCGAACGAAGTGTTTTATTCCATTTTTATAACACACAAGCAACACAGGCAAAACGAAAAAAAGAAAGAAAATTGTGCTGCTTTTTTGTTTTATAAATAAAATCAAAACATTTGACTCTGGTGAGATTTAATTATGTGACAACCGTCGCTCGAATCGCATGTAGATCCGTTTTGTTGCTTGCGAGAGTTTGTCGCGGTTGAATATTTCGTATCGCTGCTGTCTGCGGGAGTGAGTGTGTGAATTTTCATCAAGTGAATTATTTGTGAAATATCTATCCGCCCACCAAGGTGTTAAAAGAATTCACCAATTCGCCCGTTTCCCCAAATCACGGTGGGTATTTGTCTCAGCAAAAAAAAATGTAAAAATGTCCAAAAATTCCGCACCTCCACCACCAATCCCCGCGTGCGGTCTCTATCTGTGACATCTCAATGCTGCTGAACCCTAGTGATAACTCCTAGAGTGTGGTTGTATTGCGGGTGGTGTGTTACACATTTCCCTCCCCATCCCCTGTGGGCTCCAAAAAGGAGTTTATTCGAATCAGAGTTCGTCCCAGTGAACGAGAGATACGAGTGTCCAGTGTCCAGTGAGTGGAGTATTTTCAAACTGCATCGCACACTAAATATAAAAGGACGTGGAGTGGATTTTGTTGCTCTTTACTTTCGTCTCGTCATATTTTTTTTCAATTCGGTTGTGCTTGTGAGAAGTTTCTCTTCGGCTTTTTGTCGTCCCCCCAAAATTGTTCAAAATCCGGTCGGTTCCAGAAATTGTTGTGGTTTTTGAGGAAAACGTCAACTTTGGATTTGTTTTGGCGCATTTTCGATGATTGTTTGGATTTCAAAGAGACGCCCGACGATCACCGAGTTTAGCAACGTGAAGGTAGTGTGTCTGTTACTGGGTGTGCGTTTTCGTTTTGTTTTGCACTTCAAATGTCGCCGTGCGCTGGGTGTCTATGTGCTATGGAGTATGTCATTGGGTTTGTTTTTGTTTGATCAGGTGCTAGCGAAAAAAAAAGACTGGCAGTCCAGCTCTTGTGCCTAACTAATGCGTGTATTTGTGTGATAATTTATTCCGTTTACATTCTAGTTGGTTGTGTTTTTTATGTTTTTTTGTGGCTTTTTGTCGATTTTTTTTCGCTTAATTAGTTTGTGTTTTTGATTGCTTTAACAAGTGTATTATCCTCGAGTTGGAGGTTTCGAAAGTCGGCTGGTTTTCCTCGAAAGATCCACTGTCTGTTGATTGACCGTGTACAAGATCCCGTGTTTTAGAACAATGCTTCTAATTTATTCTAATTTCGTTAATGAGTTAAGTTTTGTTCAAACGGTCGGAGGCAATTATAAGAAAATTAGTAAGTGCTAACTTGATGTGACAGCTGGCTGGTCATATGTTGCTTTTGGTCAGTCTTCACGTTATCAATGTTTGCGAACTTGAAGAACAAACACTTTTCACAGTTCATTAAGTTGAGGATAGAATATTCTAGAACCTAACTTTATTTGTTTAATTTCTTAGCCGATTTTAATTTACCACAAACATGTGAAATCAATTTAATTTTTAACGTTAGTCGTGTTTATTAGAGTTAAGAAGGTAATTGAATCTTTGCGAATATTAATGAAAGCCATTTTAATGCGTCTTAGATCAACACTGCAAACAGTCCTTAATTTGAAAAAATAACAAAACATTGCAAAATTCCACCCACAATATGCTACAGCTATGGTTGGATATCCTTTTAACTTACCTCGAGTGTTTTGGCATGAATATTTTTAATTTTTCAGTTGAGTATGTTATTCCATTCACATAAAAAAACTTCTTTTATCTGATCCTTATTTGGGATCGAGTGTGTGTGATTCTTATTTTGCACAGAGTTGAGCAAGTCATCATTAGGATTGACATCTGAACTTTGTGGTGGGGTTTGTAGCATGTGAAGAGTTTTTACAATAATGACATACTGGGATTATGTGCGGTACTTTTGGAGGCAATTTCTTGCTGAAATAATCGACCTTCGAAATAACTAGTATTTCTACAGTTAATTTTAAATTACTTTTTAGGATATTGATAAACGTGAAGTGCTTCATAAATCCTTCTATTACTACCAGATTGCCGACGCCTGATGATCCAATACAGCTCCTTATTGTAACACTTCCACAACCGTACTTTACTGTCTTATCAGTGTGTTTTGGATTGTGGGCTTAATTCTGTCTTTGAAGCACCCTTAATCGGCCGTGTGACTCAAAAGAATTTTATTTGAATTCGCCCAAAAAAAATGTAAAGCCGGAAGTTTGGAGACTTGTTAACCTATTACTTAGGGAACGCCGATTTATTTTGTCCACTACGGGTTTTCTTTCTAGTTGCGCGGCAACTTAAACCCTTTTCTACAATCGGTCTTCTAACTGTTTCTTCCCCTCGGTATTGTTAAATTGTCCAAGTTCAATACTTTTTCTTGTTACTGTTTTCAAAGGGTTCTTGCTATATATTTCGCTTAGTTGCACGATTATTTCTCTTGAACAGGTTTTACCTTTTATTTACTTTGTCCGTCGTATCTAAAGCGGTCTAAGATTTCAAAAAATGCAAAATTTCCGGGGTCACAAACCAATTTCAGAAGAAATGTTTCCTCGTTTGACTGAGTGAGCTCTAGTACAGTGTCTAATGAAAAAATTGGCGTGTTCCAGTACTTTATGCACAAAATTATTAAGTCTGTCATTTGTTAAAGACAGACTGCAAAACTCTCGTAGAGTGACTTCAAAAACCTCAAAAACGTACGCTAACGCAGCTTTTGCAAATAATGTGTATTATGAAATGTCAAATCTGAATAAACTTGTTCCCGTACCCGAAATAAAAAATACAAAACAGTACGACACAAGTCTGTTCCGTAAGCGAAAAAAACACACCTTCGCATACATTACGTACATACATTAATAGACCAACAAACCAACAAAAATTTCTTGGGTTAAAAGTAGAACGATGGGGTGGTATTTTGTTCTCTCGAGAGTGTGCTCATTTGACATAAAACCCAGGTTTTTGGACGTATCGGAACAGACTAAGACAAATAAGGAAACAAATCCGCTAGGGAAACGTTCCGTGAGATTAATAGTGTTTTGGGAAATGGAACTTTATCACTTCGAACCGCGAAGGAATGGTTTCGACGATTCAGAGGCGATGAAAACGACACCATGGATAAGCCAGCCGGCGGAAGACATGTGACGACGAATGCCGATCGAATCATGGAAATCATCGAATTAGACCGGCATGTGGCATCTCGTGATATCGTCCAGGAGATGGGAGTTAGTCACCACACCATTTTAAGGGATACAAAAAAGAGCTTGATGTTTGGGTGCCGCATGATTTGACGTAAAAAAACCGTACCGAACGCCTGCGATATGCTGCTGAAACGGAACGAACTCGATCCAGTTTTTAAGCGGATGATAACTGGCGACGAAAAATGGATCACATACGACAATCTCAAGCGAAAGCAGTCGTGGTTGAAGGCAGGTGAATCGTCCCAAACAGTGGACAAGCGGGGATTGACGGCCAGGAAGGTTTTGCTGTGTGTTTGGTGGGATTGGAAGGGAATCATCCACTATAAGTCGCTAATATGGCCAGACACTTAATTCTACTACCTACTGCGAACAACTGGACCGCTAGAAGCAGGCGATCGACCAGAAGCGTCTAGAAATGACCAACAAGAAGGGTGTAGATTTCCACCAGGACAACGCGAGACCACACACTTTCTTGATGACTCATCAGAAGCTACGGGAGCTCGGATGGGAGGTTTTATCGCATCCACCATATACCCCGGACATAGCGCCAAGTGATTACCACATGTTCCTGTCCATGGCGAACGCTATTGTTGGTGTGAAGTTGAACTCAAAAGAAATTTGTGAAAAGTGGCTGTCCGAGTTCTTCGCAAATAAAGAGGGGGGCTTCTACGAGGGGATATTATGAAGTTGCCGTCTGGATAGCAACAGATTATCGAACAAAACGGCGCATTTTTGAACTAAATCCGATCACTGTAACACTTTTTATGAAGCATTGAATGAAGAGCAAAAAAGCGGAAGGGAGATATTTGACAACCTTATAATTATACCTTTACGATTAAATTAAAGATGTTCGTCTGGAAACAAAATCATTTTTTTTTCAGAAATACATTGCTGTACGCAGACTTTTGCGAAACGTTGTATTTATTAGAAATACTTCCTTTTATGGCAGTATTGTCAATTCCTTCAATTTGCTTCAATTGCAGAGTTTTGTAAGTTTGTACGACATACTGTCGGCAAAAGATCAGCGGCAGTTTCCTGATTCTTATTTCACAAGAGAATTGGTGTTTCTGTGTAACGTTTCCTTTGCTTCTCCTTTCGAAAATATTTTATGAACTGTGGTACCAACCGAGTTTACACGAAGTTTTGGTACTTGCCTTCACAAGTTATGGGTGGAGTTCCGAATAGTACTCACCCCCGATTTCCTTGAACTTTTTTTATAGGTAGCCTTGCACATGGAAGGTTAGGTATATATGTTTCTATAACTGTGTTTCAAAGCTAGTTACTATAACCAACATTGCCACAAAATTTTATGTATTTGTGAAATTTCTTGTTTTTTTAAGTATTTTCACATTAAAACAAGTACCCATTAAATACAACCAAACTTGCACCTACCCCAAATTCTGTCTGTGGCCAAGCAGGGGGGTTGCAGGGCGGCAGCCCCCCATACATATTCCACTTTTTGTGTATAATAAACTTAAAAAATTAAAAATACAAGAGCCATTTGGAGTATTAGCAAGAGTAATCTGTAAGATAATAAGAGGTTTGTTCTTTAGTTTTTATCGTATTAAGTATATTATGTTTGGTATCGTTAAAAAGGTATTTTTTATGATATTGAAAATAATACATCTGTGGTAAAAATTTTTTAAGGAAAATTAAAATATATTATTGTAAATTTTTTTTAATAAATTTCGCTATAACTTCAAAAGTTGTTGATGGATTGTAACGGTATATACAACAAAAAAAGTACTTTCTTCTAGCTTCAGTTTGATACCCATTTTATTCACATGATACCCATTTTATTCACATGAATACCAAAACTAAAAAATGTCCTTTTCGTCCTTTCCCGTTATTTGCGGGAAAAAACCATTCGGATTTGGGCTTCCTATGTGCAGGGCTACCTATTAAAAAAAATTCAAGGAAATCGTTGGTGAGTACTATTCGGCACTTTGTCCCAATTTATACTTAGAAGTGTAATACAAATTAAAAACACAAAACATTTTAATTCAACAACTTTATTTTTGTACAGAACAAGGAATCTTTTACAAATGAACTCTTTCGTACCGGCAGCCCTCTCTTCAAGATTTATTTTTTCTTACTGAAAGTTTTACCACAGAAGTAAATTAAAAATCTTGTTCATAACCAAATAGTCCTACTTATTATGCAGTGTGTCTAATAATTTGATCAGGAACTGCAGTGCAAAGTTATCGCAGCGTCGGAAATCGAAAAAGAAGACATTTGGAAATCCTTCCGGCTTATCACAACATTTCTCAAGTCAATTGGAATCATAACCGCTTAATTGATTCGATTAATGCCAGCTGCAGTAGGTTCACGATAAACTTCGAGAACTCTCGCCTTAGGAATATAACTAGGAAAAAGTGCACTGACATCAAAAGAGAACAGTGCAATGTCAAATTTCACCAAAACAATCATTAACGCATTCACACAATTCGTAATAATATTATTTTGCAATTCGCGATAAGGGACCAAAAGCCCTCAACACAGCACATGTGCCATTTATCAAAAAAATAAAATAATTCACTTTCCTTTCACTTTGTAAAACTGACTGTTTTTCAGTTCGAATTGGGGAACAAATGCTCGTTCAACTGATAAGAGTTCCGCTTTTACTCTGTTTCTGTTACAAAAGAGGCGGTCAATCGGTAGACGAGCTTATTTACATTGAAATATTACTTTACGAGCTGGCGACCTTTAGATTCATATTGAATTTACTTTTGTGGTTATTTTCATGCGGCGACTGAATGCCCGGCTTATGTGCTGAATCTGATGCGCAGAATATTTGCCTATCAGTTCGTCTGTGAATTGATTTGAAATGCTGGACAGAGAAAAGAAAGATTAAATGTGAGCATGATCGGCAAGTGCTCAGAAGTGCTGTATTCACTTACAAAGATCTGTTTTTGTGTTCAATGGTTTTTGATTTGGATACGGAATTATTCAGCGGATGGTTTTGATTTGAATGCACGTGTGTAGGGCGACTTTGTATCATGTTCCTTTTTTTGGAATAGAAGGAAGTATCATTCTGTTCTGTGTGGAAGGCGAAGAGGGAGGCTATTCTGTTCCTCTGTGAATTTCACGATTATGGTTCCAGCGTTAATTGAATACATATTTATTTTTTAAATGAAAGTTCCTGCTTGTCTCATAAACTTCATTGTTTTCAAGATCAATTTGGATAATCTTAAACCTATCGAAACCTTCCTCAGCTCTTTTCATTGTATATTCTCGAAACGAGTTCATTCGGTCCCCTTTTATTTCAGTCCTACCAATTTGTATTCGGATTCTGTTCAAGATTAATTGGCGTCAATTCTCAGAGCGGCATCCCGCAGTTTATTGCCTAATAAAATGTGTCGTAATCTAAAGTTCATTCATATCGAACGCATAGCGTGCCTTATGTTAACGACAATCTCATTTGTAAAATAAATACTCGATGATCTCTGCGGACACAAAAGAAGTCCGGAAAACACGCCGCTGAGATTATCATAACTTTAACGCACCAACGCCCCTTAAACAAGTACTGAAATTGTTAGCGCAGCGTAATTATAGAATTCATATCAAAGAGCTGCAACCAACCGTGGATTAGTTCACGGAACATCACACTTTAATACTGAAAACAAAAAACGTATTCCCACTTCATAAACAATGCCCACCAGGGCACTTCCATAAGTAATTCAATCAATTTGCATTATAATTGCGATGCGTATCGTTAAACAACTCCGATCTGTCACATGGGTCGTGCATCAAAAATCTCGAATATTCCATTCAAATTGATTTAAACTTGGTACCATTATCTGCTGAGAACAAATTCTGACCTCGACCCCTCGAAGCTCGCTCTGATTGACAACAGATGATGAATGATCGCGTCGAAAACAATTCAATTGCAGAGATCAGTGCGAGGCGAAGTCAAATTAATTAGACGAGGCCTCTTCGTCACCTCTTTCTTGTCACGCCGAGCTGGTGGCGCTATGCTTGTGCTCAATTAGGGCCGGCAACAGAAGAGCGATCGATAAAGCGTCGTTAATTGTTTGAAAATCAGTTTTCGGCATGATTTCAACAATCAAATGAAATGCGAGCCAATTAAAGGTGTGTCATAAAGTATAAAGTGCTGTTAATTGAGTTATCGAACGAATGATACTCGAGGAGAAGCGAGGAAGCACGGTGGCGCTGGCTACGGGTAGGTGATACAGGAACCGATAAGTGATCGGTGGCAAGAGGTTTGCGTGGGAATAAACTGGATTTTATGCGCCTGTTGAGCTCTGGTGATTGGCATCAGTTTTGTCCACTTATGGGTGTTTTGACAAGTGGTGATTTGAGTGTGCAAAAATGGGGGAAGGTCGATGCGATAGGGAAGTCTTTAAGAAAAGGAATTAAAAGTATTTGGTAAATTACTTCCGATCATAGTTTGGAAAAAAGTTTTGGAACTTGAGGAGGACCTGAAAAATCATGGGAAGTTTGGCTATTCGGAAGGCAAATAAATAATTTTTGAGGTGTTAGGAAAATGCTTGAATTTTACTGAGGAAACTTAATGCAACAGATGGCGCCACATTTGAGGGGGACCTGAAAATTCATGGGAAGTTTGGCTAATCGGAAGGCAAATAAAGAGTTTTCGGGTTGTTAAGAAAATGCTTGAATTTTACTGAGGACATTTAAAGCGACAGATGGCGCCACATTTGAGGGGGACCTGAAAATTCATGGGAAGTTTGGCTATTCGGAAGGCAAATAAAGAATTTTCGAGTTGTTAAGAAAATGCTTGAATTTTACTGAGGAAACTTAATGCAACAGATGGCGCCACATTTGAGGGGGACCTGAAAATTCACGGAAGTTTGGCTATTCGGAAGGCAAATAAAGAGTTTTCGGGTTGTTAAGAAAATGCTTGAATTTTACTGAGGAAACTTAATGCAACAGATGGAGATGAGGGGGCATGTGGCTACTTTCAGCGCACAATAAAACACCAGACAAGTACGCTTTATAAATTCAAATTTGTTTTCCTGTTTTAAATTTTACACAGGACAAAGGAGGCACTGAAAATGTAGCTACGGCGTCTGACACAAGAATGTGAAAAAATTCTACAGACACAAAATGAAAACGGTTCTTGTTCTGAGAAGAGTTTTACCAATTGAAATATAGAGGCGCTAGTGTGGTGAAGTCGTTGCCGCAGGGACATAAAAATTAATGGGAAGTTTGGCTATTCGGAAGGTAAATTAAAAATTTTTGGGTTGTTAAAATAATGCTTGAATTTAAATGAGGAAACTTAATGCAACAGATGGCGCCACAAACGAACTTAAAATATGATTTTACAGAATAGTCAAATTGACAAGGTGAAGTCACTGTCTAAGGAAAATTGTTGAATGTTGGGTACAAAAATGATGAAACAGAGTCTTGAAAAATGTAGTATTGTAGGCAATTGTACTCACAACGCTCGCTGTTGCGATAAAAGTAAAATGGTAGTCACACAACGAAAGTCCCAGGTTTGACAAAAGGGCAGAACTTCTTCTTCTTCTTCTTCTTCTTGTGGCGCTACAGTCCGGGGTGGACTTGGAGGAGCATCTCCAGTCAGAACGATCTTTTACTAGCTGCTTCCAATTGCGCACTGCAAGTTGGTTGAAGTCCTTCTCAACTTGTGTGCGCCACCTTACCCTAGGTCGTCCTCTGTTGCTTTGTCCCAATGGCTCTGATTCGAAAACTTTTCGGGTCGGTTCACGCAATGCTTTCAATGAAAACATACGAAACAATTCTTTTTCCCCTTATGCCGTTACAGTCCGGGGTGGACCTGGCCCTCAACTAAAATGCCTCTTCAGCCAGCACGGTCCTGCACTAGCTGCCCCTAATTGCGCACTCCAAGTTGGTTGAGATCCTTCTCCACTTATGTGCACCATCTAGGCCCAGCCCGTCCTCTGTCCTCTGTGACGTTGTCCCAATGGCTCTGATTCGAAGACTTTTCGGGCCGGAGCAGTGGTGTCCATACGCTCTTCATGGCCTAGCCATTTCAAGTGTTGTACCCGAAGAAGCTTGACCAGGCGCGTTTTACTGCACAGCCGTCGTAAAACTTTCTTCTCTAGATGCCATCAATGCAAACAGGACCAATAACCGCACACAAAGAATGCCACATAATTGTTCATTACATCACATCGGGCGACTCACCGACAGCACTTAAGGAATTACATTGGTCAATGAAAAAGAGTAGGCAACATACTGTGGATGCCTTTTACTTGTGAAGCTATAACAATCATAAGACAAGTAGTTGGAGAAGAGGTAAGGTCCTGCTTTCACTGTGGATTGCTGGACTTTTCTTACTGTTATATTTTTAATACAGAAGTTCCTGGGGCTAACTTCTAATATTGAGTTGAAGATTTTTCTGAAGCACTGAAGAGTAGTACCGACGACTGTGACAATATTCATTAAAATGTCTTCCCTGAGACTGTCAAGATTTTTCGACTGTAATTCGCTAAATTTATGCCTTTAGGTAGACAAAAAATTCATAATACTTTTATTTACGGTTTTTTCTTAAAAATTAAAAAGGGAACCAGAACCTAGTTTCCTCATCAACTATTTCTGTTGTGTGCCTTGTTGTTGCCTGACAAGTATAAGGGACATACAGCTTTTTGTCGACACCTCATGGTGAAGTTCGAGAAGCTTTTTCATAGACAGCTATTACTCTTTGAAGGTTGTCAGAAGCTCGAAAGAGGTGTTGCCGTAAAAGATTCGAGGTGTTCATTCCAGATTTGAACTTTGCCCTCGGCGTGTAAGGGTCGCTTTCTACCCATTACACCACGATGACCACTAAGAATTGAATGTTTACAAATTTCACCTTATTTCTGGGATTATTTTCCAACGCGAATGTAAATTGCTTACTTTTTGAAAAGAGATACTTTTCTTTTGTTATTGGTTTGACGCTTCTAGAAGAGGTTAGTTTCAATTAGCAATCAAAAGGAGGACGGATTCGCATCAGCTCACGCAAGTTGTTGCTTAAAGTCCTTCTCCACTTGAGTACTTATCTCAATAAAATGGCTAAGATTTATAGACTATAATGCATAAATGGCCCATTTACCTTGCCATTCGAATTGGACAAATCAAAAATTACCAAGAATTGCACACAGAAAGATGTCACCTCCACGCTACAACAATATAGCAGATCTTTTAAAGTTCCTGGCAATGTAAAATCATAATTCACCTTTGAAGAGGTTTGCATGTTCCATTGAAGTCATCGCAGCGGCAGAGTACTCACGCAAGACCAGAAATCATCGTAGCGGCACTGTGCCCACTCAAGATCGCCTTAGCACTTGCTGATCAAAAATCATCAGAAACTCAGGAAGTTTGTTTAAGCTGGGTGAAGGCATTCATTCGAAGTCGTGCTGATAAGAACCTACAAACCACATACCGTCCAATTTGAAACAAAAACATGTGATCTCTCTCTGAACTCTCGATAAATCTAGTTAAGGCCAAACAGAGTAGGGATTGTTTCTTTTTCGAGCTGATACTCGCATCTGTTGAGGTCGCCGTAAAGCACGAAAATCGTGCTGCTGTCCTAATCATTTTCAAAAATTACTAGCAGTGTATGCAAATGCACTTTAATTGATTTTCAATGATCACGTGGATAGACGGGATGCACTTCAGTACAAAATGATCAACACTTCATTCATCTTGTCAGTAAGAAAAAGCTTGAAGTGGAATGCTAATCGTTGTGATGTAACTTTAAACCGATTAGGACTGATGGAAGATAAGAATTTACTAAGTTGCATTTAAATAGTTGTGCATTGGAAAGATTATACATTCGGTTTGAGTTTGTCTCAAGGTTTCGTGAAATGGAAAAAAAGAAGTTCTATTGTTTGGGCCTAAAATTGGCTCCAGCTTTCTCTCTGCTTTTGCGATTGGTTCCCAGCGCGCAAAAGGTTTCTTTAAATTTAATGATTATCATTAAAACTGGACAATCAGAGTCATGAAATGTACTTCGGACCCTCAGAAGCACGCACATCATGAGCGTTTGATGTACAAGCTGCGCAATTACTTCTACAGTGTTGTAATAGGCGAAAATTGCCGGTCACTGATATAAGAGCTGTGTTGGTACGTATTTTACAAAGCAGCGAGAAAGACACAAATAAGTTCATTGCTACCGATTTGGAGCACTTATACTTGAAAGTCATCCATAGGAGAAGAGACACGCTCTGCTTTGTAACAAATTCTGTTTAGATTCGTGAGCAATTGTTTCAATTCTGTGAAGTCATTACAAATTGGATACACTGAGAGACACAAAAATTGTTTATTTTCTGCTTTGGAACACTTCTTTAAAGTTTCCTTGATAACATGAAGCCGGGATTAAATATTCCGATTTATTCACACATCCCCAGGAGTTCAAGTTTCTGCGTACGCCGTAGGACCTCCCTCTTTAGATTCCTTTCTTCTCTCTATTTGTGGAATAACGTGTAAGGCTGCATTCGTCTTCTATCCCGGGCAATGGGATATCAGTGAAGTTTCTTCGGGTATCGCCTCGTATCCTACTGCTTACTGTTTCAGTGAACGCGTAATGTGATGTCGTTCCTTTTCTTATTTCTTTCTTTTGCCTGCAGCATTTGCAAAGTTTCAGTTTTACAACTGAAGTTCAAGGAAGCTCCGTAATCAAACATTTTTTACACATTCTATGTTCTGCCTGAACAGCCACTGAAAATTCTCTCGCCATTGTGGCTATATTTCACAACTGAGATGCGCTTAAAAATTCATATCAGTCGCTCTCTTCTTGCCACACGTGTATTATTAAAGCGAAATTCCGGCAGTCTAGTCATCTGTTTGATAACAAAATTCAAATCAATCAGCAGTCACCTTGAAGTTTCTTATCATTCGTGTTCTATCTCGAAAACACTGTTTACACAACTTCTGCTATGAGTGCAGGTACCCCGTTTGTGCAAATATCGCGTATATGGGTCATCGACCAGCAACTTTTATCAACCACAAGAGTGCCAGACGAATTCCCCCACAGACTACGCGAGCAGATGTGTAAAAAGCAAAAACAAGAGGAGCAGAGATCCGTACCTGCCCCAAGTTGTCACAGATTTCATTGACCCAGCACCATACAGAATGGGGTTTCTTCGTGTAGCGTTCACGTAGGTGGCCAGTGCAACGAACAGCATCAATTTGTGTTAAGGTCGATGGGTGTTGATGTGATTTTTGCCCTAGTCTCATGTCACAGGTCATGCATCGCCCTGCAGCGGTCAGACAGTCGACGGTCTGGAGATTTATTTCGGAGTGCACTTGGCAGCGAGGGGTCGTCCGTCGTCGTCTGACTTGCTGGTAAGCAGCTGACATCTGCAATTTATGGCGTGGCTCCTGCGACCAGTTGCGGCTCGCAACGCAGCTTGATTGGGTATTTACACAATTTGAAGTCACTCAGATGTCTGAGGTTCACAAAGCCACAGCATCGCCAATAACGTTTGACCTGCTCGTCGGTCCAGTGATGCACTTCTCTTTCTCAGAAACGCAACAAGTGACTGTCCATCTTAGTTGGCGTGGTGCGTCAGTTGCACTTGCTGGCTATTTTAAGCGGAGGCAGTGCAGTTTCGCTTCTTTTCTTCGCAAAATGGACTGCATTCCAAATCGACTTCCCTTCTCCGGCATCCCTTTGCGGCAGTTACAATCCGGTTGTGTGATGCTACACCGCGTATTGTGGCATTGTCATCGGCTTTTTTTGTTGAAGGGCGTGCAGTACACAATTTATGCGTTGATTGTGCTCTGGAAACTTCTTCGTTTATTCGCTTCATCCGTGATGGACAAAGGGAACACATCCGATGCCACAAATGGGGATGTCTTCTTAACAGCTATAAGGGTGATTAATGCAGGAACGGCTGCCAGCTGCAAGTACAACAACAAACTGGCGACACATTACCATTTCATACGTGAGCGACGCGCACAGACCCCCACCCATCTATTCAGTGTAATAGCAACCACTTGTGGAACTTTAATGCGATGATGTCAAGTTGGCTGCAATCATAAAGTTTCCTGCAGTGCTGGTTGATGACGGAATGCGGAATGGTGGGCAGGTCGTCGCGCGGAAATAATTCTAATGGAAAGGTTGTTTAATAAAAGTGAATTCTCAGAGTGGAATGAACTCGATCGGAGGGTGAAAAGTGGCCGTTGATGACAAAATATTATCAAATTTCATGAATAATGCCAGAAAATATGTTACACGAGCTGAAGTGAATTCGTGGTGGGAATGGGATGAAACTGGAAATTTTCAGAAAGTTGGTATATGCTTTTGATTGACGTCAGAGCTAGCCTCATTTGATTTGCTTTTAATTAGCACAACTCACTAATTGACCAATTCAGATGAAAAAAAAAAAAAAAAACGTGATGTCCGTGTAAATAAAATAAAATTTGAAGGAATTAGACTAAAATGTGTGTATTGGCTGTATGTGAGAATTCCAATGGCGTAAATGACGCTAGTCAGGGACGATGTTTACTCGCATATTAAAGGTTTCGCTTAGTTAATTATCATTAATGAAACACTTAATTTTCACCAACAATCTCGAAAGTGCAGCAACACATGACTAACCGGATTTTGTAGGCCGCTTTCCTCAATTCGGCTTGGTTTCCATCCTTTGTTGTTCTCATTTTCGGGTTGTGCTATAAAACAAACTAACAAGGCTTTTGCGAACAGGTTGGTAATCTTCTTGAATCGGTTTTGCAGAACACTTCCTGGTGTTAACCAGTCACATCCATGTCTTCTTACCCGAATGCAAGTTTCTCTGCCAAGATGACAGCGAAAAAAAGAAAGCGTTCGTTTTGTTCGTGTAGCAAAAGCCTTGTAACATTATATATATATATTGACAATGCTCTTGTGTAAATATGTAGTGAATCTGCATTTTACTCATTGGTGACCAATTCGTGTTACCTAAATGTGTACTAAAACCCAATGTCTTTACCTTATTTGTCATCAACATTGAAAAACTGTTGCTACGTCATAGAATTTTAATAAAAATGGTAAGAAGTAACTTTAGTACTTAGTACTAAATTGTACTAAAATTTAGTACACACGATTTTTGGTGGCCGCTGTGGCGTAGTGGGTAGAGTGCGACGCACACACGCCGATGGGTCTAGGTTTGATTCCCGGTTGAACACCTCGATTTTTTCATGGTACCACCTCTTTCGAGCTGCTGACAACACTCAAATAGAGTAATAATTGTCTAAGAAAGCTTCTCGAATTTCGCCGTTCGGGTCGTCAAAAAACTGTAGGTCCCTTCTACTCGTGAGAGAACAGTAGCGCACGCAACATGAATAGTTGATGAGCAAGCTAGGCCCTGGCCCCCCTGTGGACTCCCGCGCCAACAATTATTATTATTAATACCTCTATTGGAATAAATTGGAAAAAGGAACCCGAAAATTTAAAATGCATTTAAGTTAAAAAATATTTCTATGCTAAAATAGAGCCACAGCTTAAGCCGTACAATATTTGAATTACTGATGGAAATGCACAACGTTCGGGTACCTCCACGAATCAGTTGTTTTCAAACTGATTCCTCAATTCTTCGATTAAATACTCAATCATGTTTTATCACATGATTCACCCACTTCGCGCCGCACCCGCTTGTCCATCAGTGATACTACCGTTGCTGTTTGTTGGAGTCGTTAAGTCCACGACACATTTTCAGACTTTGCAAAGACCACTTTCCTATTACGCTTCGAAGTGGGTATGATCGCCCACCGCATTATTTATTCCGAACAGGATTTAGTGAACGAATGCAACCTAATCATTTGGACAAGGTGCCGACGCCGTTCACCGGTAGCACCCCTTGGCTGAGCGCCAGGTGATCATTTTGCGGCAATGAGAACGGCATATCTTGAACTTTGAACAATTTAAATCTAAAAACCCGGTACGCGTCGCTCTGTCATTCGAGACAAGGTTTGGCGACAAATTAAAATCCCGCATCAAAGCAGGTTTACACCTCCGAGCTGCGATTCACTGTGGAAATCAGAGGAAAATAACAAAATGCTAACGAGGCCGTGGAGGCTCGTCGACCTCGCCGATCACGAATTCAAATCGAGGGGAACCACAATGCTACGGGCCCATTGGTATCATGACTGTCACGTGATGCATGCATACTTGCCATCAGCATTGTGATCGTTTGGATCAATTCAATGAGTAATCACGTCATTTGACGTTGCTGTGTGAGGCTTTCGCGCCGCGGCCGAGGAAATGCCGTGTCATCGCCACCTCTGCACCCACACCTCAGCACGCGGCCAGCACTGAATGTCGGCCATGTACACCCGGAGGGGTGCTATTTTTAGTTCAAGCGGAATATGACGCTCATTGGGAGCTATATTGTTCTTAATTAATTATTTAATTGGCTGAAGGGGATGCAGTTGCAGGCAAACCGTTATTAGCTCCTCGTTGAGTGCTTATTTCTTACAGCGCCTTCGCTGATGCAGGCTGCAGCCGAATTGGGTTGTGAATCGACGACCGAATCGCTTTTCGGCAATCGACAATCGGTCACTCAAGATGAGAGATAGATGTGTGCTGGCACTTTGATGAAGACGTTCGTTCTGTGATTGATTGCCCGTGTGATACACTCAGCTAGCGAGCATCAAAATCAATGTAAACGCTGCTTTCTGAGAATCCCAGAATTGCCTTAAATGCGTCAATGTGCTGCTCTATATTTGAATTTCGTGCGTCGACATCTTCTTCTCAGCGGGGGTGCTGTAACTCAATCAATTTTCAATCCTGTGAAAACATTAATTCGTACAAAAGGTAATCGAACACCCTTCGGAGGCGTCTTAATCTGTCACATGTGGTTGCTTTTTCCGTCTCAGCGCACACTGTGTAGGTTTGAATTCGTTTAGTGTCCCACTATCCACTTTCTTGTTGTCTTCTTTGATGTCCTTCCACTTTGGCGGCCGTCAAAACAATAACAGAAGGGTAACGACACCAACGCTCGTCACCCTCTCAGAAAACAACTTAATTTAAGATAAACTGAAGAAGACCCCATCGTCCTTGAACTGAAGAGGCGACTGTACATTTTTGAGTTCAAAAACTTGTTGCGATACTACGCACAAATCAATTTTAACTACGCAACTGAAAGACACCCCCCGTCACCATGGAATTTACCCGAATTTTATCGCCGATCTAACCACGTGTCCCCGGCCACCACTTGCCGCAAGATATAAAGATGAAAGCCATCCCAAGCACTACACCCTCGCACCCCCGGGACAAACACCAACATCCCATTCCGCAAACAGAACAAGAGCAAACAATTACAATATTACGAGTCCGTCTCACTGTGATACTCCACCACACAGAGCGGCTATGCCGCGACGAGAACTGTACATCATCATTCCAGGCCACTTGACACCCCTCTTACTGGCAGGCAACAATAAACAACATCTATCAACTGGGGAATTCGCGCAAAAAAGAAAGGACACAACGCCATGCCTTAATGCGACATACTGACAAGTGGGTGCACCCAACCCATCCGCGAATGCCCTCAATTTTCGCTTCAAAAACGACGACGTGCCCTGCCTCTCCCCCGCCCCATGTGCCGACATCCCCAGCCGAGAAATGTGTATGTGTGAGACGATTTGTAATAAATACGGAAACGAAGAGAAATGTCCCGCACCTTTGTGGGAGGCATGTGCACTCGTTTCTCTTAAGGACTGCTGCAACGCTTCCTTATGCCTTTTGTTCTCCACAATTCACAGTGGTTCCGGGGAGTGGGAGCGCCGAGGATGGTCACCCGATTTTGTTTGTTTTCGATGCTTTGTTTTTTCGCCGCTATTTTCGACGCGTATTATTCCACACCGGCGACATTTAATGCGTTGTTTTGACATTGCTTTGAAACTCTGAAGAACTGTCGCACACGTTAGACGGCGAGGAGGCCGGCGAGGAAACACACGGCAACTCGTGATTTATTGGAAAAATACTCGCGAATTTATTTGAAAACGAAGGAAATGCGAAGCTCTGATCGTAAAAGAAATTATTTCACTTAATGGAGAGACTAATTGGTCGAGACGAAGCAGCGAGATGATAAAAAATGGTTGTTCATACGCCCCAGACTGCCGCTTCTCTCAGCCAGCTGGATGTGGAATCTGTTTTTAATTAAAATCTTAACGAGCTGACGTTGGCCTCTTAAATCTGTACCTATTTTTTTTTATTCAGGTTTTTCGTTCGGGCTGCCAGCGCCCCGTCGAACTTGACTGTGACATGTTTCGTCTAGGTGGAGGTGATTGTGTTGCAACGCACTGGGGGGGTGGAGTAATCGGCGTGGAGTGTGGGCCTTTTCAAGGTTATGAAATGTGATCTGAGTAATTATGATTTTTTTTTTCGAAGGTGTGTCCTTTCTGTAGCACCGCTTTCACATTGTGTTGGATGAGACTGAAGGAGCTGAGTTAGAGCAGAGAAGAATTACATTAATTTTGCACAAGATTTAAGGTTGCTCTTGGTACAGCTATAAGAAGTCCAATGTAGGTCAAATGAATGCCATTTTGTTGCCATTTTAGTCCGATGAGTTAAGTTCATTCCAAAGTTTGCCCTTCATGGCAAAATCCCTCTGTTCTGTGAAGCGTGTCTTTTGGTGACCTGTACATCGCCACCATTATAGTTTATTATGTGGCCGCCGTGGCGTAGTGGGTGGAGTGCGACGCTCACACGCTGAAGGGTCTACGTTCGATTCCCGGCTGAACACCTCGAATTTATCGCGGCACCACCTCTTTCGAGCTGCTGACAACACTCAAAGAGTAATAACTGATGTCAATGGTGCTTTTGTGGGTATTGCCGCATCTAAGAAAGCTTCTTAAACTTCGTTCGGAGTCGGCAAAAAACTGTAGGTCCTTTCTACTCGTGAGAGCAGTAGCGCGCACAACACAAGTAGTTGATGAGCAAGCTAGGCCCTGGTCCCCGTGTGGACTGTCGCGCAAACAATTATTTTTATTATATTATGGATGGAGATAATCACTTCGGTGTTAGAGTACTTTTGCCAAGCTCTTAAAATTTCTTTGGAGTCGTAATTCGTGTGCATTAACGAACTACTTCTCGAAACATACCCTTTCTGAGGGATTACTCTGTTTAAAGGAATTCAGATGAAAATGTTGTAGTGGTGCTGGTGGCTCAAGCCACCAGACATAAAGACTGTCCTCTAAAACCGCTTTATATATTGGACAGCGCGAATGTCCACTGGGGCACCAAAGCTTAGCTCGCTCATCAATTACTCGTGTTGTGCGTCCTAATGCTCTTTCACGTATAGAAGGGACTTTCAGTTTGTTGAAGACTCCGAACGGCAGAAGCTTCACTTCCCAGGAATTTATAAGTATTTGAGGCTTATCAGCAGCTCGAAAGGTGGAGGTGGAGGTGTTCAGCCAGAAATTGACATGAATCTTCAGCATGTGAGTGTTGCGCTCTCCATTACGCCATGGCCAAGCCTTGGCCAGGGCCTGAACTTATCTTCATTCGTCCATCACCGTCACATACTTATTTTTTTTCTTTGTGTGGTGCTTCAGTCCGGGGTGGACCTGAGCATCAACCAACATGCTTTTCTAGCCAGTACGGTCTTTCGCCAGCTGCCTCGAGTTGCGCACTCAAAGTTGGCGGAGGTTCTTAACTTGCCGATGTGTTTTTATGTAACAGTCACTATTCGCTTCTAAAAATAAAGGAAAAAGTTGTTCCGGCTTGACAATATGCTCTATGAATTTTAGACAACGCGCTTTCATGTAAATCTGAAAATCCTGAGAAAATGAAGACGGTTTACAACTAAATTCTTAAAGACTCTTTTTAGCTACAGGCTTACGCAGGCTTTATTGAACACAGTCAACTATCAATAGGCACCGATCAGAATGCAACTGGTTTGATCTATAAATGATTTCAAAACGAAGGACTTATTGTCATTTAGTCCTAGATGGACTATTCGCCAAGCGAAAGACGTGATCAAGAACTTCAACTTCTTGAGTTAAGCAGTGAATGAGCACAGGCCACTAATTCTGAAGTTTGCACAATCGCCGTTTCATTGGTTATTCTACTTTTTGTCTTTCAGTCTTACATCAAGTTTGCCAGCACCCAGTTCGACGGGAATGTGGATTTATCAGTAGTAAGCGAGCACAGGCCACTAATTCTGAAGTTTGCACAATCACCGTTTCATTGGTTATTCTACTTTTTGTCTTTCAGTCTTACATCAAGTTTGCCAGCACCCAGTTCGACGGGAATGTGGATTTATTGGTAGTAAGCTTGTCAAAATAAACTCAGATTTTGGAACTTGATTCTCAAACTTATTGACTTTTTAAAGACGGTGGTGTTCTTAAGGTATAGCTGGAGAAAGAATTCCATTTATGTCTAGTTACGATGAACGCTCGCAGAAAGATGAAGTGTCTCCAAATAATTTGTAAATAATGTTCCCTCGGTCTAATGTGAAGCATAGAAATTTTGATCATATTGTTGCCTCTTTGAACTCAATAAGGCAGTTAGGTCAATGTATTGGCTCTTGGCCGGACACTTTGACACACCGACTTTCATTCCAAATATGACATTAATTTGAATGTTTGCTGAAGAAATTCTCAAATAAATTGTAATTTTGATTATTAAGATTGTTTGGACATCATGTCTTTCCAAGTTTTGTCGGAAATTTCTGTGCATCAATTGACACCGTGACTGTCCTTTTGGAGGAAAACTTCTTCTACTTTTCGCGAACTGTTCCGTGTATTAGTCTACCAATTCTTATAAATTGTTAAAACCCAATAAACAATTTCAAAAACTCGGTAAGACATTGGACAGCCGACAACAAACCAATCAAAATTTACCCTCCATGTCGTCCATAGAGCTTCACCCATCTTTCCTCCAGGAGCTCTTCTAAATGTCAATTAACAAACAGTTAACGGTATTAATCTTCTGTTAAATATTTTCCTCATCTTGACATAATCTTGGTCTCTGTCTATTTTCACGGCAACTAAATTTAAATCAACATTCAGATGGGAGTTATTAATAAAATCCCCACAGACAACGTGTCACGTAGCACTAAGCTCTCCGTCCATTTTGTCGGTTCGTTTGGTCGAAATTTGAATATCCTAAGCGACGTGTGAGTGGAATTCATTCATTGATTTATGAGTGTGAATGATTAAGTTGTCAAATTAGTTCCCGTTACAACTGGCAGAGATAAAACGTCACTCTTTATGACAGTGACAGAATTAAATGTTTAGTGTGTATTCCGTATATTAGTCATGCGCAGTGGTCTGTTCCTTTCATCGAATTTACCGTGTTATCTGCTAGACGATAACAAATTTGACACATCAATAATGAACACCACCGATGAGTGACAAACCCTTGTACACACACACATACCCGTCAGGCAAATGAAAAGTGGTGACAGGCGAAAGCGGAAGCTTGTCCAACAGTGACTCCGTCAAGTTCACAGCAATTTCATGAAAGATATCTTTTGCTAGGGATGACAAGTACGGGAGCTTTCTGTCAGTCTCATGGCCAAAAAGTATTTCAAAAGGCTTTGCGACGAATTCGGTTGGAGACGACATGTCAGGGTCATGTCTTTTCGATACTCAGAAGTCGGACTCAGTGCAGACGATTAATTGTCTATAAATAGAAGGATTTTATTTTCAGTGAAGCGTAGAACACCACAGAAGTCATATCTGAGAAACGGCCCATTAGTCGGGAAGATAATTTTAGATTAAGGGCTAGTTGATTACAAACTTCAGCAACAATGTGGGTCACCCATGTTAAAGTGTACATTTTTAAGTGAATGGTTTTTCATTGTCAAATGAATATTGTGAAACTATGTACCCAACTTGTCAAATCAATGTTTGTCATTCATTTTCAAAGGATAAGTTTGTTATCTTAAATGGTGGGAGAATTTGTTATTTTATTTGAAATGACTTAATGGCAAACTGTTTTTGAGTGATGCCTTTTATCATTTTGCCAAACGCTTGATTGGTCTAAATCGAGGGATTGTAATTTAAACTTAATCTCCTGACGTCTCTTGTGCAAGTGCAATCCAATTCTATGCCGAATAACAGCCCAGAAAGAACCAACGACTTTCCACTTGTTAGATGTCAGATGTCTCCCGTCATGCAGAACATGCAGGAGGTTTACCGTCTGATCTTGCCATCAATGATTTAATTGAAGAATGAAAAAGATTTGGGTGACATTCGGTGATATAAAGCGTTTAAATCTTTCCATGTACCCCACCACAAACGTTTATGGTAGTGAGCCTTTCACCCCAGAATAATTTAAAAAAAAATAACGAAACGGTGTCGATTAAACAAGAAGATTAACATTAGAATCATAATAATTAATAATTGTTGGCGCGACAGTCCACAGGGGGACTAGGGCCTAGCTTTCTCATCATCTACTCGTGTTGTGCGTGCTACTGTTCTCTCACGAGTAGAAGAGGCCTACAGTTTTTTGCCGACTCCGAATGGCGAAATTTGAGAAGCTTTCTTAGGCAGTTATTACACTTTGAGTGTTGTCAGCAGCTCGAAAGAGGTGGTGCCGTGAAAAATTCGAGGTGTTCGATTCAGGGAAGCGAACCTATGTAGATCCTTCGGCGTGTGAGCGTCACACTCTACCCACTATGCCACGGCAACCACACTCATTAGAATCGTCATCGTTAAAAAAAAGCCAACAAGTTCAGACAACTATCTCGACTGACATTGTAATTTTCTAAAAACAAACCAATAAATAAAAAAAAATGTTTGTGGCTGCCGTAGTGTAGTGGCTAGAGTGCCACACTAACACGCTAAAGGATCAGGTTCAATTCCAGGCTGAACACTTCGAATTTTTCACAGAACCATCTCTTTTGAGCTGCTAACAACATTCAAAGAGTAATAGCTGTCTAAGAAAGCTTCACAAACTTCGCCGTTCGGAGTCGGCAAAACACTTTAGGTCCCTTCTACTCGTGAAAGAATAGTAGCGCGCACAACACGAGTAGTTCATGAGCAAGCTAGGCCCTGTTCCCCCTGTGGACTGTCGCGAAAAAACAATTATTATTATTTAACAACACTCAAAGAGTAATAACTGGCTAAGAAACAACTTCTTGAACTTCGACGTTTGGAGTCGGCAACAAACTGTAATTCCTTCCACTCGTGACAGAACAGTAGCGCGCACAACACAAGTGGTTTATAAGTAAGTTAGGCCCTGTTCCCTTGCGGACTGCCTTCTTTTTCTTCTAGTGGCGCTACAGTCCGGGGTGGAATTGAGGCTCAACTAACATGGGTCCTTCGCTAGCTGCCTCCAATGGCGCACTCCAAGTTGGTTGAGGTCCATCTCCACTTGTGTGCACCCCTTTAGCCAAGGCCGTCCCAATGGCCCTGATTGGAAGACTTTTCGGTCCGGAGCAGTGGTGTCCATACGCTCTACATGGCCTAGCCGCGCTAAGCGTTGTATCCGAAGACGCTTGACTATGCACATGTCGCTGTACAGCCAATAGAGTTTGTCGTTATATCTTCTCTGAATTTCTATTCAAGGAAATGATGGTCCTTCCCCAAAAATACATTGACTTTAAACTCATTAGCTTCAAAATCACACTTTGTTTGCCTTTGTGTTAAGAATTCGTTTCCTAGTCCATAACGGCGGTCAACAAGGCATTGGCAGCGATTGCGTTGTTCAGTCCAGAGGGACAGCGCAAAAGCCTACCTCATTCTGGCGAAACTGCCGCATTCTTGTGAACTAAAAGGCAGTCTTGCACGTTGTCTTGTTTTAGTGCTTATTCTCTTAGGTCTCGATAGACCTATTGCAAGTCTATGCATGTCTATTATTTCTAACTGCTGATTGCAGAAACATATCTTTGAAGAGGTCGCTGAAAACGGATTTGTGTAAAATTGTCATCTGAAAAAGAAAATTGTCCCTTCCGCTTAATTGAGGGCACACAGAGGAAGAGCAGAACTCACTCTCGAAGCAAAATAAATATGAACAACTCCAGTTGCGAAAAGCCCCCTTTCAAAGTGTACATATCTTCAAGGATAGCCTTGCGGTTTCGGTTCTGCGCTGCGGTTTCGCATTTTAAGTAAAGTTCAAAAGTTTTCCTCTATCTCTGCAACCGTTGTGTACCCTCGCATAGACGATTAAAAATCAATAGTAGACTTTGTAACGCACTCTCGTAACATATGCCATTTGAGAACAAAGTAAGGACCGACTCTCAATTCGGCGAAAGCACTCCAGGCTGACAATCAAAAAATTTCAAAGGGCCCGCGGAACTGATTAACGTTTCTTGCGAAACCCTAATTTTTTTCGCGATCTCACTCAGTGACTTGGAAATAATATAAAACTCATGGCCGCGTGCGTTGTAGACGAATACTTCACAGATGAACAAATTCAAATTCTTTGAAGAGGTTTTTATGCATCGACATGACATTGTACTTCACTTGTCGTAGCGACAGGATCTACGGGCGTCTTCGGGTGTGAAAGAAAGAAAGTAATTTCTTTTGACAGGCGACATCTGCTCCATTAATCCAAACTTTTCTGGATTAACTCAATTTGATCAGAGGAATTTTCAAAGCCGCTGCGAAGGTCGATTTAATGATTTTTTGTGTAATTCACAAATGATTCATGCGCGGTGAAAGTAGACGCTTTCATTGAACGCTGGATGGAGTGTGAATCAGCTAATCTGAAAACGTTTGGGAAGTACTCCAGCCGAAACTCGTGACTTTGCTGTGAACTTAATTCAAATATTTTGAGATGGAATCTTGTTTGTGATTATTAGCCGAAGGTTGCTAGGTATGTTGATTGTTTCATTTGAAGGCAGATAGATTTTGGTTATGCAAGTGACAGTGACACACTTACGATGCGCGGCGCCCACACGGGTTTAGAGTGTTGAATAAAAAGAGCATGTGCTACTTGAAGAGTTTTCTTGACTGAGGACTTCACCTGCTCTGAGTCAAATGCAGTCATGTAACGTGATGCCTTTCGGTCGCGTCAATGGCAAGTGGAATGACAGTTGAATAGGAACAGAATAAAGTTGAACCTCGCATTTTAAATTGCTTGGATTGCCCAGAATTTATTTTAACGTAAGTAGGTTCGTTACCAACTTTAATTGAGCAAGATTTGTTCTTCATTGACATCCTATATTAGGTTAGGAGCCTACCGCAATATTAAACCAATGTATAGAAGGATTTTTTGGCCTGGGAGAAACTCTAGCCTTCTCTGTTCAACGTTCAACATTAAGTGATGCGTTGAAAAATATACACACCCAACATTTTTATAAAAATTTAAGCACTACTGTAATTTGATTCTCTTTCAAATACTAAAATATATAATGTGACGATATTTCTAGGAGAGTAAAATATACCGGGCAAATATTTCTCCGGCGGGAAATGGGAGTTGAATTTTGTTGAATTTATGTCTGAAATCCGGGCAGTCCCTTGTAGAGTATCCTGCTTACTGCTACGAGTTTGCTGAGAATTCAAAAGCAGACATCTTCTTCTTTGTTTACCGATACACTCCGGAGCGGATGTGGGCCTCAACCAACTTGCCCCTGTAGCCAGCACGATCACTCTCTAATTGCTTCCTGTTGCGCGCTTCACATTGTTTGAGGTGAAACTCCACTTGTTGGTTTTAGGCTAGACCGTCCTCTGTTGTGTTTTCCCAATTACTTTAACTCGAAGACGATGTGGTGTTCCTTCAGTGGTCTAACCATCTTAAGCGTTGAAGGCAAGGACCCTTGACCAGGTACAGTTCGTCGTTTAATCTACATTCTCCTCCGAACGTCATCAACGGAGACAAGACTAAAAATCGAAATCAAAAGAAGACATCGCTCTTCTTTTTGTTTTCATTGGTGAGCGGTTGAATCAAATCCAAATGCGATTTAAAAATTTTATCAGACAGAACTAGCCGAATCCCGCAAACGGAAAAGCACACTAGCGAAAGGTACACTCTGGAAACCCTACACATAATCAAAACCAACAACGATATGAATAGGAAACAGGACATACAGAACATATCTGCCGTATATTCCGCACTTGTAACGGCTTAGACAGATTGTATTTAAATCAAAATTTAAATTTCTCGACATTCTAGACTGATCTTCACACACAGAAGTGCTCAATATTTTGTTTAATTGTGAATTTTGTTTTTTGTGATAATTTTAAGCAACATTTAGACTCCAACATCCACATCCACTTGTAACAACAACACAATTAATGCAAGTTTATTGTTCATTTGCAAAATTGCATTATTACTATGTATGTATGTAAAATATTTTGTTTTATTGTTTCAATAAAAAAGATCCCCTGATGAAGGCAGCAATCCCTGCAGAAACGTTGGGATAATAACAATGAAATAACCTGGTTTCATTAAAAAACAACAGTGACCAAAAAAGACGACGATGGAAAGACAGTTTCCCCTGCATAATAATAATTGATTTGGTCAATTTTAACAAACAACTTGAATTAACAGAATCTTTTGCGACATGCTGCATTTGTGTCGTCCAGTTTAATTTAGGACTGTTTTTCTGCATTCCATTTTTTTCGAGTGCTGTAGTGTCGAATGTCTATGAAACGCTTTTATTTTCGTCATTCGAATTCAGCATTAAACTACAGGTTTCTTTTATTCGTGAAGAAGTACATTTTAGTGTGACCAACATGAATGTTGGAGTTTCGCCCTGGTGTCCTTCCAGAATTTAGTGCGACTCATATATGTTTACAACTAGCAATGAACGCTCAACTGGATGTTGAGCGTTTCAAGCTATCAATATATATATATATAATTATCTTCAGTTAAAAGTTAAGGCCTTAAAAAAGGATAGTCTAAAATGTATTTGCATGTGTTGCATCACAACAAGAAATTAAACATTAAATAATTACAATAACAAAAATTCAATACCTCGCACATTTGAAGAATCAAAACAAGCTCAAATTTTAATGAAGGTTTTTGTGGCTTTTCCTTCAAATTAATCTGTGATATATCATTTTGGGCTTGTATTAATATTTTAGCAGTAAGGTAATATGACCGCATCTTTAAAAATGTAAGATTCAAACACATAAATGTAATCTATTGCCACAATAAATAAAATCTAAATCTAAAAACAAGCTCAAATGAAGTATAGTAGTTGATCGCCTATTATCTGTCCCTTTCCTACATTGAGTGTAAGGATACATAAGAGCTAAAGAAGAAGGGAGAGTATACGAGGGTTGCCTTTTATATTTCGGGATTAGAGAACAAAAACAAATATTAATCATCGAAAATAGCTTTAGTTTTTTTTCCAAAATATTCCCCATTAAGATCTATACACTTTTGTATGCGTTGGAACCAATTGTCGAAGCACTTTTGCCACTCTGATAAAGGTATCTCCTAAACAAGTATTCTGAACGCATCAACCGCTTCTTCAGGTGTCGAAAAACGTTAACCTCTCATTTTATTTTTTACGTACGGGAATAAAAAGAAGTCATTCGTTGCCAAGTCAGCACTATACGGTGGATGACTCATCAAATCGATGTTTTGAGTGCTCAAAAATGCTATTGTTTGAGCTGATGTGTGAGAGCTCGCATTGTCGTGGTGAAGAGTGATCCGTGATCCGGCGATTGGTTTTTCTGATTTCTTGGAAGACAACTGGCAAACAAATGGTTGTACCACTCAGAATTGAGTGTTCTGCATTGTTCTAGTGGTACTGTTGCGACATATCCAGTCCAGGAGACCATTTGCTTGGTTAAATTTGAAACACGCATATAGTCGACTGCTGTTCACTTTCGTTCTTATACGCGTAAATCCACGATTTACCACCAGTAACGATGTCATAGACGTGTTTCGAAGCACAGCGATCGTATTTTTGGAACTCTTCTTTCGACCAATCGACACGAGTCTTTTTATGAGCGATTGACAAATTGTGTGGGATCCAACGCGAACAAATTTTTTTGACGGCCAAATGCTCATGCAATATTGAATGTATGCCGGTCCCACTCATGCTTAAAATTGTCTCAATCTCACGATAGGTCACATGACGATCTTGCAGTATCAGTTGGCGCACAACATCAATGGTTTCCGGAACAACAACTGATTGTGGACGACCTTCACGAAATTCGACTTACGACCTCGGTTGAATTCATCATACCATCGATAAACAATGGTCCTTGATGGAGCTTCATCGGCAAAAATTGAATTAAGTTCATCGACGCACTGTTGTTGAGATGATCCATGTCGGAAGTTATAAAAAATAATCGCAGGAACATTTTCACGATTTAATTAAATTTTTTGGGGGAGATGAACCTTTTAAGTGACTGTAAACAACACAAATAGCGCTCGTATGTTAAAACGTTCCGAGTACGTATAACCTCAAAAGTTTCAAACTTTACGATAGTGCTGGCAGTTGCCAGATTGCAACACTAGGGTTGCCCAATCCCGAAATATAAAAGGCAACCTTCGTTGCAGTAAAATTCGTTAATAATTGATCAATTCACAATGAGTTCCATGTAATTGTTGCACTAAGTGTTATATTTGTGTGTATCATCGTATTGAAGTCTTAAACTAGTGTTTTAGCTGTCGATCATTGGCATTTAAAGACGTCTGAGGACATCTTCCCTCACCATCAAATAGCGCTTCGGGGACAACACTTCTGAAAGAGCATGGTTTCAACAGCTGTGGCACAGTTCAAACTTCTGCGCGAAGAATTCCAGCATCAACCGTCGTCAAGCTTGGAATCACATACATGATGCTCGAGTTGCCTTTGAATACTTTCTGATCTGACTTTTTGAGCTTCCAAGTTATCCAAGACTTTCATCGCATGAACCCCTTTGCAATCGAATTCCATTTGTGCGTGATATGTTCGTTGATGATGAGTACATCAACCCGGTTAGGCATTGTGTTTGTTATGATGGCTAAGACCTAAGAGTGCATGTGCATGTCAACTTTGGTCCAAGGAATCTTTGAATCAGTACAATTTTGGTAGAGCAACATATCAATTTGATTCAATAACTAGAGGTTGAAGTCCTTTGATTGAGATTCAGAAAATCAGGCTTGGACCGAGTGCTACAACCGAACCTACACTGTCCTCATACATATCGACTGTGTTTAATTCTGAGGAGACTGACGATAACGGTATTTCAGATGGCGTCATTCCGTAGACGGCCCCACACGATTTTTGTAAACACCTGGTTGAAAGCATTTTTGTTTGTTTTCCACCATTAAGTCAAAGTATTTCTCGTCCAAGATTTCTCAGCCAACGCTCGGCATTTGAATCTTGCGCTACGAAGATTTCATTACATTTCTATGAACGGAATGAATGAATGATTTAGTTTCTAACAAGTTGTGGACGTATTCCGAGATATAAGATTCTTTTATTCCAGTTTAAGTATGTTTTGTCTCAGCTTTCAGGCCTGCTTCAAGGAAAATGAAAACTCTTACTCTCTTCCTGTGCAGCGCAATGTGTGTTACACGATCTTATCTATAGTGGGGTAATCGGGAGAGTTTCGTGAGCAGGATTAAAATACCTGAGAACGAATTGACGGCGGTTTGTTTAGTTCACACATACAGTACGTATATGAATTAAGAGCTGGTGTAAAGCAAGCACCATACAATAAAAATCAATTTTTGATAAACGTAACCTTCAATGAGTAAATGTTACACATCAATAAGTCTCACTACATTTTGCACCATGAAAAATAAAAACATTGCAACGCAAAATATGTCTCATAGTCATTATCCCCTAGGAAATCGAGTCAGTCCGTCAGCGGCTTCATTGTTGCTTTGTATCCCATTTCCATTGCAGAAGTAAGCATATTGCCTGTCTATTTACTCTGTCTTGTTTTCCGGCGTGAGTGCGTCAACAGAACTGTTATTTCTGCTCGCTTTAATCAGTTTTATCATCATGTGTGGCTTGTTTACCAGCAGTTTTGTTAATTGTTCTTACCAGAAGCGACACAGTGATTTGTTTGTTGTCGCACTTCCTCGGCGCAACACAAATTGTGATGAATTTACTGACACTCTGTGAACGGTGGAAATTAACTCGACGGGACCTATTGTTGGTACAAAAATAGACAGCAAGAATAAAGACTGATATACTGGCAACAGGTTCGTTCATAATTTAAAATAAAACATATAAAACATTTAGTCAGCGGGACGGGAAACCAAAGGAATTGGACGCCGTCCAACTGATTCAGAGAGTTAATGATTAGATTGAATATTTCTTCGTTCTGTTGTTCGGTCATGTTCTACGAGGAGACCTTGTCAGTGTAGACAGTGAAAGGATGAAGGTCCTCCTAAGCAAGCTGTCCTCAAACACATGTTTCTGGTTTTTATGCCGATCAGCTCTCCGAATATGTGTCATTAAATGTCATCTGTCGAGCATTGAGATAGACTGCCATTAACAGAACTGCGTGTGGTTGCTTTGATCAAGTTCTGTGCCCTTCTCTTCCTCGGTTCCCATGGACTTAGCATTGAGTTTGATTTATTTCTGCGGTGGAGGAAGGTGACACACTCAAAGGCAAATGGTCCCCTAAAACACATTTAAATGACTCAATAGTTTAAAATTTATTATAGCTCTTATGTTTGTTTTTCTTTTCTTAACAATTTTTGAATTTATTGAATCTTGAGTGGGTGTACTGAAGTTTTTCGTTGTTTTCGATTTTCTATTGATTTCGCAGTGTAACACAAGAGTTATAATTTGAATGCTCGTTGCCTATTTGTCTGGGAGTCTCCCGTCTTTAACTGAGTGCAGGGAGGGAAACTCTGTGCCACCAGATTGTTATAGAAAACTACGAAACGATTTCTTGCTGGGGAAGAATCAATTATCTACCGTTTCTACCATGGAACGCTATTTGAGCTATTCCAACAACCACATAAAGGCTTTTCGCAACATTCCATCTTTCATAAGAGAGCGCGTGATCTTCTCAACAACTTACAGATTTTTAGGTCACAGTTCTTGGGTCTTTTCGACTCCATATTGAGTGAGGTAAAAATTCCCATACCCACCGATGCAGCAAATTGAAGAAGACTGTCTCAGTTTAGACCCTTTCGTACACTTCACTCTTATTTCTAAGTCCCCCTGTGATGCTTATGAAAGTGGTTCAAGTACATGGCCAAGCTGAAACACTGTCTTTCCCTTTGGCAGCAGAATATAGTTTCTTTGCAATACCCTATTTGCCAATTAGGCACGTCAAGCTACAATGGAAGAGCAGGAGGTAAGTCATTAGCTTCGCGCATATAACTTGGTTGTCCTCATATCCCCTAAGAAAGAACTCCAACGCTCGCTTATGCATAACTTTGTGTTCCTATGTAGGGGTGCTGGAATGAAGGTGAACGTGGACAAGTCCGAAGATATAGTAATTTCCAAAACGCCTGTCCAATGCACTCCACATGTAAGTAGGGTCCTATTGAAACAGGTGGAGGAGTTTAAGCTTCTTGGAGTCTTTTTCACGAGTGATGGGAGGACAGCACTGAGGTTCGTGGTAGAATTGGCCAGGTTTTGTTTTCTTTTGAGGTTGGGATAATTGTTCTGAGGTTGGGATACACTGCACAGCGCTCAGATTCAAAAACTGGTCCATTGTACTACCAGGCAGCAACCTTTTTTAATGTAGATTGCCCAGGTTAAATCAATTTTGAAGCAGCTTGGTAGGCCGAGCATTTCATTAAGGTCAAGTTATCGCTTTTGACTCAGTGTTTGTTCCAACCCTTACCTTCCAGTACCTTTCAGTATGAAGTGAGTGTCAAGATACAAATGTCTCGATAGGGAACATTTGTTGTGAACGAGTCCTTATTTTTTTTTTATTTGTTTGCTATGACATCTGTGAAAAATATTTAGTATACATCAAGTCATTGAACAGGCCACATCATATTTTTTCATCGTGTTAAAAATGTCGAATTTTGTACCAGAAAGTGATGATTAGCGGAAAGCATTAATTTTTTGTTTTCATTTGAAGAAAAGTGCTCCAGAGTCGCATCAAATGGTTTTCGAGGCATATGGTGATCATTCTCTATCAGAAGCAACATGCAAAAAAAGGTTTCAACGGTTCAGAAATAATGATTTTGATGTGCGAATTGAAGAACGTGAAAGACCACCAAAAAAGTTTAAAGTCCATGAATTGCAAACGGTATTGGATGGAGATGACACTTTGAGTCAAAGCAAATGGCAGCAATGTTAAATGTTGCACAACTATTCCTGACTGTTTAAAACTATAGGAAAGATCCAAAAGTATGGAAAATGGGTGTCACATGAATGGAATGAAAGGCAGTTGGAAAACCGAAAAAACGCTTGTGAAATTTTGCTTCAAAGACACGAAAGAAAATCGGTTTTGCATCGAATTGTTGCTGGCGGTGAAAAATGGATTTATTTTAAGAATCCCAAACGAGAAAAATCATGGGTTAATCTGGGAAAACCATCAACAACGACTGCAAAACCAGATCGATTCGGCAAGAAGACAATGCTGTGTGTTTGGTGGGATCAGAAAGGTGTGGTGTACCACGAGCTCCTAAAACCTGGTTGAACCGTTAATACTGATCGCTACTGACAACAAATGATCAATTTGAACCACGCATTGATCGAGAAATGACCAGAATGGGCCAGAAGACACGGCAAGGTAATTTTGCTCCATGACAATGCACCTACAGACAAAGCAAAACCGGTTCAGGATACAATCAAAACACTTGGCTGGGAGCAGCTACCCCACCCGCCGTATTCACCAGACTTGGCTCCTTCCGACCACCATTTGTTTTCATCGATGGGACACGCAATGGCTGAGCAGCACTTTGATTCCCAAGAGGAGGTCGAAAATTGGGTATCTGATTTGTTTGCTTTAAAAGACGAACAATTGTATTGGCGTGGTATTCACAAATTACCAGAAAGGTGGTCAAAATGTGTAGAGAACAATGGCCAATACTTTGAATAAAATGTTTTTACTTTCCCATTAATAATTTGTGTTTTATTTTCAAAAAAGAAAAAAACATTCATTTCATACCGGTATACCTCGCATGGTCTCGCAATTTAAGAAATGACGGAAACATTAAAGAAACAAGCAGCTGAGATGAGATTTCTCCTTGCCGTTGCAGGAGTTACTCGCCGTGATAGGCTGAGGAACGCGATAATGCGGTGGTTACTCAATGTTGAGCAGCTTCTTTCTCGGACGGAAAGAGGTTTATTTACACATGGCACGGACGTTCCGTTCATTACCACTCCCGAGGCGTGCCTTAGATGCAATTCCATCAAGGAGGCGACGTTTTGGCAGACATAGCACGAGTTGGTTGGATCAAATTCAGAAACTCACCTGCTTGCACTTTGGAATAGCTCCTGGTAAGTTCGAGCAGTTGGTTGAGACCCAGGTCCACTCCGGACTGTAGCGCCACAAAAAGAAGAAGAAGAAAAGTTAGAGCAGACGGCAGGGGATATAGCGGTCTGGAACGCATTGTTACAGTGACCCCTTTAATGGGACATGAGAGTTAAGGAAGGCAATGAAGATACAAGCCACGAGTTAAGATCAATGTACAGCTAACAAGACATCTCGTAGGCCGTAGGTTATTTAAATTATTCCTTTGGGCGGAAAGTATTTTTAACATTATGTTGATGTTGTCGGAATATCAGAAAAAAACAGCAAAAGGAGAATATGGTCCTGTGGGCACTCACATGCTGCATGGTACAAGTTTGATACTCGCCTTGAGCATTTCAAATTTATCCAAGGTAGCTCTTTCAGCTGTAGCCGCCTTGGCGTAGTGGGTGCGACACTTACACGCAGAATGTCTGGGTTCGATTCCCGGCTGAGCACCTCGATTTTTTCACTTCACCGTCTCTTTCGAACTGCTGACAACACTCAAAGATTAATAACTGTCTAAGAAAAAGCTTCTCAAACTTCGTCGTCCGGAGTCGGCAAAAACTGAAGGCCCCTTCTACTCGTGAGAGAACAGTAGTGCGCACAACACGAGTAGTCGATGAGCAAGCTAGGCCCTTGTTACCCTCTGGACTGTCGCGCCATCCAATTACTATTATTCTTCTTGGAGTTGCTCATAACACCGAAAGAATTCTGATTGCCTTAGAGAAAATTTTGCAGTATTCCCCGCTTGGGGTTGACATGAAATTCTTGGCTCCTTCTCGTGAGGGAACAAGAAATATGCGCTGAAGCAGTTGAGTGAGTCCCTTGAAGACTTTGCCTTGAAGACTTTGTTTTGAAGACTTTGTCTTGAAGACTTTGTCTTGAAGGCTTTGTCTTGAAGACTTTGTCTTGAAGACTTTGTCTTGAAGACCTTGTCTTGAAGACTTTGTCTTGAAGACTTTGTATATACAACTGTTATATCTTCCAGGGCAGCAGAAATCTAGATCAAGTACCAGGATCCTTTAACCACTAGCTCAAAAGAAAGAAAAATAATTGGACAAAAATCTGCTGTCAGCACGAAGCGCTGGTGTCTTCTACCACCTAAGACTTTTAAAAGAAGCTGCCATGAGTTTCCTCATATTGCACACAAAAGTTGGGAGTTAAAATGAATGTAAAAGCCACCTCCAAAGGTTCCTTTCTTTTTGGATTGTCTATTTTTTCGCTAAATTCAAGTGTTTCACCGTGTTGTTAGCAGCATGACGCACCTAACATTTTCCATTTATCTCAAGGTTCACTTGAATAAAGTTTGCTTAACATTCTTCGGGAGGCTATTTGAATTCTAAACTCTGTAAGCAAGCTAGACACTTCTGAGATCAAACTGACATGTTTTAGATCTTAATCTTCTAAACCACACAGGACAACACCTCCTCACACAATCAAGCTTAATTCTCCGAAATTCCTCAACCAGTGCATCAGTTTAAGTCCACCGCATTTCAAAAGACTACATTTCGCAAACAGAATCGCACCTCATTTTGTATTCCACGCCATTTGGCGGATTTAGTGAGCAGATTTCCCCACTAGTCTGTCTAGAATAAATCTTTTCGATGGAACAACATCTCAGAAGGCGCGACAACTGATTTACGTTCGCCGCCGCAGCAAAAGAGACTGCCGAGATGTGTCGCAACACCGTGTCAGCCTTCAGCAAACCAGTAAGTCATTCAACTCGGTTGCATTAAATTCGCATGCAGCTGCGCGAAGGGGACGTCGACGAGATAAGATCTGATGTGGCGCCTTAAATGCCGTGGGTAACACGCCGCACTACTGCGGTTAACCACATGAATGCTAATCGCGGGGTCTGTTGCTGAAAAGGAATGCATTCCAGTGACGGATCCGGGTGGAGAATTGGCTCAACAAGCAGCCACAGCTTGATATGCTGCGTTTCTAGGTTGAATTGTGTCAGGTGTGCGCCTCTCCTTACAGCGATGTCTCAAGTTACGCAATCATTTCATGGCGCACCCCGACTAACAGCAGACCTAGTACTTCCCAGGTTCGTGCAGAAAGCCATTTGCGCTTCCTAATCGCCGAAAGCCCGCAATAATCCTTTGCAGGGAAGGTGCTGGGTGCACAGAGACTGTTCTGCTTGATTGCTAAGAACACAGAAGTGCTGTTAACCATGATTTATGCACGAGTTCTCGTCCCTCGACTCGAGTTGCTGTGTTCCCTCTCAGTGCAGAAGAGTACACGAGAGGACTGCCATCCGCAGGAGTGGTCTATTCTTGGCTTCCCGCCACAAGCAACGTGTTTCAAGCGAAAGGAGATGTCTGCTCACCGGGGGGAGAGCGCACTTCTGCACGCCGCGTGTATGGCTTATTGGTGATGATACACAATTTCCGAGGCTTCCTCATCGGCAAAATCCTTTTCGTGTTGCCACTTCTAAATGCTGCTCGCTCAAATCGCTGGGGGTTCGGGGAAGGCAGCTATAAACGTACTCGACACGTGTTGCGTCTGGGGAGATGTTTGCAAACTTTACCCGCGAAGGAATGCGCACTTGGAGTGTGAGCATTTCGGGAACGCAGTGTATCCCCCTAACACGCTTTACAGTTTCTATAAGTAGTTCCCGGATTTCAATAACATTGCAGGGGTGGTTTAGTGGACTACTGAAATAAATCAGACTTATTTCGAGAGATAACCCATCAGTTGTTGCTCCCAGATGATTACGCGGATGGGGATTACGAGGGGCTGACAAGTGATGGATGAGCAAGGAGTGCTATATGAATATGTTCTCGTTTTGTATCATTAACGTCTAGGCGTCATCAGGAGTGATTAACAATTCCATTTGGGCTTTAGTCAGTGTTGCTTTGTTTCCTCTAGAGATGTCATTGACCTAAAACGCTCACAGACCTGGTCGTGAACCTCCCGTTGGCCTAGTTAAATGAGCTGCAGAAAGTTTTGTGTGTGCTGTGAGGCAGATAGCACACCTACATAGACAGACTTGATTGGCTCCATTGTAAAGGCACAGTTTTAGTCCCGTTGGTTCGGAAAAGTTTTGCGAATATTAATATTGAAAGCAAAAGTTAGCTATGCTTCGTGAACTCCACATCAAATGTGTTGACCTTCTTTCGGATCATTAAACTGTGCAAGCAAGAAGGCTACTTTAAAATGGATGGTCAGCTCAAAACGGCATCAACATTTAATAACAAATACTTTCCGCCAGTAAACAACTATGAGTTAAACTTACGCGCTCACGGTTGCTTTCATTAAACAAAATAAAGTGTGAATTCGTGATATTTCGAAAAGCTTGAGCCACTGACTATGGGTTTGTTGGGAGTGTTAATTGATTTCAATAAGCACTTAGTAGCATTTATGCAACAATAAAGAAGTGAAAGGAAATCAAAATTTGTACTTCGTCGAATTTTATGCTCCCCGTAGCATTGTAAAATTGGGGTTTGTGTTGTATATTGTATCTCAAACAATTATCCTAGGACATACTCAATGTCAACATTAATTTGGTATGTATGTTGATCTACAGGCCTCTCTGGGTTAAAAATATGTTAAAGAAATAAGAAAACCTATAACGCCTTTTCACAGATTTTTTTTTGTTGGAGGTTGGAATACACTGTACTGGAGCGCGCGGACTGAAATACTGGTCCATTGTACTACCAGGCAGTAACATTCATTTAATGTGTTTTTTTGGTTTTTAGAAGGAAAACCAGGAGGCGCTTCTGTGATATACAACGTAGGTGTTCAGCTCCCACCACATCAGCGCCAAAAAGCCGGCACCTGATACGAGCAATGGCAGGACATTGATAGACAAAGCGCTCTGAAGTGTCTTCACCTTCTCCTCAGGCATCGCAAACAGTGCCATCACTAAGCCCAAGCCGACTTCGGTGCGCAGTGAAGGTCAAGTATCCCTTTAGTACGCCCACAAGCGATCTCGTGAGTACGCCGACAAGTCGTCTGAACTCAATTCTGTCTAGAGGTAGCAGAAAAGCCTCAAATTTCTTGGTAACTTGTTCATACTGCATCCTGAAAAGTCAAGCCATCTCTGGCTGTGGTGTTGGGAGACACAACCTTTGATGGAGGCCCTAACCAAGGAGGAAGAGGCATTCGTAGGTAGGTCCAAGGTGAGCGTGTTCCCATCGTGGACCTAGCTACGAATGCCTCTGTTTTTGTCTAGCTAGTTCATTCTCAACCTCTTTTCCCATGATCCCGTGATGTTCAGGGGCTTAAACAGGTCTTAGGGAATTCACTCTGCCGACCAAATTAAGGGAAGACTTGCATTCTTCGACTATCTGGGAAGAGGTAAAAGGGTTGAGTAAGTCCTTAGGCACAGCCTACGCTACAGACGCAGATACTTCGTCCCTTCCACCTGTTCTTCACAATATAGTTGGTGGCCATTAGGATCGCTAAAGCTTCCGCCTGGAAGACCGACCCGAAATTGCCTAAGGAGGCGTGAAGTCTGATGTTTCCACGAAAACTTCTTCTCAAGAACCCTCCCTCGTATTGGAACCGTCCATGAAATTCCAACTACATTCCTTTCCCGGTTCAGTTTCTGGCCAGAGCCAGTTCAGGACACGGGGGAAGTCGACTTTGTCGACTGCGACTTTGCGTCGCAGCTGTATTAATAGTGACCTCCCATCAGACGGCATGTCCATGAGGCTAGTGTCATAGGGGATGCAGTGTGCGAGTTGAACCAAAGACCATTTCTTTTTAATCAAGAGATCTCCTTGATTGTTCATCCAATGATGTGAAGATCAAGGATAGGGAGATTGATCAGTGCATCAAGAGCAGAGCCAGGCGTGCTTGTAACGGCCCCTGTGCAGCCGAGACAAACTGTTATTTGAAGCTTGGTGAAAGCAGCAGTTACGAATTTGCGCGAAAGCTTGTTTCACCAAACGACTGATGCATATGAGAGAAGTGGTCTTATCATTGCCGTGTTGATCCAAACGGATCTTTTTGGTGATAGACCCCAGGTTTTGCCAAAAAATCCCTTACACTGCAAGGAGACTGACAGCGCCTTGGAGTTTTGCGTTTGGTAACTTGAAGCAACATGCATTCAATTTCTTCCTCAAGTTAAGCTTTTTTAGGCTGGCCAAGACGTTTCTTTTTGTTTGACGCTAAAATCACCACTTTTAAAGCATCAAAACCACTCTCAATTCCTACAAGCATTCCATATGCTTCTGGTTCACTTTTCTCACAAATAGAAAAGAAAATCATAACTTTTCGAATGATGTTAATTTATGTCAAAACCAAACAGTTTTGAAGATTTACAAAACAATATTTTTGTCTTAAACAAAGGCTTGATGGACACTTATCATTACTGACATACGTCACATCTTTCCAATGAAGTAGATAATCGCTTCCAAGATCTGCCACAACTTGCAGGTGGCGCCATCTCTCGAAATCGTAAGACCGAACTAACTTGTAGCCAATAAAACTTCAACTGTACAAAATTGGAAAAGAAACATCAATCGACTTTTGATTCATTTCAAAAAATGCATCATGCGATTAAAATCAACATGTTTAAATAAATTTAAATCTTTATCACACACTTCATCTATTTAAGTGTTTGGATATGCATTTTTCACAGTGTTATCCAACAATTGAATTTCACATCACATGTGACTCCCATTCTATTTTGCATCCATTCACATATTAATCGCGCCATTAACGCAGCGCAGTAAATCATTTTAAAAGCAAAAAAAAAGAAAATTTGTATTCGTCCAACATTGTGAATGAATTTACAGCAAATTCGAGTTTCTGTTTCAAAAACATGACTAAGCGACATGCCTCCATTTGTATACACATTCCCATATTTCCACGCCTTCCACAACCTGTAAACGGTGCCAGTAGACACACAACACACAAGAGCATATTTATCTCAATTCCACCCCGGCTCCCATCCCACGCGTTAAATGGTCGAAAGCAGCAAATTTGAATATTCAATCTTTGTCACAACACTCTCAACGATTTTCACGTGCCAACCGCACGACACACACTTGTTCGGCGATAATTCACTGGCCTCTGTCTATCTATTAGCTCACATATTTTCAGCGATTAAAGTGATTAAATAAATACCTCCGAATTTCCCCACAGCACTGTGACATGTCCTTGACAGTCGGGTGGGTGGCTGAGGAATTTGCTTTGCTCCTCCATGTCTGGGGGTTGGTTTAATTATTTTCTCTCCGAATTTACTTGGAAGCCATGAGACGTGGTGGAACTGCGATGTGCAGGCACCTAGTAGGTTGACAGACAGACTGGTAGAATTCATAACGTCGCACATTGGAGTGGATTCTTGAGCGGCCTCATCTGCGAGGCGGATAATAATTATCCATAGACATAAACAAATTCATCACGTTGATGAATTTTCTAAGACTTAAGTGTTTTTTCTTCGTCTCTGGGTGTGCTTGGGGTTCATACTTGTAAATTGTGTATGGGGCCAGGAAGTCTAAGCTGAAGTGGGCTGCGAAAGACAATGTTGTTGGGGCATGGAGTGAGAATGGGTTAGCACGCCATATGGCGGCGACCACACTGACCACTGATTCACGAAATCAAGGCGAGCGTGATTTGGTCAATAAGAGTCTGTTTACACAAATGATTTAGTAGGATTTTCTGGAAAGCGTTCCTAACCTTCATCGCGATTGTCTTCCGTCAACATCTTTTAAAGGTCAACACGATTACGTGAAGTGTGAGAGCTGTTTGTGCTGCAGCCAGCTCGGAGATAAAGAAATTGGAAGTAATTCTAGTTCTCTAGTTTATTTTTAATTAAATCCTGTGCAGCTTCCTAGGATTACAAATGCATTTTTAAGATGGTGTATTATTCTTTTGAATAAAAATTCGAACTCTTTCAGTACACAGTATTACGCAAACGAAGCATGAAAGATCCCTTATCTTCAGTTAGGCCAGTTGTGAGGAGTTCCTTATGTACCACACCACTGTAATCAAACACAACGGTCAACTTTGCTTTGACTTGTTTTGTCAAGGGGTCTTGGGTCAAGGATTACCTTTGGCTTTGGTTTGGATAATATAATAATTGTTGGCGCGACAGTCCACAGGGGAACCAGGGCCTAGCTTGCTCATCAACTACTCGCGTTGTGCGCGCTACTGTTCTCTCACGAGTAGAAGGGACCTACAGTTTCCTGCCGACTCCGAACGGCGAGGTTTGAGAAGCTTTCTTAGACACGTATTACTCTTTGAGTGTTGTCAGCAGCTCGAAAGAGGTGGTGCCGTGAAAAATTCGAGTTGTTCAGCCGGGAATTGAATCTAGACCCTTCGGCGTGTGAGCGTCGCACTCTATTCACTACGTCACGGCGGCCACAACCGCCTTTATTAACGGAATTAATTCCTAGAACTAGAGCACGTGTAAGAAGTTCCCTTTATTTCAATACACTTTGATTTTCCTCCGAGCCTTAAGGCACCGGCAAATGGAATACTTTACATGCGTCAGGGTCAGCAATACTTTGACAGATATATAAAATACATTTGTTCTTATGGGAGGGGGCACATAGCCCAACGCTGCCGCTCACGCGACAGGTGTGTTTGCTCAACTTTCCTCTCTCCGTCAGCGATGACAAGCAACCCCTTATGACATTTCAAAAGAATTTTTTTGAATTTTAAATTTAAGTTTGGTAGAGTTGGAGTTTCGAAAAATCTTTGACATACTAGATTGAATGGGAAATCAATTAATTATATTTTCATTCTCAAAGTTGTGAAAAATTGTTCCGTGTCATCATTCTATAAGTTTTCAAAGTGTAACCCAAAAAACCTGTGCATATCTCGATCTATGTATAAAGCCCGGACAGAAAATTAGCGGTTGCTGCTTTTTGTGTTAATATATTCTTTAAGCTCGAGGAGTATCATTAAGCCCATAAGTAAGTCCAGTAACTCGTCTGGAGGCATTTTTGCAAAATAAATGTCGGATCGCTCTACAGTATAACCAAAACAAATTGAATTTAGAGCTACTGTCAAATGAAATCAGCTGTATGTTCAAGTGTTTATTGTGCAATCCACTTTCTTCAGGTACTTAACCGTCAACGGATACTTTGACGCTTCGCATGTAAAGTGTTCTATGTGCCGGAGCCTTTGTGTTCCACCCTTGAATAACATACTGGTTGAGGTGAACAAAGCTACTGGGAATTATAAAAAAAAAAACTAAAATCGTTTACACAGGTTTATTTTGAATACTTATCAATGTTTTCAGTAAACAGTTTTGAAGAGGCGGCGAGTCACAGTAGTGCCAATAAGGAAATAAAACTTTAAATGTCTTATTTTTTTCTAGCCTGCCCAAGAAATATATGGATTCATGTATGTTTCTTTTGAACAATGCAGACGAAGTAGAATTTATTAAGCATTAAGATTTAAGCGTGGTACAATGTCGTTTTATAAAAGAAAAAGTGTGACATACGTAAGAAGGGTTTCGTTGTTCTTCCAACCTTACGAATTTTGCAAGAGCCAATTTGGCGCACATTTCAACAAGGCACATCCTCTTCTTCTTCTTCTTGTGGCACTACAGTCCGTGGTGGACCTGGGCCTCAACCAACATGCCTCTCCAGCCAGCACGATCTTTCGCCAGCTGTCTCCAGTTGCGCACTCCAAGTTGGTTGAGGTCCTTCTCCACTTGTGTGCGCCACTTTAGTCTAGGTCGTCCTCTGTTGCGTTGTCCCAATGGCTCGGATTCGAAGACTTTTCGGGCCTGAGCAGTGGTGTCCATACGCTCTACATAGCCTAGCCATCTTAAGCATTGTATCCGTAGGCGCTTAACCAGGCGCTTGTTGCTGTACAGCACATGGAGTTCGTGGTTTAATCTTCCTCCAGATGCCATCAACGCAAAGAGGACCAAAAATCGAACGCAAAACTTTTCTTTCAAAAAGACTAAGGGCTTCCTCATCCGCCTTTGCTAACGTCTAAGATTCCGCGCCATATAGTAGTACGGGGATGATCAAGCTGTTATATATAGCGAGCTTAGTCCTTCGAGAGAGGACTTTATTACTCAATTGTCTCATGGACCCAAAGAAACAGCGATTGGCAAGAGTAATTCTGCGTTTGATTTCGGTACTGATGTTGTTGTCCCTATTTACCGCGGAGCCGAGATAGACGAAGTCCTTGATTACCTCGAAGTTTCTGCTGCCTAGTGTGACGCTCCGTCCGAGACGTCGATGTTGTGTGTCCTTCCTTGATGACAGCATGTGCTTTGTTTTGCCCTCATTTATCGCCAGACCCATTTTAGTCGCTTCCGCTTCAATGCCAGCAAACGCCTCATCGACGGCTCGCTGTGTTCGTCTAATCACGTCAATGTCATCAGCGTAAGCTAGCAATTGAACTGACTTCTGGAAGATCGTGCCTCTGGTGTTGACTTGTGAGTTATGCACGATCTTCTCGAGGATGATGTTAAAGAAATCACGTGACAGTGCGTCGCCTTGTCTAAAACCTTTTTTGACATTGGAGGTCTCGTTGAGTTCGGTACCGACCTTGACGGAGCAGCGAGAGTTCTTCATCGTCATCCTACACAATCTGACGAGTTTGGTAGGAATGCCAAAACTGGACATGGCACTGTGTAGCTCGTCTCTATGTACACTGTCATATGCAGCCTTGAAATCGACGAATAGGTGGCGAGTGTCAATTTGCATTTCTTGGGTCTTTTCCAGAATCTGCCGTAATGTGAAGATCTGGTCTATTGTGGACTTTCCTGGCCTGAAACCACACTGATAGGGAGCTATCAGGTCATGGACAAACGGTTTCAGATGCTCACACAATACGGCAGAGAGGATCTTGTATGCAATGTTCAGGAGACTTATCCCTCGGTAGTTGGCGCAGTCAAAGGGGTCTCCTTTCTTGTGAACCGGGCAAACGACGCAGAGATTCAACTCATCGGGCATGCTTTCCTCCGACCATATCTTACAGATGAGCTGGTGCATGCGCCCAACCAGGTCATCCCCAGCTGCTTTAAATAGTTCTGCGGACAATCCGTCCGCTCCAGCAGCTTTGTTCGACTTCAAGGCACATCTACTGACTGATTTTTGATTGAAACGAGAAAAATAGTCTAAAATTGGCTTTATGGTTCATAAATGTCAGAAGTATGTTTTTGGTGTTTTTAAAACATTTACAAATTTTGGTCATTCGAAATAATTTATTTTTTTTTTCAAATCATAAAATAACATTGTTTGGTTTAAGTTGGAAAATCCTTATTTCAAAACAAAAATAACTTCCTTCCCTTTCTCATCCCGCAGACATTCTCAATCTCTCTTGCAACAAGTAACCTCCAACTGCTTACCAAATGTCTTAAATCGATCAAATGTTGCAATCGATGCCACGGCACAAGAATAGAATCCCCCTTTTGTGCGTAAACATTAACTGACGTCGTTGGTTTGACGTCGGCAGTGTGGAATTCCCGGCCTAAGGTCGAATGACTGAGCATCCTTGGTGTCATCATTACACTCACCCACTCACCCACTCACCCTGCGTTCGCTGAATCTTTGCTTTTCCACGAAGCCGTTCCCGAAATCGCGAAAAGTGAAAACAGGAACTTTCCCCATTCGCCTCCCACTTCCTGACGGGACGCATTCAAAAACAAAGCCTGTTCCCAGATGGATTTGATTTATCTTTTGGCGCAAACCAACACCCACTTTAGGGGCTAAACGTTATTTTGTTGTACAACGTCACTCAATCGCTGCGCATCTTGGAGTGAATCACGGCACCTCAGCTCCGATTTCCATTTTTAGAGATTTTCAAATTAAATTAGAAGCGAATTCGAAATCGAATTGATTTGTGTCGGGACGTGTCACTGCAGATGTGCGCTCGGAGATTGGTTTATGTCTCTGTTTACGAACCCGGAGACCTAATTTGCACGTTCCCTGCACGTCTTCTGTGTTGTGACTCACGTGTGTTTAAATGCAAGGCAATTTGAATTTAAGTAAATATTTAAACGAATTCTTACTGATTGCTGTTCTCTGTCTTTTTCTTTCAGACGAAAACCGATAAATCCACCGGATCCTACCCCAATGGTAAGCTGCGTGGCATAGGCTACTTAGAGCCAATCGCGTTTTTATGGGAACTCAAAGCAAATAGAGCTAGACGCTGAAAAATGGATCGAGTCGTAAATTCCTTGGCCGGGCATTTGACAGCGGGCTCACCTCGCATATTCGGGGCGATGATGAATGTGTTTGTTTTGATATATTGGTGCGATCACAGTTGAACGTTCAGCTGTGATCATAGCTTCAACTAAAGGCGAGCCCCCTGGGAGACGGGCGTGATGGAATGAAATGAATGTCTTTGGACTATAACCACGGAGTGATTAATTTATTTGGATAAGTATGGAAGATTGAGTGGATTCAAGCGATCTGGATGTATTTTTGGAACTTGGACGAAAACGTGATATTTTTCTAAAATCCATTGAATTAATGGTTCATGTTTGGCGTTTATTTTACGATCTAATTAAAGACTTGTTTTGCATAAACGTGACTGAATTTCCTTGATCCAGATGCTGTGTTTTTGGTTTCATCGGGTGGTTGTTACGCAATGCAGCTTTTGTTTCAGTGCAAGTAACACAGCTTAGAAGTAGGAACGGAAAACAATAAATGATTCTCACTTTCTTGACTTCTTGAGCTTTTCGGGAAGAAGTGGTAGTTGTGGGGTTGCTTTTGGTTGAATGCCGTGCGACCATTGCGTTTTCTTTTGACTCCACTTCATTTAGAGTGGTTTACGAGAGTCAAGCAGTACTTACATTTCGTTTATTATAGTTATAATAATAATTGTTGGCGCGAAAGTTCACAGGGGGACCAGGGCCTAGCTTGCTCATCAACTACTCCTGTTGTGTGCGCTACTGTTGTCTCACGAGTAAAAGGGACCTACAGTTTTTTGCCGACTCCGAACGGCGGAATTTGAAAAGCTTTTTTAGACAGTTATTACTCTTTGAGTGTTGTCAGCAGCCCGAAAGAGGTGGTGCTGTGAAAAATTCGTGTTGAACCGGGAATCGAACCTAGACGTCGCACTTTACCCACTACGCCACGGCGGGAACCTTATTGGTATAGGTATAAATGTCTTTATCTTATGAGCGAACTATATCACGGGGCAAGTACTTCTTTTTTTGGCTTACAGAATTGTCAAAAAGTTCAGTGTTTTGAACCAACAAAAAGGACTGATATCTCCTGACAATTTTTTTTTGTTGATTCAAAGGACTTGGAGTCCCTATGAATTTCCGACAACTTAAATTTTTAGAAGATATGCCAAGTCTAAAGACTTTGAAATTGCGCGAATTCCTTGATTTTCCTGTCTTTCTGTGATCAAGAGCATCTTTGATGTAATGTTCCTGTGGCACATCGATTTAAAAATTTGATGACGAGTGTTTACTTGAATCTCCAAAGTAAAAGTTCAAAGAAAAGTTAAAATCTATGAAAAAGAGTCAGGACAAAAGAAAACGATTGAACATTTTGCTAGTGTTGGGTTTCAATTGATTGGGAAATTTCAGATTGTGTTTGTGATGAATTTTGAACTTCTCCTTTAAGAGACCTTATTCATTATTCATATATTTGTGGCTCCAAACATTTTCAACTGATCGGATGTGACCCTGGAGAAACTTCCCAAACTCAAAAGGCGAAAAGATGCTTCCAAAATCGGATCCTGTTGAATAAGACAGCCGTTTGCTGTTTACGTGTGTAGGACTATTCCACCAACATTAGATTAATTTTCAGTTTGGAATCGATTCGTGAGCGAATAAGATTCATTCCAGATCCCGTCGAAAATCCTAAACAGCAAAACATTGCCATTTTATCTAGTTGTTTGTCATTTGCCAGTGAAGTTAACTTGATTGAAAATTGGGACACATCTGCTCAAATCCTCAATCTGTTATCTTCATGAGAAGCTGAAATCTTATGTTAACATAACGTTCAGTCACGAAATGGGAGGCAGAATTTTCCTTGGTGGTTTCTGCTGCCTCAATTAGAACCAATTGTGTAACATGGCTATAGGTATACCATGCTTTTTTATTTTGATGTTTTATGTATATGGATGTGGTCGCCGTGGCGTAGTGGGTAGAGTGCGACGCTCACACGCCGAAGGGTCTAGGTACGACTCCCAGCTCAACATCAATTTTTCGAATTTTTCACGGCACCACCTCTTTCGAGCTGCTGACAACACTCAAAGAGTAATAACTGTCTAAGAAAGCTTCTCAAATTTCGCCGTTCGAAGTCGGCAAAAAACTGTAGGTCCCTTCTACTCGTGAGAGAACAGTAGCGCGCACAACACGAGTTGTTGATGAGCAAGCTAGGCCTTGGTCCCCCTTTGGACTGTACCGGCAACAATTATTATTATTATGTAAATGGATGTACGCCAATGATATCAGATGAGGAAACGCTTTGCACATAGTTACTGTTATGCCATCTATAGGCATTCTCCAAGTGATGTGACTAGATCTTATGAATCACATAATTCAAAATCACATCCGTAACACTATTTATAGTGCCAACGGAAACACTAATGGAGAAAAGACCATCTTGTGGTGAGCTGGCGGCTAACAGATCCTGATTTTGAGGGGGGCTGACTGGTAGTGACAGCTGGACCAGAGGCTATATTCTGGTGCTACGGGAAGTCAGGAGCTTCTGGAACTTCGGTTTCAGCCTGACCGAGCGGCAGGCCCTCTTGTGGGAGCATCATGGTGGCTGTGGTTTACCACCTAACATTGCGGGTAGAGTCGAGGTTAGTGTACTGTGCTGACTTGTCTACTTTTTGTTCACCATGGGGTAGGCAATTCGGTTAGGAAACTATTCCGGCCCAGTGTGGAACTGCATTCTTAACCGGGCGCTGTGACCCAGAGAGCGGCAGAGGTTTTGGCAATAGCTCGCATTAAACCAATGTTGAGTGATTTTCTTTCAAGAATTATCTCAATTTGGTACTTGGGTAACTAAGGCGTTTAGTCCTGAGTTATATACGGCATAATGGACTCCGTGATATATGTCGTAAAGACAGGTGATCTCGTAAAACCAAATCCCACATCTATACGCATTGGACTTCGAGGTAAGCTAAATCGATTCTTGAAAATCCAGCCATAAAGGGCGTATCTGAGTTTATGTAAGTTTTCCCAAGTAACAAAGTTCAACGAAAATCATCCTTGTATTCGAATACGCGTAAAATTCGATTCCAAGTGTCATACTTCAGTTCTGTTCAAATCACCTACCATCCAATGCTTACTTGGTCACTTATTTTTGTTTCCAACCTCTTCCTAGCCAAGACACTTGCACGTATTTTAACGAATTTAAATTCCACTTAACGAAGATACAGTGAGAGCATTCTGCATTTTCTCATTCTCTGGAATAATAAATAACCTCGGTGGTGCCTAATACTAGAGAAGTGCTCTCGAACATCGCATGTAGAGTGAAGTAGACGGAATTTTGTTAGCTTGCGCCCTATTCCTTTTAAACAAAAAAAGGCGAAGAAGAAAAACAAAGAAAATTTTATTCATTTAAAGATCATTACAAACATTGTATGAATAATGAATTCCAGTAAGGTCCATATCCATCGGTTGAGTTTTCAGCGCTTGCTACTCAATTTAAGCTTGGCAGTAGTCTCCTACGAATTCGCATTCGATTACGTGTTTTGAAGATCATCCTGCCTAAAAGTGGAGATTCGCGTGCTGGACGCTCTACGCAGCCTTCACGGCTTTTCAACTCTGTAACCATAGTCTCGTTACACTCACTCGTTTATGTGACTTCAAGACATCACTCGTTTATGTGACTTCAAGACATCTTCCATTACATTCCAGTACCTTGAATGGTTTTTGGCATAATTTAATAGCATGAGGTTCAAATTTGACTGCCACTCGCTGTGCAATTTTTCGTTCATAGCGAAGTTGGCCGTAACTTAGTAAACTTGGAAAGAATTAATGAAGTTGGGCCCCAACGTTTGGACAAACCACTCTGAATTTACCCTAAACTGACTTTGGACATCATGTCAGAATTCTGTGTCATGCACGTTTTTCTCACATTGCGGATGAACCAAAAATAGTCCTCTCAAGAATTTTTGGCCTGAAAAAAATGAGCAACTTAGTAACAAAACCCTGAACACAAAAAATGGTCATTTTCTTACCATGTGACCGACAGTGTTTCTGTTCTGGCAAAACAGATGCTCATACTGCTTGTTAGTTTACACGCTCTCACGGTCCTGAAATGATGCATGAGCACATTAGCTCTTCGCACTTGAAGTGTTGGCACTTAACGAGGACATGTACACAACCCACTGCGATGTGTGTTTATTTGCACTTGGACACTATCAAGTTTCTTGCCGACGACGGCGCGCTCTTTCTCACGGATGGCAATTAGGTGTATTTTTGTTTACCACAAACTCCGGGGCAATATCTTCCCATCTAATGGGAATGTTAAGTGTTTTCGAACGCGAATTGCCTGTCAACCTTGAGTCGGTGCGAAGACGACGAACTAGCACGCAGCTGTGCGCACGGCTGTCATGGAGTGGGCTAATTTATTCGCCCCGCGACTCTGTCGTGCGCCTAAGTGACGGTGACTACTACGTAGTTTATCGCTTGCGTCTAGACTGTCAGGTGGGAGGGGATTAAGTGATTAACGGATGGTGGCATTTAACTGCTTCTGTCAAAGCCCATCTTTGCGTGATATTTATGACGAGCCTTCTGTAGAGCTCACGACTGGTGACTGATAACCAAGCTCTGCTTCAATAAACTTTGAAAAGTGATCTCTGTTTGTATTTGGAGGACGATACGCTGATTCTATATGCGTGCTTTACTTGAGACGCATTTGCTCTGCAAACAGATGTAATCCCAATCTGAGGCCTAAGGTGTTAAATGGGGACGGCAGTCACACGCAAAGAGCAGTACAGGGTCCTTATCAGCACAAGCGCTTGCGTTTGCTGTGGGCTGCTTATCGACTTCCGGTTTCTTGTGGCTTGCTCTGCCCTTTGCTCAGGCGCGTTCAGTGAAGCAGAAGAATGTGCTGCCGCTGATTGGCGAGATTTGCGAACTGGTTGCAGCCGGATAGATCCAGATTACCCCATTTTGGGTGAAGCTTCACTCATTTGAAATTCAAATTTGACTCGACTCATCCTGTTTGTGAATAAGCACGCAGAAGGAGACTTTTTCGTTTGGTTTCAGACTCTGTAATGGGACACAAGCATCAGCTCCTCAATATTCCAGTCGACCACGTAAATAAATCTTGAAACGGACATTTAAGTTCGATCGGCAAAGACATTGTGGGGGAAAGAGCACAAGCACAGTGGTATTTTATAATTTCTTTAGAATCGGCTCTGCGATTGGACACGTGTTTCATTGCCAGCATTGTCTGTACTTTCAACTGCGCAGTAAGTCATTGAAAAGCTTAAACAGAGCCTAGGCTTCATTCAGTCTCAAGAGAAAAAAATCGTAAATATTCATGATGCTATTGGACATGTTCAATAATGAATTCCAGACTTTTATAGGGAAAAAGGAAAAGCACAAACTGTGAGCAAATGGCAACGACTTGCAACGTAACCAGTTGAACATGTGTGCAAGTGCATAGCTCTGGGCTCTCAATGCAATCCACAGAACTTTAGTTCATTATTTCCCGATCTGGCAGGCTGATTAAAAATACGATTGCGGTGAAGTCAAATGTCACATTAAACGTAGAATTTAATTGGCTTCGCTTTGATTTTAAATTAACGCTTGTTGTCTTTTTGTTTAATTTATTTATGTAACATTTGTGTAGGATACATTTTAAATGTTTTCCTTGTTTGCTTTTGTAAAGAAAAACAAGAAAGAAAGGGAAAACTGTGTTTCCTGTCGCTTCTGATGCATTTTGAAAAAATGTCGCCAGAACTCTAGTTTTTCCATACCAACAATTTACGCACTTGGTGGAGACTAAAGTTCATCTTAGAGTTTTTCAAAAATGTTCTTGTCTGTGGACCCACTTTCTAACCAAAAATATTTTAGAAAATTGTGAAGGGGAAGCCAACCGTACAACCTTTCTGTCTACGCATTTCTTTTGTACAAGGTAACGGCACTGGCACTGTCAAAAATATCTTGCCATATTTTCTTAGGCCCTTACCATTTATCTAAAGTTAATGAAAGAGGTTCCACAATGATGTGCACTTAGTCCACTTGTATTTGTTATGATCATTTTTTTTTATAATTATCGCGCGCTTAAATGACTGTTTGGTACTCTTTAGTGACTTAGATTTAGAACGCGGATGGTGTTATGGATCGAATTGTTACTGGGGAGGAAACATGTTTTCACCACTATGACCCTGGAAGCAAACAAGAGTCTATGCAGTGGCATAGAAAAGGAATAGACTCCCCGAAGAAGTTCAAAGTCACTCCGTCTGCCGTGAAGCTCATGGCCACAGTTTTTTTGCGGATCACAGAGAATCTTCCTCATTGAGTACAAAAAAAAAGGTGAAACCATTAACCCTATCCTACGCTGAAAAGCTTTCTTAGACTGTTATTACTCTTTGAGTGTTGTCAGCAGCCCGTGAATAATTCGAAAAATTGGTGTTGAACTGGGGATCGAACCTAGACCCTTCGGCGTGTGAGCATCGCACTCTACCCACTACGCCATGGCAACCACATTTTGCATAATTTGCGGGAGAAAATAAAAAAGAAAAGAGGGTTAACTCGCAGCGCGTGTGTTGCTTCGTCATGACAACGCTCCTGTTCGCACGGCGCGAGTTTTCAAGGCTGCTGCACGAGATGTGGTTTCGAAGAAATCCAACACCCACCCTATAGCCCAGACCTTGCCCCTAGTGATTATATCTTGTTTCCGGATTTGAAAAAATGTCTTCGTGGAAAAAAATTTGCGGATGATGAAGAACTCAAATTGGCAATAAATGGGTATTTCACAAATTTATTTTAGTGAGGATTTAGAAGAGCTTATTTCAATGTAACAAATGCATTGATGTAAGGGGAGATCGAATTTAAAAATAAAAACAATTTATATTGAATTCCTTCCTTCATATCTATACCAAGAATATATTGAACGACAATCGTACATGAGGAAGTGGATTAATATGCAGTGCCACACAGCCCACGCTTGAACCGATGCACATATCCTAAATCGAGTCATCAGTCATCTAGGTCATGGCAATTAAGGGAGGGCATCAGGATACCCGATGGAATGACACTCTGTTAATTGAGTTCAGACGCCATTGGTCAATTTGTCGTAGCTTAGATTTGACGTATACAAATTTTCCAGCTAACTTTATATTTTATACAGCTTGACGTGAATTGTGGGCAACTGAAAAACATTGCAATCATCCAGTGTCAGTATATTTTAAAGCTCGGGTTCAAATTACGTGCGATGGGCTCAATTCACAATAAACTTTGATGATACTTCCACTTATCATCCAGTTGTCTTCCCTCGGTCAAAACTTGGACTTTACACCGAAGGTTCTACCTCTTTTAAACCTGAAGACTGAAGTTCAAACATCTTTGTCAGTTGTCTTTGCAGTCGAAGGCACATATTCCTCGTAATATCATGGGCATCCTAGTACAGCTGTAACAGATCTCCCTGATTTTGGGTTTACACAGCTAGAAAAAGGATCTCAATTTTGTTTACCATTCTACTCGCATTGTTGTGTCCTTCCTTGTGCATGTGATTCACTGCAGAGTTCTGATGTGAAGCTAATCGAACCGCTTAGTTTCATGGCCAGCTATCTTAAGTGCTGTATCCGAAAACGTTTGAGCATGCGCAAGCCGCCGTACACCCCATAATTTTTGTCGTTGATTCTTTTCCTTCAAATGCCATTAACGCAAACAGGACTACAAATCACACGTAGAACTTTACTTTCATCCGATTTAAGTAACGTCCACATTTTGGACTTGCACTGCGTGTTGGTTTATTCAATTCTACGCGGAAGTACTACAGCATCAACTGACTCAATCCCTTATTCCTTACTACCCTCTCCTGAGGCACAAACGTGAGTATTTTTCTGCAATACGCAATTTTAAACATTCAAACTCTCTGCCTGTGAATGCTAATCGGAAAATTGAAGTGTTTTCGTTTTGAATGAACTCAGGCTTTCGAAATTCGACCCTTGATTGCCGTCACTGCTGTCGACAATGATTTCAAAATAAAGCCACAGTTCTCTGTGGAATAAGAGGAAAGTTGCGGTCGCATTGCAGAGGTGCCTGTCCCAAAATTCTGCCGCTAGTCTCTCGTTTTCCTTTCCAGTGCGCTATTTTTCGTTTCTCCCTATAATCGTCGGCATCCTTGAGTTGAAAGAAAGTCACACACTTCATCATCTCAAGCATCCAAAAATTGGGTGTCTTTCATATCCCCAACTCAGCTAATACCGAAATTCATTGAATTAGTAGCAGACTGTGCCAGACAACAGGGATTGCTTGCAATAAACGGCCTAAAGTACAGACCTTTAGTATTCCACCCTGTCAGCATTTGATGACAGACTCGAAACTTCCTTTCCTTCCTGAATTACGCCCTTTAATGACAGTTTCTAGAGGACTGACAGACATCTGATACTGCAGGACTCACTTCCTACGCACGCCTCCAAAAATAAGTCATCCCACACTCGCAAATACCGTCCCTACCCAAGTTGCCTTTGAAACATGATGAAGGCAAAGTAAGGACATCCCGCCATCAAGGTCCTTTAAAATGCCTCCTAATAATTTCAGGAACAAATAATATTCGCTTCGCGCCAGAGTGTGTCCTTGTCTGAACTCTTCGAGTACTCCCGTATCGGATGTCAAATCGTCTCCAGAAATAGAAAACAAAACAGTCGTGGGTCGCCCCCTCCCCCCTTCATACCATGAAGTGTAAAATTTTTTCTGACCCAGTTCTCGTGATGTTCAAAATTCATACGATTTCGTGAATAATTACACCGTGAAGTCTATTTTTAGCCACGCAAAGATGGTCCTTTCCTCACATTCATTCCTGGACAGAGTGTGAATGGGGTGAGGCAATGCGACGTCATTGTGTCGTGATCCCGTTCTTCAATGTTTTCTCACAACAATGGAGGCGAGAACACATGAAAGTCTTGTGCCAACGTGTTCACGTGGATGGTCTTGGCGCTGATGGATGATTCAAGAATGCAGAAGCCGGAGCACCTGAGGAGGAAATTTTTCTGCATTTCTATGGCTTTGACGTGATGAACTGGTTTTATTCTATGCTCCAGAGTTTGTAAGGATGCTGTAGGGATGTTGGTATGTGGATGGGGAAATTGCGATATTAGTTGTGGAATTTTAGTGATGTTGGCATACCTACAAAACTGTCGTTGGAAGGAATCTTGTTGTAGTTTGAGGGGGTGTATGGAGGAACAAAGCAGTGTCAAATAGCTTGTGCCATTGGCATGTCCGTTCCACTGTCACACGAGTAAATACATAAACTCGTGAGAAAGCCCATGATACAACTCAGGGCACTAAAAAGCTTATTGAACCCTAAAATGTATTTGCATAAGCCTTTTTATGGAACAGACGTCAAACATCACACCGCAGTAATTTGGTGTGATATTGTTGATTTATTACCGACATTCTAAGGTATGCCCCGAACGAGAAAAAAGAGGATTTCGCGATTTTTGGGCAAAGATAAGGTTGGTTGTCTCTAAGCAGCCTTTTATGTACTTCCATATTTACAGGAATTATCTCGTTATTTGGATATGTAATAATGAAAACAACTGGCAACCGGTGTTAACGAGTGTTGAATGTCGCCGTTATTTTCGCTAAAAATTGACATGATTGGCAGATAAATCGATTCATGTGCGGTTTTTGATTTTAGTTTGAACTTTTTATCCACTAACAAATCATCAGTTAAGCTAAACTATAACTGAAAACAAAACTAAATACAGTTTTCACCGTTTCTCACTAGTTATTTAATTTTTCATACGAGGTCTCAATTTAAGTGGCCGCTGTGGCGTAGTGGGTTGAATGCGACACTCACACCCAGAAGGTCTAGGTTCGATTCCCAGCTGAACACATCGAATTTTCCACGGCATCACCTCTTTCGAGTTGCTGACAACACTCAAAGTGTATTAATTGTCTAAGAACAAGCTTCTCAAACTTCGCCGTTCGGAGTCGGCAAAAAACTGTAGGTCCCTTCTACTCGTGAGAGAACAGTAGCTCGCACAACACGAGTAGATGCTGAGCAAGCTAGGTTCTGGTCCTCCTATGGACTGATACGCCATACAATTACTATAATAATCTCAATTTTAAGAGTTTTGGGTCCTCCACATCTGGTGAAAGTTACTTCACAATCAATATAGTACGATTTGTATTCGCGCGCTAAGGGCTTCGTTCGCTAAAAGAAATAAATTTACCGGCGGCGCATTATGTGGTACAAGTTAATTGCTTTCCTTGAGTTAATTACTTATGATTTAGACCCTTTTTGTTGGTATTTCTATTCTTGAGACAGTTAATCTTGGAACTATGTTTCCTAACTTTTCCTCCAAATTACAATTTACGTTAGTGAACGTTTCGATTTTCCCACAAAAATCTTTATAAGTGGCAGTTATCGAAGGCCGCATAAATAATAATAATAACTGTTGGCGCTACAGTTCAAAGGGTGACCAGGGCCTAGGTTGCTCATAAGCTACTCGTGTTGTGCGCGCTACTGTTCTCTCACGAGTAGAAGATACCTACAGTTTTTTACCGACTCCGAACGGCGAAATTTGAAAAGCTTTCTTAGACAGTTATTACTCTTTGAGAGTTGTCAGCAGCTCGAAAGAGGTGGTGCCGTGAAAAATTCTAAAAATTGGGGTTGAGCAGGGAATCGAACCTAGACCCTTCGGCGTGTGAGCGTCGCACTCTACCCACTACACCACGGCGACCACTGATAGAAATGATAGAGTACCATCCCCTTTAGCGAAGGAAAACGTTAAAATAGCTCGAATTTCGGCGTTAGTGAATTCCATGTTTACACGTCTATAACTGTTGAACGCTATATTCAAACTTATCATGCATCGTTTTGTAGGTTATGCCAAGACCTTTCAAATGATGTATAGTATTGCCAAATACGAGCTCTGTAGCGCCCTGTACATAGCCGGAAAATTCAAAAGACAAAAAGGCGGAACGGAAATATTTGACAACCGATCTTATGTCTCTTGATATTGAAATATTGAATTTTCCGCTGGACACTTGAAAAATCGATAAGCTGCTTGTTCAGGATTAATTAATTTTCGTATTAATTCGGCATTATACAGTAATTTGTTAAAACAATAATTTATTTTTAAGCCTGATTAATAAGGCTTAGTGTGACCACGTATTTTTTTCCTTTGGAAACAAAACGAAACCCTTAACACGTCAGAGGTAGAGAGTGCATCCGATATACTTTCACTTTCAATGAAAAAATTTCTGATCAGTCAATCATGCTGGCATTCTTTGTCAATGCCCTTGTCAATTCTCAGCGATATTGTTCTACAAATATTACATGAAAGCTGACATGTAAGTTGTCAATCAAATAAACTTTCTTACAACCTCCATCAAAACCTATCACGATATCAATGAAGTTGTCACCCTCGTCAGAACACGTCCATGTGCCTCTTCAGTTTTACAATGTTTTGCTTGGGCTTAAGAAAATATTTATATTCGCCTTTCCGCCCCAAAGTAACTACTAAGCCCCACTAACCCCAAGCTTATACACCTGCTAGAAGCATAGTCCCAGAATTCACAGTCAAAAAAGTCATTAAGTGTACATACATAACTCCGTCCATTTGTTGTTTGCCTGCCCATACGTCACTCATTACGAGATAGAATCTTCAGCTCTCTTTTTTTCTGCCGCCACTCCCGATGAGCAAACACTTTGTGATGAACGGATTTCAAACCGAGTGACAGTGGCGCGTACATTCGCAAAAACGAACCCTGCATACACACGCAGGGGCAACACATAGAAATTTATGACACTTGTTCGGCGAGGGTACGTTGAAGGAGCAGCGAAGGCGAGGCGAACGCTTCGCATAAATCAACCAAGACACTTGTGGCTTTTGCCGGAGGATGTGCTCGAAGCCGAGGGCTTATCACTATTTACAATATGCAATTGCTCGTAAGAGAGCGTAAAACATTTTTTGTTGTGTTTGAACAAAGCTTACGTAGATGGAGTTTTGTGATAAGCAGGTCTCTCGCATCGGGGCCTCGATGGTCTTATCCGACAGGCAAGTACTTAATTCGGCTCAGTTTTGCTTGAGATCGTTGTGATTGCAGATCTCTGTAATGTGCTTGCGCGGCATGGGTTGCATCGTTTACTTTTTTCGTGTAAATATTGTCGTTATCAAGTGAATTTCTTGATCCGTTTGCGGAGAGTCCTGCGAATTGAAGCCGTTTTTCTCCTTTGATACTTGTCTTTCGTATTGTTTTTGGACAACGAATCATCGTACGTGTTTATGTCACATATCCTGACTAAGAAACTGTATTCTGCTCGCTTTGAGGATCTAAGAGGTTTGTACTTGAATAAGAACAACAATTTATTTTAAGACTTGAACTTAAACATTTTCAGAGAGATGTGCTATTATGAACATTTAAAATTTGTAACTTGCACACACAGGTCACTGTCAATTGCTTTTTGATTCATCCTCTTTTTTCTTGCACAAACCTATTCAGTATTCGGTCTTTTCTCTAGTCATATTGTAAGTCCTTTCTCCCGTACTACACTCCCCTTTTACTTCTTCGGTTTTGATTCTATTCAATTTCTGTTTGCAGTTGTGTTTCCTGTATAGCTTTAGTCTCCAGTCGTTTATGAACTTCTGCTTCCAGTCGAGTTTCAATTTAACTAACTCAATTTAACTAACTTAATTTCCAGTCGCGTTCAATTTCAATTTCTGCTTCCAGTCAATTCTCCTGCACTGATCCCATTGTCCATTTGGCAGTTGCCTTTCATCTGTCTTCCCCTCCGTCATATTACAATTTATTTTTCCAAAAAAATTTTCAGTTTTTTTCCCTTTCCTTTTTATTCATTGCTTCAGTCTTTTGTTTAATTTCCTTCCTACAGTTCGTTATTTTTTTTTATTTTCATAAATTTTCTTCAAATCACCGTCAAGTTTTTTCCCATGTTCCTTTATTCAGTCCTCTTTCCAGCCCTCTCTCAAGTATCCCTTAACAGTTCTAATTTCCAGACCTATTTTCAGTCCATTCCAACCGTCTTTTCAATCCTCTTTCCAGTCCTTCTTTCAGCTGGCCTGCAGTGCTATTTTCAGTCCTTCTCCCATCACCGTTTTTAGTGAGAAGATCTGATCCAGAATTTGATGTCTTGATTTTAATCACCTATTTGATCTCGCTTCCAAACGTTTTTCCAGTTCATTTTCCAGTCCTTATTCCAGCTCCACCTGCAGTCCTATTTTCAGTTCTTCTCCCATTACCATTTTGAGTAAGAAGATCTGATCCAGAATTTGATGTCTTGATTTTAATCCCCTATTTGATCTCGCTTCCAGAGGTTTTTCCAGTTCATTTTCCAGTCCTTATTCCAGCTCCACCTGCAGTCCTATTTTCAGTCTTTCTCCCATTAAAATTTTGAGGGTGAAGATCTGATCCAGAATTTGATGTCTTGATTTTAATCCCCTATTTGATCTCGCTTCCAGACGTTTTTTCAGTTCATTTTCCAGTCCTTATTCCAGCTCCACCTGCAGTCCTATTTTCAGTCCTTCTCCCATTACCATTTTGAGGGTGAAGATCTGATCCAGAATCTGTTGTTTCGATTATAATAATTCCCTATTTGATCTCCCTTTCAGCCATCTTTCCAGTTCTTTTCCAGTCCTTTTTCCAGTTCTGTTAATCTATCCCTCTTCATCTTTAGAAACTTAACGAAAACCTCGTGTACCTTGATTTTATGATCCCAAAACTATTTTCGAATGTTTTTTCCAATGCTCCCTTATCTCATTGGACCCGAAATACCACCAGTTCTTGCGAGATGATTAGCATAGTGTTGTTTTCAATGGAATTTTTTAATGTGCAGGTTTACGATTAGCTGTTAGGTGCTTATCTGCCTCTGTGGCATTGTTTGTTGCATTTTATCATGGTATGAATACTTTTCTTCAAATTAGACTTCCATAAACAACTGGGGGAGTAATATTTTAGATGATTTTATCACAACAAGATAGTGATGGGAAAGTGTTTGTAATTTTGTACAAAGAAAATCATGTTCAATTTGAAAAAGAGATAAAGAGCGTTTCACCCCGTTTTCTCTATGATTTTGTAGCAATTCCGAGCGAGTAAAAGCAGCATTGCTGTCAAATGAGCAAGGACTGAGAGTCCCAGCGAAGTGCTTTCAATGTAGTGACGAAACAAGTTTCCTCTATATTATGGAGCACTGTCGTAAAAAAATCTTCTTCCGATAAAAAAGCTGTTTCAAACTGCACTAGTTTGTTTTTGAATGAATCCTACTTTTAGAAGTGTTACAGACCCTAAGCAGGGATATTTTTGCTGTGGGTAATAGTGTCCATGCCAGTGGAAAAGACCTACAGTTCATTGCCGAAGAATAAGGAGTATTTAATAAAAAAAAAAAAAAAACATTTTGTCTACACCCCAAGAAGCGTAATGTCTTGATAAGAAAGATGTACAGGAATTCCACTTTACGAGTGCACTGTATGAGTTGGTTCATTTATCCACTGCCATTCCAATAGTTCCAGTGGAATGAATATAGCACGAGTTCTCAATTATCAAACCTGTAATATTTTTTTGAAAAGGAATGAATTTCACTTTACCACATTTGATATTGTTGTTTCTAGTTGTTTCTAAATTCGTTCACATTAATTGCCAAAATCACTGAAACGAAATTTATTGAGTGTGCATGCTTGGTTGGGAGATAAAATTCGTCACGATCTTAGAATTTTTCAAACACCGTATACCGATCTTAATTACTGAAAGCTTTTAACAGAAATCCGGAAAACTGTTGAGATGCATTTTTCCAATTTGGTCAAGGTTTATTGTGCAGTTCATTCGTATAAATCCTTTTCTGTTTTCAAATTTATAAACAAAAGTAACATTTAGGAGATTGAAAAGACTTCAACGACGTCTATACATTCACGTTATTGTTGTCTGCTGTATTCTATACAGTTCACATTTGAAAACAATTTTGTTTACTGTGCTACTACTGCTCTGGATTACTTATGGTCTTCCACACGAATTCAATGTGATACAGGAAACGATCAGAATTCAAAAAAATCGTATCCCGAAGAGCTGAATGGTTAAAAGGCCACAATCCAATCGAAATTCTCTAATGACTTTAAGGTTAGGAAGTGATTCATATCCTCCCATATGAAGTTTTCTGAAAACAACGTTGTTGATACAGAAAACTCACATGTTGAAACTAAATCTTTCGTTTCTTGATATTTCTCATATTTTGAAAGCAGTTTTTAACTTTAACATTGATTCAGTACAATAAAGGGAATATCAATTAAAGAAACAAAAAAAAAACAATTATAAATATATGCAACAAATATATGCAACATACAGTGGGGTGACAAAAAGAAAAAGTTAAATTTTGAATACAATGTTAGCTTAAAATTTGGAAAAAATTCAGTGGAAGACGTGTGACTTATTTACAAAATTCAAAGGCGCTTAGGAAAGAAACAAACAAAGAAACGGAGAATTTAAAGAACATTATCAAGCGTAACAAAATTTCAGTTTCAGTGTTATCATAACTGAAAAGCCGGAATCTTATTTTTTTTTTTAAGTGATCTTCTTTTTCTTGTGGCACTACAGTCCGGGATGGACCTGAACCTCTCCAGAAAGCACGATCTTTCGCTAGCTGCCTTCAATTGCGCTCTCCAAGTTGTTTGAGGTCCTTCTCCACATGTGTGCGCCATCTTAGCCTAGTCCCCGGTTGCGTTGCCCAATGGCTCGGATTCGAAGAATTTTCGGGCCGGGGTAGTGGCGTCCGTAAGCCTTCCATGACCTAGCCCTCTTAAGCATTGTATCCGAAGGCGCTTGACCAAGCATGTTGCTGTACAGCCCATTCAGTTCGTCGTTATATCTTCTCCTCCAGACGCCATTAATGCAAACAGGACCAAACATTGTTCGCAATTCTTTTCTCTCGAAAAGACTAAGGGCTTTCTCATCCGCTTTTAGTAACGTCCAGGTTTCCGCGCCTTAGAGTAGGACTGCGTTGATCGAGCTGTTATAAAAAGCGAGCTTAGTCCTTGAGCCTTTTGAGCCCAAAGAAACAGCGATTGGGAAGAGTGATTCTGAGTTTGATTTCGGTCTAATGTTGTTGTCCTGTTTACTGCGGAGCCAAGGTAGACGAAGTCCTTGACTACCTCGAAGTTTTTGCTCCCTAGTGTGACCCTCTGTCCGAGAAGTCGATGTTGTGTGTCCTTCCTTGATGACAGCATGTACTTTGTTTTGCCCTCATTTACCGCTAGACCCATTCTGGCCGCTTCCGCTTCAACGCCAGCAAACGCCTCATTGACGGCTCGCTGTGTTCGTCCAATCACTTCAATGTCATTAGCGTAAGCTAGCAATTGAAAAGACTTCTGGAAGATCGTGCTTCTGGTGTTGACTTGTAAGTTACGCACGATCTTCTCGAGGATGAAGTTGAAGAAGTCACATAACAGTGCGTCGCCTTTTTTGACATTGACCGTCTCCTTGAGTTCGTTACCGACCTTGACAGTGCAGCGAGAGTTCTCCATCGTCATCCTACACAATCTGACGAGTTTGGTAGGAATGCCAAAACTAGACATGGCACAGTATAGCTCGTCTCTATGTACACTGTCATATGCGGCCTTAAAATCGACATATAGGTCGCGAGTGTCGATTTGCATTTCTTCAGTCTTTTCCAGGATCTGCCGTAAAGTGAAGATCTGGTCTATCGTGGAATTCCCTCGTCTGAAACCACACTGATAGAGACCTATCAGGCTATGGACAAACGGTTTCAGACGCTCACATAATACGGCAGAGAGGATCTTGTATGCGATATTCAGGAGACTAATCCCTCTGTAGTTGGCGCAGTCAAAGGGGTCTCCTTTCTTGTGGACCGGGCAAACGAAGCTGAGATTCCACTGATCGCGCATGCTTTCCTCCGAGCTTACATATGAGCTGGTGCATGCGCCCAACCAGGTCATCTCCAGCTGCTTTAAATAGCAAATACGTCTTAAAGGAACGTATTTGGCCAGATAGTCTATTAAAAAAATTTGGAAGTCTCTTATGCTTGAAGTACGAAAAGAAGAAATATTGACAAAATTTTCAGAGGAGTAACGCAGGTTATAATTATCTAGAATTATAGTTTAAACATTTCCAGCCGTTTTAAAAATTACTTTAAAATCTTTAAAACAATGAAGGCATAAAATCTTTAATTTACTATGCCACTCCAATAAGTGAGCTAGGTGAGATGTTTGAAAACTTATACGATTGTTAGCTTCTTGTGAGGTTAATAGATATTGAACGGCTGTTGGACGATATGTTCCGCCTCATGAACTTTTACCATACTGCAGTCTGCTTTGAACAAGCCCCAAACATGTAATCTTCAGTGTGCCCTTGGAACAATGGTGTTTTAACCGGTAGGTTCTTAAGTTTAAAATGTAGTAATTCCAATACTTTTTCTGGTCAATAATAACATCGAATTATTATTTAAAAATCACTATATTGAAGCATTTCGAAACACAACTATTTCCATTATTAAATAGAACATCTAAATCATGCAATGCACAGATTAAATTTTATTTCTTACGTTTGTAATAATACGAGGGTTGCCTTATATATTTCGGGATTATACAACAAAAACAAATATTAATCATCGAAAGTAGATTTATTGTTTTTCAAAATATTTCCCATTAAGATATATACACTTTTGCATGCGTTGGAACCAATTCTCGAAGTACTTTTGCCACTCTGATTGAGGTATCTCCAAAACATGCATTCTGAACGCATCAACCGCTTCTTCAGGTATCGAAAAACGTTGACCTCTCAATTTATTTTTTACGTACGGGAATAAAAAGAAGTCATTCGGTGCCATGTCAGGGCTTTACGGCAGATTACTCATCAAATCGATGTTGTTTGAGCCGACGTGTGGGAGTTCGCATTGTCGTGGTGAAGAGTGATCTGTTTTCGGCGATTGGTTTTCCTGATTTCTTGGAAGACAACTGGCAAACAAATGGTTGTGTACCACTCAGAACTGACTGTTCTGCGTTGTTCTAGTGGTACGGTTGTGACATATCCAGTTTTTCCGAAGAAACAGGCGATCATTTGAAACACGCATACAGTCGACTATTGTTTACTTTCGGGCTCATACGCGTAAATCCACGATTGATGAATCGTGGACTTACGCGTACCTGTCACGATGTCATCGACGTGTTTCGAAGCACCGAAGCATTTCTTTCGACCAATAGACACGAGCATTTTTTTGAGCGATTGACAAATTGTGTGGGATCCAACTCGATAAAATTTTTTGACGATCAAATGTTCATGCAATATTGAATGTATGCTGGTCCCACTAATGCCCAAGGTTGTCTCAATCTCACGATAGGTCACATGACGATCTTGCAATATCAGTTGGCGCACAGCATCAATGGTTTCCGGAACAACAACTGATTTTGGTCGACTCTCACGAAATTTGTCTTGGAGTGAACTACGACCTCGGTTGAATTCACTGTACCATCGATAAGCACTTTGATGGAGCTTCATCGCCAAAAATTGACTTAAGTTCATCGATTCACTGTTGGTGAGTTAATCCACGTCGAAAGTTGTAAAAAATAATCGCACGAAAATGTTCACGATTTAATTTAATTTTTGGGCGAGATGAACCTATTAAGTCACTGTAAACAACACAAATAGCGCTTGTATGTTAAAACGTTCTGAAAACGTATAACCTCAAAATTGTCAAACCTTACGATAGGGATGGCAGTTGCCAGATTGCAACACTGGGTTGCCAATCTCGAAGTTTAGATGGCAACCTATTTGGAACTTCTTTCGCCAATAAACTAAGAAACTGAAACAATCTATTGCTTACCAATCTAGAAAACACACGTAGTCCCAATGCTATACAAATGAAAATCGTTGACACTTTTTAAGAATGAAGGAGAAAAGATCGAAATTATAAACAGAATGGGAATCTGTGGGCACATCTTTTTGAGCTATAAATAGTTAACTAGAGTTACCTGTAAATAGAGATTTGCAATCGGACGCCTTAAAGGCAACGATTGTGCACTTACCCTGATTAATCCATCGGAGGAAAAATCTAGAATGGAAGAATATCGCGTACCCAACACTCAAACGAGAACTTCTTTTTCAAAAGTTTCCGTTTGCTGACGCCACTTTACGATCTCTCAAAGGCACTGAAGGTAATCGACGGACCTTCGTCTTTTCTTAGAATAAACAAGGAAAATTTATGAAAATTTATTTAAACCACTTCTCACCAAATTACAGATGACATCTCAAGGGATGTTAATAAAGCGCATTTTTATGTGGTTTTCAAATAACGTATTAAATTTTTATTTCACCTCAAAAAAACAGATTTATAACGAAGCCATTAATTTCGAACCGCATTAGTGGCGAAAATCACGATCTTTATTTATATTACAGCGCATTAAAAACCTGAAATCTCTGGAATAACTTTTAGAGTGAATCATTCACTGATTTCTCAGACCTAAGTATTTCTCATTTCCACTCATAAAATTTCGAAACTTTCAGTCAATACAATTTCTCAGAATCCAGCCGCAATTAATGTGAGGTGCGCAATCATCGTCTTTAAACTCTTTTCCACTGTCAAATGCGGTCAACCCACAAACCTTGCTTTCTTCTAATATCCTGGTCGAGCGAACAAAGGAATTCTTTGTCCTTTGTCCTCATTTCGCTCAATCTCCGCACAAGTGCAATTGCATCCAGAAATTCCCTGAACCCTTCCACAAAGCAGTTTGCTGTTGCCCAACCACCGCAACCATTTACGACGGAACGTGTCTGTGGTTGGGCGTGCATTAGTCATCTAATCCAGGCGACATGCAGACAAAACTGCTGAAACCCTTCTTGCACTACACGCGGAACGCTTCCCATGATGTGGTGAATATTCCGTGAAGTAATTTGGATTTTCCCGACTCCGTCGTCGACGGCTACGAGGACTTCGCAGGCGATGGACGAAGGGCGAAGAGCGAAGTGCGTGACTGTGCACAGACCAGACAAGGAGAACTGGCACCACGTCTCCTGTAAAATGGGGTGCAATGATAATTTTAGCACACTGGCGCCAGGGTGTCTTTGTGCAGAAAAAAAACAAAACTGCAGACATTCTCTATGTTGTGCAGGGAAACTCGAACCGGAAACGGGAGTTGCTATTAACCCTGTATGTGTTTCCACCCTAGGGGAGAGATTGCTTAATGTTTTTGCCAGTAGGCACAGAGACGAGGGCCTGAAGCAAAATTCAATTCCTTGTCGTTGGGGTTTAATACGATTCGAGCTGTTGGGGGGACGTAAATAAGTGTCGCCTACGCATTTCCCATTTCATGCTTTTCCCCGTTCAAGGAAGGGTCTTGACCCCGCCTGGTGTCCTGGGTGCTGACTGATTTCGTTTTGAAGGGAGGGAGATTTTCATTTTATTTCTGACGCTTGTGGTGGGAGTTTTATGAGCTCTTCCTCTGGGGATTGTCTTATGCAAGACTTTGGATGAACAAATCGATGCCACTCGGCACTTGCTGAAGGAAATGGATGACTGATACCTGTGAGCGGTGAATTAGAATGCAATGGGTGGCATGCGGAAGGCGCGAGAACATTGATCTGATTTCAAAATTTAAAATGATTTCATGTACCGTCTGAAGGTGTCTCTACTTGTAGCAGATAGTGCCATCCGTCATTTGCATACGTTCGCGAAGTTGGTTAGAAATCTATTTTCGAAGGCATGTTTCGCATATCTGATTTCGAGTGCCTTTCCTACACAGAAAGCAGCATAAATTAGAGCAGCTTGAGCAGGTTTAAGCATAAATTGCGGGCAGTTTTGCAATGAATCGTGAGCGCATGCAGCATGTGTAATGAGGTTCGGCTTGACTTTGACATTCATTGCTATTTCGGACCTTCAGAGGTTACTCACCAAGTGACCTTAAGCAGGGCCTTGGATTCAAAGCTATGACTGGGCAGTGAGTATTATAACCAGACTCATAAGCAGAAATATCAAGGTTCTTGATTTACATCGACTTGGGGGCAAAAGCACTTTACAAACACTGTTGACTACTTTCACTTAAGATGACGATCCGATACGCCCTATGTCTGCAAAGGGCTTTCTAATTGTATGAAAGTGATGGCTGTTTTTTCTCAAAATGTACACTTAACCCAGTTGCTCTGTAAAATACGCATACGTCGCTGCAACTAAAATTTGGGACCTCTGAGTGATAAATTAGCCTTTTCAAGAAACCACTTGTTTGCCACTTCTATGCATCTACATGCAGTCAAGTCACTAATTTAAGGAAACTCAAAAAAAGTAGCTCAGTCCACTTCTCCCAATCCGCATGCACTTCCGCTCCCTTTCCCGCTCTGTTTCGTGCATTCTTCAACGAACAATCCGTAAGGCCAACGTGTCCAATTAAAAAAAAAGGAGAAAACAATTCCTGAACAACACACCAAGCACACATCCTTCCTCTGTTACGTCACAAAAGACCTCAACACAATTGATACCAAAGGACACAGAAGGCGCCTGCACCACGCAAGAGGATATTGCATTGCATGCATGCCATTGTTCGTGTTAATTCCTTAAGTGGCCCTGAGCCGCAGGACTGTATACTAATTTGCTTGCGTAAATATTGACCCCTCTGCTGGGAGATTTAAAACTAGTCTCTCCTCTCAGCCTTCACTCATGCAAATATCTTCACTCCCCCGCACCACGTTCGACTTGAGTGCGTTCGATCGGGCAAGACAACTGTAATCGAATTCAAACTTGCCACACGCGTTGTGGGAATCCTTTCTTCGCTTACACATGTGGGCGACAACTTCCGAAACTCGTGGATCGATGAACTCAACGGAGGAGGGGCGAACGGAAAAGTTTTCACTTCCCCAAAGATCTATGTACAAGCCCCCACCGCATTAAAAACAAATCTTATGGACCCTGCTCCATTTTGGGGTTAAAGACCCCAATCGGTTGCCAATCAACGTGAGCGGCGCGTCGCGGGGCATAAAGCACGTCGCCGCCGTCCCACGCCGAAGTTGTTTCATTCCGCTTCTTGGGCTCACACCCCCCACTGGTGGCCACTAAAAATAGTTTCCCCTCCCAGGAGTGCTTCTCTGGAATCTGCACAAAGAGCGCGCTGCTCCAGCTCCGCCGCAGCCAATTCACTGATTTCGTGATGATTCCGCAGCGTCGTCGTCAGCACAAACAACACCGCAAGTTGGTCACTTAACCTGGCCACAACTCATGGAGTGGTCGGCGAGGCTATTTTTAGCCACCAAGTGATGCGACTCCGGTTCGAGGAGGTGAGCTCCTTGGGTGCAAACAACAGAAGCGATTGGCCTCCGACTGCGGTGGGCCGCGTACGACTTTAACCCGATTCTCCGGAGATAGATTGACGTCGGTTGCGCCCGATGCATTTCACAATTTGGCCTCACCTCGGCGGGGCTCTATTTTTAGACCGTTTTAGAGTCCTTAGCGTGTCTTAATTTCCCTTCTTTTCGAGCGTTCCAAGATAATTACCAATGCACGGGAATGGCATGCATGCGCCACGTCTACTCACGTAGGTTGTAATTAATTGCCCGAAGTGCTCTTAGGTTTCATCACGCATGCAACTGGTGCAATTATGCAGAACGCTTCAGGCGCGGAGCTGTATCTAGAACACGGTGTACTTCGTGTGTGCACACATCAATCATTGTCTCCCGGCCGGGAGGGGGCTGTAAGCTGGCTTTAACGAGTGAATCACCATCTCCAGGTGTGTGAGGGGGAGCGACGTTCGTGTTTCAGGTCAATGACTTGACAGCCTAGTTTGGAGCGAAACGAGTGCACTGCAGAGGTTGGAGGTGCGCCGCGGCACCGCTGCAGCCGGTGCACTCCTGTCGAAGCAGTTAAAAATAGAAGTTTATTTATGGCTTTCGTTAGAATGCGAAACTTTGACTCCGCATTTGAAACGGACCGACTGAGTCTTCGGGTTGAGCACTCCAGAAATGCGATGGCTGTGTAAACGACGAAGACATCTGCGGCGCGCCTCCTGCCGGGGAATCTCTTTGAAGGATGTTTATTTTGAGGTCAACAAAGAACTGCATTTGGAGTTGGGCACGTAAGCGAAATGTAAACAAAGGAACTCTCGCTCGCTCGGGACGACTGACATGAATGACAGAAATGAGGATTTACCAGAAGAGAGTATTTCTTTCTTCTGGGAGACGGTTGAGGGTCGAGACAGGTTTGCTTGGTGTGGACTAGATCGGGTGGGCGTGGGGTGCTGATGTGTTGTGTGAATGAAAATGGATTTCATAACGCAGTCCTTTTAAGTGTGCGCATTAGATGTTTTCTAATTAAGGGGGATGTACTTTTTAATTGAATGCGTTTCTAGCTTGGCTTCCTTTGCTTTCCAAGTTGGTTGACAATCGCGGTCAAATAGAATTTGAAGAGCCTATAAGTTGAAAGAAATGCAGTAGACTCAGTGAAAGTGCAAAACCAAAGACATGCAGGATTAGCTTGGATGTCGTTGATATTATTTTGGAAAAATAGGTGATATGACTTCTGGGGATAAATAACTTTAAGCCAAAAATTGCATCAGTCATCTTAGGGTCTTTTTTAATAATAATTGTATGACACGACAGTCCACAGGGGGACTAGGGCCAAGCTTATCCATCAACTACTCATATTGTGCGCCCTTCTGTTCTTTAACGAGCATAAGGCACCCACAGTTTTTTGCCGTCTCAGGACAGCAAAGTTTGAGAAGCTGTTTCCTAGACTGTATTACTCTTTTAGTGCTGTCAGTAGCTTGAAACAGGTGGTGCCGTGAAAAATTCGAAAAATTCAGCCGGAATTTGAACCTGGACCTTTGGTGTGTAAGTGTCGCATTCTTCTCACTACGCCACGGCGGCGTAGTTCCTTGTTATTAAGTTTATAACTTACAACAGCTTTCTTTAGATTGCAATAGCTCCTTTTAAAATATCCAAACGTCGCATTGTAGTTGTACCTTTAAGACAGTGCTATCTGTTATTCAAAAAGTTGCAGGAGTTTTAGTAGTTGATGGACAATTTAAGCACATCCACACCTTTTTGTCAACGAGGTTACTGCTTCTTAAGTTATAAAAATAATAAAAAAGAATAAAAACGGTTCTTAAGTCGTTTCGCTTCCAACATTTTATGCGCTGTTTTCAGTTCCAACAATGTTTACAACACTTTGGCAACTATTGTCCACTATGAGCTCTATGACTCTGACTTTTGAGATTTTTGAACCATTTCAAGTGACCCCAGGGAACAAACGGCTTGGCAGTGAAATGATTTTAAGTGGTCTAAGTATACGCCGGCATTTCATCGGCCGAAATTAGCTTGAAATTCAATTCCTCCATAAAAGCTTGTCCTTAAATATTGGAAGCACACTTTGTGCTTAGTGTTTTTAATTTTCTTTTTCTAGAAAGAACGTAAGAAAAACTCCTGTAAAATACTGTCCTTCCGAAGCGACTGCTTTTTACCATCTCTCTGGTAATCTTTCGACTACCAAGAGTCCTCTCTGCCATCGATTTAATCATTGAGCCATCCTTCCATTTTTTAAAAGGCCTAAACCGATGACACCCAAATTGTTGTACAACCATCGAAAAAGAGAATAGTCGGAAGGAGCAAAGTCTGGAGAACACGTAGGATAAGACCACCCATTTCATTCGTTCCAAGTACTTTTTTAGGCCCAGGTCCACGCCGGACTGTAGCGCCACAAGAAGAAGAATAATAAGAAGAAGAATAAGAATAAGAAGAAGAAAAAGAAAAAAAAGAGGAAGAAGAAGAAGAAGAAGAAGAAGAAGAAGAAGAAGAAGAAGAAGAAGAAGAAGAAGAAGAAGAAGAAGAAGAAGAAGAAGAAGAAGAAGAAGAAGAAGAAGACGAAGAAGAAGAAGAAGAAGAAAAAGAAGAAGAAGAAGCAGTACTTTTTGACAGCTACAGTCACGTAAGGCCGAGCGTTATCATGTTGCAAAATCACTTTGTCATGCCTTTCGGTCGTTTCTGGCCATTTTGCACGCATTGCGCGACTCATTCAGCGTCAGCGTACAGCACAATGGTCTGGTACCACAATATGCAGAGCATACACTTTAAACCGTGTCTATTTTGCTCTGGCATCGATGTGGAAGATCATAGAACGGGAGCACCAGGCTTTGCATAGTTTTTTCTCTTCTTGAAGGTTTCGTAGTGTATCTACTTTTTATTTCGTCACTGCCTTGGGAAAAATTGACGTCTTTCAAAAAGCAGTTTCGATGTGAAAAATCGCCTTTCGGTGTCTCTCGGTTTCAACTCGTACAGCACCCAATTTTGCAGCTTTCGAAAAAATACAAATTTCTATGGAGTCACTTTCAACAATTCTGCGAATCTTACGTTTGGAAAGAATCTTGGTCCACTAAAGCCTTTAGATCCACATCCACTAACTATTCGGGGTGGCCAGGGCACTTCTTGTATTCGACGCTTGAATAACTACTTTTGAAGCCACGACACCACTCTCTGCAAGATTTATCGTTCGCAGTACATTCACCATACATTTTCACAGGCATTCCATTCCATTCCAACTTCGGCTGTACTTTCCTTCCAATTGAAACAGAAATCAAGACATCACTTCATTGTATTTGAGGAAAATTCAGACATCTTTGAGTCAGCAGGAAACAATGTTGTTGTCTGAAACGACGACGCTGATCCTCATTCGTCATTGCTGAAAAGTCTCACATCACTTCCCATTCCAATGAAGCAGGTCATCCATTACAAGATCACTCAAAACTTGCATGTGGCGCCATCTTTAATAAATGAATTGAGTTATTTGTACCTCCAGTTTATTACTTTTTATAAATTAATATCAAGAGCACACCCCCCGCAGGGCATATCAAAGCCTTGAGACACACAACTGTCATTAGCTGCAAAAATAAAAGGATGTGAAGTGAAATAATTACTGAAGCCCACGCTGTAGACATAAATCCCCCAATTTCGGAGGTGGCTGCAGTATCACCACAACGCCGCTGAAGGCCATCCTGGCTTGTGCGTAAGCAACAATCAATGTTAATTCCAAGAAAGAAAGAAATCAACTTCAAGTCACATGCGGCTCGTCGCAATTGTCAGTTGAAATTAACGTTTTCTCTGTCATCCCCCCATTCCTATCTGTTAAATTAGTCGCCAATCTTCCAATTCACTGCATTTAATTAGGCGGACTATGGCCACCAGCAGTGATAAAGATACAAAGTGTGAGCCACATGATACACCAGCCAGAGCGCGGATGAGATAAGATACTCCGCCCCTGCTCGCAAAATGGTGACAATACCTACGTGTGCGTGTGTATGTGTGCTGTGCCAGCTATCATAAATATTGTATCTTAATTACTGCAGCAGCATTAGGGCGAGGGAAGTCGGGCATGTGGCACAGAAATGTGTCTGGGATACAAATCGCTCAACCATTTGATCGATTGATTTGCATCGCCGCGACACCCTGCAATCACGATCGGTATCGGCGACTGCTACAACCTATAAATACGTCATGAAGTCGCCGATGGTACGTCGAAAAGACTTATCGTGCATATCTGCCACATTGATTCGAGTCGTTCAGATACAGTGAGTCACAAATCGCGCAGGAATGGCACGCACATACATACTGCTGGCAATTCCATGACGTGTTGACGGGCTGGCCGGGTATCTTATCGCCTAGTGGGAGTTCAAGTAAATATACTGCCGCAGGTCTCGCCGATCTTAAGTTACACTCTAAACGTCTCAGTGCTCGGTAGGCTTTCGAAACTCTTTCTCTCTCATCGCCTGATACGCGTCGTGCCCAAAACCGTGTGACTAACGATGTTTTCGTTTTGTTTTGTGTGTGTTTCAGAATCACCAAGGATACTCATAGCAATTGGACTTAAATCTCATATCAACGTATAAAAGGATAACTACAAGAAAAACAGTTGAAACTAGTGCGCAGAGGAAAAGAGGAAAAATGATTGTAGACAAAACGGAAAATGTCAGCGAGCACGCTTGGACAAAGCTCCTCGACGAAAAGGATACAAACGGTGCTGTGATTGTTAAGTTAGCAAACGATACAGATAGTAGTCCCAAAGAGAGTCCATTGTCGATGGACCCGCCACAGACAAATCGTAAAGAATCAATATTAGGAACATTCCATAGGCATTTAAGGATGTCGCTGAAGGCAGTTAGTGAATCTCCAGGGCCAATTACAAGGTGAGTCTTTGAGAATTTTCGATTGTGCAGTTTTTGTTTTTCTCTTTTCAGCGGTTGTGTTGTATTGGGAACTTTCAAAGAGGGAATAGAGGGGTGCTTTGAGTTTCTTATGAAATTTATTGCACGCCGGTGACAAATTTGTGGAAAATGAGGAGTGAAGTGCACTTTGCCGACGGAGGCATGCGCTTGAGGCCTGGCCTTTATTTGCTCAATGAGTAAAATTAAAGCTATTTGTGACTTAAAGGTGTGACAAAGGCAACTGCAATTTTCAGAAAATTTTGGGAGGTCTAGAGAGAGTTTTTGTTGAAAGTCGTTTCAACCTATAGCAGCTCAACTGTTTAAAATGTTGCGATAAGGTAACGTAAATGTTGTTGACATTAAACAGTTCGCGATATAACACTTCGATTCAAGGAAAACTGACCAACATATTCTGGCCAGGAGGTCTTAGTTGAAATCAAAAATAAAAATCTTTCTTTGAAGTCGATTTCAATGAAGAAACTTCCTTTCTGGGAACCTTCATATGGTTTTCACTTTGTGGGCTATTACTGAAAAAACTTGTCCAAACAATTTGCAGTGTCATTTCCTTTCTCCGTAAGAGCTTTTTCAATTACCAAATGGAACGGTTGTCGGACAGTGGAGGGCCAGGGCTTTACGATCAAAACTCTTCAAGAGTGCTCGTCCATGTAGACAGAAGTGTGTGGTCGAGTTCATGCAGTTGGTCATGGTGGAGGACAACTCGCTTACGTTATATGAGTAACATCTACTGTTTGACTCAAGAGACTTTTGATTCCTAAAGGAGCGAGTGAAAGAGTGTTGTCTTTTATTTCAAATGTCAAAATGAGATCTCTAGGCAAGATGGTGGTTCGTGCTTTCTGCTTCTAATTACTAAAAGGGCAACAATTGACTCAAGACTCAACATTTTGCAGTTTGTCTGCAACTGGTAAGGTGGAAATAGATCGGTTATTCGAAATCTCGTTTTTCATCCCGGATCTGTAGCTAAGTCGAAGAGTAGATATAGAATTATAGATAGGCAATTTTAATTTTCTCCGGGAATTCACATTGCTCCAGAGACTTATTTAGCAGTTGTGCAACAACTACTCGCGTTGTCCTTAAGGTATTTGGCCCTTATGTTATCTACCCCGGTAGACTTGTTTTTGTTAATTTTTCTTAAGGTGTTTGATTGAGAAACAGCAGTCTGACAGTCCTTATCATTGAACACAATCGCAGAAATTGGAGGAGGCATTGCAAAACACTTATTTTAACCGACTACACATTTCTATTTGAAAAGTAGCAAACATGTCGTGAAACATAGCGCTCTGATCAGGCGACAAAGTTTCTTGTTTTTTCGTCCGAACTTTTTGATCTTGCCTCATGGCGAGGACGACGTTGAGAAATGTTCAGGGAGTGACAGTTTTAAGTTGAGAATACGATGAAAAGTTAGAATGAACGGGGGCAGTGTACACGAATTTTTGATAAGAACTTATGACTCGAGTAAAATTTCGATGACTATGAGTTAAAAGAAAAGAACTCCGTTTGCTCGAGTATTTTGTCGTCTGTGTCAAAAATTGGCAATTGAACACTTATTTTGATCGACTACACATTTCTATTTGAAAAGTAGCAAACATAAGAAGTCAATATAATAATAAGATAGCGCGACGGTCAAAAGGGGACCAATGCCTAGCTTGAGTATCGAGTACTCGTTTTGTGCGCTCTACTGTTTTCTCACGAGTAGAAGGGACCTACAGGTTTTTGCCGAATCCGATCGGCAAAGTGTGAAAAGCTTTTTCTTAGACAGCGAGTGTAGTCAACAGTTAGAAAGTGGTGCCGTTAAAAAATTCAAGGTATTCAGCCCATAATCGGACGTGTGAGCGTTTCACTCTACCCACTACTCCACGATGGCTACAAGAAATCAATATACAAACGTTTATTTCTTACTTTCGTCTCCAACCACTCTCTTCCCTTATTTTCATCCGGTAGTTCCATTCACATTGTCGATAATCATTTTTGCAAAAAGTGTTTGAATTCAATGCCAACTACAGTTTGAATTAACAATTTAAATTTAAACAGAAAAATACTTGAGATGATGGCCTACTTCATTATGGGTGTGTTCGTACTCGAGACAAACAACGTACAAAGCAGCATAAACTAACCCAAAGTCTGCTCCCGTACACCGGAAAAATGGGTTTTACGTGAAATGAGCGCTCTCTCGAGAGAGTATGGGTGTGTTCTCGTACTCGAAACAAACAAAAGAGTACAAAACAACACAAACTAACACAAATTCTGTTCCCGTACACCGGAAAAATGGTTTTTACGTAAAATGAGCGGTCTCTCGAGAGAGTAAAACATTTTCCCACCCTGCCTTTTTTTAACACAATCAATTTTTGTGGGTAGGTTGTTGGGTTTCTGTCAAATTAATTGGTGTGAGTACAAAGATAAGTTAGCATTGACCCATTATCTCTGTATATGTGCCTCAAATTTTGCTGTTGTTTTTGTTTTCTGTAGCAAAACAGTGAAATTGAATTTCTTTATGACATACTTTGCACAATAAGTGTATATGCTTTTTTGTACTTTGCCTCTTTCTGAGAGGGATTTACCCCCACTCCTTCACAATGACATTCTTCAGAAATTGGTACAGAAAGTACTGGAACACACCTTATATGCGTTCGCCGCCCACAGTCAGAATGTCAATGTTTAACGCTATTCGACAAGTCGCATGACCTGTTGGCTTTCATTTCATCCCTTCCTCAAATTTTGACATTTTCTGACAGTTTTAAGTTCGGTGACAGTTTTGATTTCGGTGACACTTTTGAATTCTTCGAAAGCTTAATGTCTGTCTGTAGTAAATCCAAGAGAGCAACCTGTCATCTGATATCAGTACCTTGACCCGATTCAATTTCTGATGCCACGTCCAAACATCTTACTTTGTCGTTCGTTCCCTCAGCTTTGATTGATTGTTTTACTTCCGATTGAGCATTAAGTACTCCGACCGATCAATCAACATGATCGGCAAATTGCTTTTGCCCGTGAAGTTCAAGTTTACATTCCAGACGGCTCCTGTTCAATCAATCAATCAACTTCTTCCGAATTTTTCATATCATTCGCGCAGAGACAGAAAACAAAAAAATTGCCTGATCGTTGTACTTCGTGAGATCGGCTCCTTACTTCGAGATTCGAGTTCAGTGGACTGCAGTGTAAACAAGCTGTCTCACCTGTCATTTCTCCCGAATGAGTGCGTTTTTTTGTGAATTTTGTGAGGGTGATTTAAACAAATGAACTTTGTCTCTCGGTTAAACTTTTCCCATTTTCCCCTAAATGTCATCGATTTGGAATGGTTTTCTACGGAAATCTAATTTTCTTATGCAAATTGTGTCTTTGTGGTCGTGGTGTCAAACTCTCCCCCCTTCACTTGTCTGTCGAAGTGTCTTCTATTTGTTTATTGCTTTGCTTCATACATTGTAAGTTATTGCGTTTTGATCCGCAACGCAACTAATTTGTCTGACCAGCAGCAATCATTCAGGCTTTCATGTGATGGACACTTTACTTTAGTTTACAGAGCGGTGGTCGCTGTTGTTGTCAGGAAAATATTTTCGGTTTAAATTATCCGATAATTTGAGGTGGATTTATGGATTAATTTGGCGCGAGTTCAGAGGGGCGCAGATTTCCAATAATCTGACGTCAAAACGATTCTGAATGCAGACTGAACCCCATTTTGCTGTCAATCAAGAAGTAAATTTAGAAACACGGGTCGTGTTGCTGCCGCACGTGTTGGTTGATTTTCGCGTATATGGTGATTCTGTGGGCTCAGTTGAGGAGTTGTCGACATCAAAATGGGATTGGCCAGGAAGAGGGTATCCTTAACGATAATTCATGGCTGAGAAAGAGCCTCATTGCTGATCAGTATGTTTTGTAGGGAAAAATGTATCTTCCATCGATGGTGATTTTAGCTACACCCCCTATTAGGGACTAAACAATTCTTTGCTTCCATGTTTAATTTTTTTAAGAAGTCGACTCTGCTGCAACTTACTGACACGTGTTTGAATTTCCTCAAACATCGATCCGCTAAATGTCTGATGCAACGAATAAAACAGTTGTCCTCCTTCAAGGGTTGATGGGGTCCCTCTAATTTTGAATTTGAATAAATGCTTCCCCAACGCTTATGCGCATATCCGTTTTGAAATGGGTCATAACTTGAAAGCCTTAATCTACCCTACAGGTTCCGTCATACGTCTCAACGTGTGTAGCGCATTCGCGTTCAAAATGAAAAGGAAATTCAGTAAAATTTAGTACAAGCTGTGTAGGAGCAGTGCCAAGTGTGTGCGGTACTAGCAACCCCGTGAAGGACATCCGTCTAAATTTAGACCCCCTTTTTCAAGTGCTTCGCGGAAACTTGTAGAAATCACCCCAACGGCAAGAGTATCCCTTTTACAACCCAATGTGCACAGAATAAAAACAGAAATGCATAAATTTCCCTTTCTCAAGGACAGAATTGCAAGAAATTTTGCACAGTCCTGCAGAAGGTCACCAATATTCCAATCGCATGCACCCTGCCCACTCCTTCATAAAAACTTAGAAAATAGACATTCCCCTCGCGAGCAATAAACGTTAATTGGCAGCAATTATGAGTCCCCGGTGCTGATTACCCAAAGCTTCAATTAATTGCTGATTACAGACGTTTAATAAGGTGTGCCTTGCTGCCTCAAGTGGGGGCACAAACTGGCCCAATAAAACCATCATATCTCCAGACCCGCGCAGTGTCTGTGACAATAAAGCGAAAAGTTTCACGTGAAAAAAATCTCATCTAACTCGAGCGTATATGAATGAATTTTTTATATTTCCCCTGGCAGCTGTAAACAGATGAATTATGTTTATCGGGATTTATGGCCGTTCGCATGAGGGGCGGCAGCACTTTCTCCCTCCAAATTATTCGAAATGTGAAATAAGCCGTGAGATGCGTTGCGATTTTCAGTGGAATGCTAAAAATAGGACATTTTACGAGCGTTTTCCGGAGCAGCCATATGTGGGGCGATTTGAGTGCATGCCATCTGTCGTGAAACATGGCGCTCTGATCAGGCGACAAAGTTTCTTGTTTTTTCATCTGAACATCTTGATCTTGCTTCATGGCGAGGACGACGTTGAGAAATGTTCAGGGAGTGACAGCTTTAAGTTGAGAATACGATGAAAAGTTGGAATGAACGGGGGAAGTGTACACGAATTTTTGATGAAGGACTTATGACTCGAGGAACAATTCGATGGCTTTGAGTTAAAAGTTGTCGTTTACGTCCAAAATTGTTCTATTGTTGTGGGGTAACGAGGTGTTAACGCGTTGCTAGGGATATGCAGAATAGACACAGCCTATTCAAAAACGAATATCCGATGCAAGCGGGAATGTATGGATGATATGTGAAAAGGTTGGTCTGTCTCTGTGTCAGATGTTCGCTCATCACCCAACTTCTTTATCTTCTTCTTTGTGTGGTGCTACAATCCCGGACGGATCTCGGCAACAACCAACATGCCTCTCCAGCCACTTCAGTCTATCGCCCGCTGGCTTTAGTTGCACATTCCAAGTTGGTTAAGGTCTATCTCCAATTTCGTGCACCATCTCAGCCCAGGCCGCCCTCTGCTGCGATGTCCCAATGGCTCGGATTCGAGGAATTTTCGAGCTGCAGTGGTGTCCGTGCGCTCTACATGGCCCAGACATCTTAAGCGATGTATCCCACTAATCTTGAAAGGCGCATAACGCCGTACAGCTCTTACGCCTCATTGACGTTGACTCGCTGTGCTCGCCTAATCACGCTAAGTAGTTGGCATGAGCCAGTAATTGAGCAGACTTTTGGATGTTCGTGCATCTGGTGCTTGTTTGTCAGTCACGCAGGATTTTCTTTGAATAACGCGACAGTGCACCTTCTTCTTCTTCTTGTGGCGCTACAGCCAGGGGTGGACCAGGGTCTGAACCAACATGCCTCTCCAGCCAGCACGATCTTTCGCCAGCTGCCACCAGTTGCGTACTCCAAGTTGGTTGAGGTCCTTCTCCACTTGTGTGCGCCACCTTAGCCTAGGCCGTCCTCTGTTGGGTTGTCCCAATGGCTCAAAATCGAAGACTTTTCGGGCCCGAGCAGTGGTGTCCATACGTTCTACATGGCTTAGTCATCTTAAGAGTTGTATCCATAGACGCTTGACCAGGCGCATGTCGCTGTACAGCCCATAGAGTCCGTCGTTAAGTCTTCTCCTTCAGATGCCATCAACGCAAAGAGGACCAAAAATCGAACGCAAAACTTTTCTTTCGAAAAGACTAAGGGCTTCCTCATCCGCCTTTGCTAACGTCTAAGATTCCGCGCCATATAGTAGAACGGGGATGATCAAGCTGTTATATAAAGCGAGCTTAGTCCTTCGAGAGAGCCCAAAGAAACAGCGATTGGCAATAGTGATTCTGCGTTTGATTTCGCTACTGGTGTTGTTGTCCCTATTTACCGCGGAGCCGAGATAGGCGAAGTCCTTGACTACTTCGAAGTTTCTGCTGCCTAGTGTGACGGTCCGTCCGAGACGTCGATGTTGTTTGTCCTTCCTTGATGACAGCATGTACTTCGTTTTGCCCTCATTTACCGCCAGACCCATTTTAGCCGCTTCCGCTTCAATGCCAGCAAACGCCTCATTGACTGCTCGCTGTGTTCGTCCAATCACGTCAATGTCATCAGCCTAAGCTGGCAATTGAACTGACTTCTTGTAGATCGTGCCTCTGGTGTTGACTCGTGAGTTACGCACGATCTTCTCGAGGATGATGTTGAAGAAATCACATGACAGTGCGTCGCCTTGTCTAAAACCTTTTTTGACATTGACCGTCTCCTTGAGTTCGTTACCGACCTTGACGGAGCAGCGAGAGTTCTCTATCGTCATCCTACACAATATGACGAGTTTGTTAGAATTCCAAGCCTAGACATGGTACTGTATAGCTCGTCTCTATGCACACAGTCATATAACAATAATAATAATAATAACTTTTTGGCGCGACAGTCAACAGAGGGACCAGGGCCTATCTTGCTCAGCAACTACTCGTGTTGTGCGCGCTACTGTTCTCGCACGAATAGAAGGGATCTACAGTTTTTTGCCGACTCCGAACGGCGAAATTTGAGAAGCTTTCTTAGACAGTTATTACTTTTTGAGTATTGTCAGCAACTCGAAAGAGGTGGTGCTGTGAAAAATTCGTGTTAATCTGGGAATCGAACCTAGACCCTTCGGCGTGTGAGCGTCGCACTCTACCCATTACGCTACGGCAGCCGCACTCTTTTGCGGCCTTAAAATCGACGAATGGGTGGTGAGTGTCGATTTGCACATCTTGGGTCTTTTCCAATATCTGCCGTAATGTAAAGATCTGGTCTATTGTGGACTTCCCTGGTTTGAGATCACATTGACAGGGACGTTATGGACAAACGGTTTCAGACGCTCGCAGAATACGGCAGAGAGGATCTTGTATGCGATTGGCGCAGTCAAAGGGGTCTCCCTCCTTGTGGACCGGGCAAACGACGCTGAGATTCCTCTGGCGTGCTTTCTTCCGACCATATCTAACAGAATAGCTGGTGCATGCACCCAAACAGATCATCTCCAGCTTCTTCAAATAGGTCTGCGGATAGCCTGTCCGCTAGAGCAGCTTAGCTCGGTTTCAGTGTACATATTGCTTTCTTGACCTCGTCTAAGTCGGGGACATGGAATTCTTGTCCATCGTCCAAGTTGAGTGGAACATTCTGCCTAACAGCTGGTTCTGAACCATCTTCGTCGTTTAGATGCTGCAGAAATTATTTTCCAGATTCCAGCAGAAATGAACAGTTTTCCAGATAACAGTAAAATGAAACTCTTGAGGAGAAGTATTGACGCCCGAGAGTGGTGAAAAAAATTTGAACGTTAAAGCAGCATTCAGTCTGTGAAAGACGTGCGTCAATTCTTTAGCATATGACCTCAAAACCTGTGCACGAAAACCGTCTGAGCTAATTAAATGCCATATGTGGTGAGAGGACAAAATGCTCCAGCTTACACCGAAATTCACATTCATCCTACATGCCAATATCCCCCGACTGTCCAAAAAATGTAAACAAGCAAACCACTGGTCTTGACACAATTTCTTCCTTAAATCCATTTCGAAAAACGATTTTTCAACCTTACGCTCTGAATAAACACAAGTGCCCATAAAACGAATGGGACTACCAGAAGAACCCGTACAACAAGTCGCTTTGCCATGTCCAAATGCTGTGTCGCCTTGCGCCCGAAAATCCACCTAATTGATAATTAAATCCAATTAATTGGAGAAGTAGGAAAAGCCATATCTCACCCATGGTGTCGGCTCAATTTTGACGCAAGTGTTGGCCTTAACCTTCGATCGCCGTCGTGTCGAGACATTGATTCCATGGGCGTGCTGAAAGATATTTTAAAAGCCAGCCAGTTGACTCCCCCTGTCGAAGTTGAACGTCTGTTCTTGATGCGACAGCTTGTTGCACGATTAAATCATCATAAATACTTGAATGCCGGCAGGCCAAACGCCCACACATGGGGGCATGTAAAACGTCGTGATCTTACAATTCGATTTCACACCTTTTTCCTTTTTGATCTCATTTTCCATTTTCTTCAAATTGCCGTTGCCGCGCTCAGTGCGCCACGAATGGGTGGGAAAAAAGTTGGCAAGCGGCAAAAGAAAAATTCCCACTGGCCCGCTGCCAGCGGTCACTTTTGCTTGATTGCATTTCATGCAACGGGTGTGCAGTTGCGAGAAATTATTCTCTCCCTCTCTCTCTACCCTGTTGGGAATTGGCCCGTTCGGGTTATAGGGAGGGCCTCTTCGGAAATTTGAAAAATAGATGTTTAATGAGCAGCAAATTTATTGGCTGCAAGTCTATCTATCCATTTTTGGGAGACACGTCTGCTCTGACTGGACGGGGTTTGGTGTTTTGAATTGAATTCAAGCAAACGTCGCAAGTCAGACAACAATCTTATCTTCGCAAGAAATGGGGACAGCATATGCTTCTACTGTCTGACCTCTAAGTAGGTCATCAGCGGAGGCTGCGATTATTTCATTATCAAATTAAGACCCTTCGGCGAGCGGTGATCGAGCCACGATCAGCACAAAAGATCGCGAAAGTGGCTTCCACGGGCACTGGAGGCTGAAAAATTCCAGACGCCACCGCAATTAGCTGCCGCCGTTTGCGTGCTCTGTGTGTGGATGCGGCAGACTTCTTTGCGAGCGTGCCGATTACTGCGGCAATTATAAACAATTTTCGCAAGTCTGCGACAGTGGTGTGTGCCTCTCCTCACTGTCACTCGGAGACAGGGGCTGACGCCTCTGGACGGATGATCTGATCTTGAGCTGAGACACTTAACTGCCTAAACGTGTTGTTCATTGTGCTCTGCCGGGGGGAGAAATGACGGCGAGAGCACAGTGACAGCTTTGCATATGACCGCAATGCATTGATCTTAATTCCATTACGACGCACGGTATAAATGGCCTGTAGTGGCCGGGCCGGTGACTCCGTGGGGGATGACAATTAGAAATGATTTCCCTTAATCACATTAAGTGTATTCAATGGAGGCTCAGTGACGGACACACGCGCAGTGGACGGGAATTTAGTCTTTCTTGTCAAGACAGCCCATTGTTGGATTGATGTGCCCGTGCATTGTTTGGTTGTATTTGAATTCCGGTCGTAAGATTGTAAATGATCGCGGAAATCTAAATAAGCGAGTTAGATTAATCTACATATTGTGTGTACATCGGTTCAGTTTGAAAAGGAAGGGCAATCGCAATAGGAAACCGAATGAAGTTTGCGCTCAAATGTCGACCGATAGTTCGTGGATCGTTCAGTTTTTTCAAGTCGAACTTGAAGCAGTGTAAGCGCAAGTACATGGATACGTTTTTAACTCCTTCCAAAAATAGTGCGCAGTGTTCTTTAAATGTGGAAACGTGCAAATTGTTTGTGAATTTTAATTCAATGTGAAGCGTGGCAAAGGTTCTGTCTGTTGCCTCAAGTGTCGCCACAAAATTCCACCCAAGGTCGCTCCTTAATTGCTCCTCTGTCCCAATTCTTATGTCTACCGGAAGCAACAACCGTTGACAAAGTTTTCGTATCATCACCACTTGTCATTGACAAACATTCCCCAGTCTCCACTTAACACAAAAATGGAGCGGGGACACTAACCGGAATATGGGAATTTGTGTGACAAGTTAAAAGGCGCGAATCGCCGTTGTTAATGGATGTGTTTGTGTGTCGCCCGAAGGATAATTTGCATGAATCTTCGGAGGAGTCTCTCTTCTGCGACTTACAAGGAGGCCAATAATAAATTTTGGCATGATATAATGTCGTAGGTCAACAGGGACAGTTAAATGTGTCAAGTTCATTCACTTTGATGAACTGCGAGGCAGTGATGATTGAAAGGGCTTGTCAAGCTCTTCTGGCATGCCGAGAGGATGGTAAGGGGAATGTTAATGAGAGTCTGTTTGGTCTAGGGATCTGGTGGACCATAGGTCAAACGAAATGGCGTCTTAGAATTCTTGCGTGAAAACAAATTTTATTTTTGTCTTGGTGTGAAGCATGACGGTGTTCGAGAAATTGGTATTTTGGTGTGTACTGCTGGTGACTGTCGATACGTCCATGCTTATAACGGTGGTGGGGTTTTGTACTTTTCCCGTGAAGAATTTACCTCGTCGCATTTCTCGTGGTCATGCCTTGCCTTACTAAGCGCCGTTTTTGTGAGTATGATGGAAAATGATAATGTCCTATTTCGGCCTCTATTCCTGATCTGACACCGTCACCCGTAGTTCCTTTCAATGCCGGTCAAGTGCTTAAGGGTTTTTGACGTGTTTTCAATAAATGAGAAAATTTGGTTCGTCAACACTGGTTCTTTGTTATCACTTTCTTAGAAAACAAAAATGATGCAAATAGATAAATGAATTGCAAAGAAAACATATTGGACTACTCCAACTATCCTGAGGCATTCCAGTGAGTGCCCGCCATCTCCTTTCCTTCTCTTTCTTATTTAAGAGCCAATGTTTGGTATTTTTTCGACTGCTTTTTATTTACTAAGGACACGTCTTGAACGTGAAGGGATCGTTCATAAGTTTCAATTTTTGATAGTTAAGTGGTCAAGTGGCGAGCAGTTTAGGGCGATTCTGGTAAAGATGCTGAATAAGGACGACACGGCTCTTCTTCTGTTCAGCTTTACCCTTTTTGAACTTCCTTTTTTCCACTGTTTTGTGGCATGTTTTTTGACAACTCCAATATACCCTCTAATGGGACACGCAAACAAAACAGAACACATATTTTAAGGGTGTTTGGTTATGTGTCTATTTAGTGCTGAAATGGTTTTCTGTTTAAAAGCTGATGTTTGGAATGTTTTAAACTCCAAACTCCAGTCAGAATAACTGACACGTTTGTGTACTGAGGTCTTCCTTTACGAGAACATTTCCGTTGGTTTCGTTGAATGGTTCAGATTCGTTTCAGACCATCGTTATGCTGTTTATTTGTACGCTCCTTCAGAGCCACCCAGCCTTAAGAGTTCGTCTTTGCCTCCAGATGACAATCCAAAGGCCGATTAACCAGTTTTGAAAACGAAAATTCGACGATATTGGCATAAAGCACGGTGCCACATACCGGGTTAACCAATACAAACAGCACGGAATGACGAATGGACAAGACTTCAGGGTTATCGACGCTCAAATATGTAGTTACCAATGCTGTTTGCTGAGCAGAAAAAACGATATAGGAGCGCATCAGTTACCAGTTATTTGTGTAGAGGAGGGAAAGGGTGGAGCTGTTGTACTCCTTTTTTTTTTATCAAATAACACTTTTTCTATCGTTAAGTGCTCAAAATTAATATAGAAGCTTGGTATACTGTTTATGACTAGAAGAAATATGCACCTCATTTTTTGACTTTCTAAGATTTTTCTATGTGTTCTTAATAATTCAGTCAACTGCATAGAATCTAAATCCAGTTGACAGCTTAACTGCCGACTATCTTGGTCTTCTTGCTCGAAAGTGCTTCTTCAAAACATCAACGGCTGAAGACATAATTTATAGCAAAATGTAGCACAAAATGATTTTTGGTCCTGTTTGCGTTGATGGCATCTGGAGGAGAACCACGAACTGTATGAGCTGTACGGCGGCATGAGCCTAGTCAAGCGTCTACGGATACAAAGCTTAAGGTGTCTAGGCCATGTAGAGCGAATGGACAACACTGCTCACAACGCAACAGAGAACGTCCTAGACTGAGATGACGCACACAAGTGGAAAATGATCTCAACCAACTTGGAGTGCGCAATTGGAGGGTGCTTGCAGGAGATCGTGCTACCTGGAGACGCATGTTGGTTGAGGCCCAGGTCCACCCCGGACTGTAGTGACATTCGAAGAAGAAGAAGAAGAGCACAAAACCTAATCTATCTCACAATTGTTTAATTTCCAAGTGCTTATTTGTTCACTCAATTTTTACTGCGATTTTCTAAATCCAGTCCAGTCGTTTGATCTCAGATTAGTCAGTTTGTTTGGCTATGCAGTTCAGTCTTCAGCTGTCAGACATAAAATCCTTTCACTTAAAAAAATTGTTTGTCTGTTACTGCATGACATTTGGAAGCATTCCACGTGAGTCAGACGTACAGGCGGCTGGCAAATGTCTGCCGCCGTCGACTAATAATTTTAAGTACAATTATATTTGGAATCGCTCAAGCACTTGCTGTCTAGTCATCAAAGAAACAAACATCCAATTGTGATCATTTCCGAGAGTGAATCATTTTTAGGTGTGTTCCTTGCGGAACTGTTGGCAGTTTTCAATCAAATTTGCAGACTTGTTGATTACTATGAAATGGGACAAAGATGTAATCAATGGCTAATCAAAGTTTGTACTTTGGTCTTAATTTTGGGACATTTGGTATGCAATTTTCTGATGCCATTATTGTTTTTCTCGCCTTTAAGTGAACGAAACAATGCAAAATCCTTTTAATTTAGTTATCTATCTGATTAAAAGCAAGGATCTGACTTACTTAGGGATTTGGCTTGCCCAAAGATCTGACTTGCCCAAGGGTCTGACTAATGCAAGAACAGGCTTTACTATCCATAGGAAACTCGTAGACGTAAGACGTGAGAAATACGAAAAATATTTGTACAATTCCTGATTCAGACTATCGAGCGCAGGCGTGAGCACAATGAGGCCTCGCGCACATTCATGCGCTAGTGGTTTGTCTTCAACTTTCAATAAGAACAGATCCATTTATGCTTTCCTGCTTCAGTGTCGGATTCTCATCCTGGCGCTCTTGTATGGCAATGGCTTTGCACAAACGACTCTCATGTGAGTAAAGGAAGTTACTAGCTTAATTTGTGTACATTTTGTACATTCTTAAAGAACTCGTGCTTCCTGACAACTCCCTTGTGTGTCGTTTGACTATTTTTCTGTGTTAGTAAAGAAATACCGTCTTTTTTATGATCAATTGACAGAGAGAGGGACAGATTGTGACTTTAGTCGGAGTGTATTTCACAAGATTTCTCTGAAGCCGAAGCTGAAGATGAAGTTCATCGCAGGCGCTTCACCCTTTTCCTACTTAACATTTACTTTTTTTTCGCACTGAATACAATGCCGGATGCTGTTTTTTTTCAACAAACTTGGGATCAGGGTTATTGATGACTCATTACCATTCCGTCCCTTCTGCCGACCACATGCATCAAACTTGAACCAAACTGTCCTTTTGGCACACAAATTCTCCTTCTGTTGGTATTTTCTGCGCCTCAGATTGGTTGTTAGTTCAGTTTAATGCGGTTTTAACTGGTAACAGCAATAACAAGGCAAAATGTTGTCGTTCCCTGAGTGCAAGCAAACATCCCGTCGCCTGGGGATGCACAAGGTGTTACAGTATTTCGGAAATCGGTCTGTGTTTTGATTTGTTTTCTGCACTTAACCGGTCAATTCATTGTTCGCTTGTTTGGTGAGGTATTTGTTTACTTTTTATGACCGAAGATGTTCACTCGTAAAACGATTTAAACGAGATACCAGGCGATTATATCGGTATTCCAATCGATAAATAATCTCAAAGTTTTATTTGACAATAAATTCCAGTCTCTCTGATATGCATTCGTTTTTGCATTTGTTTTTATTTAATAGATGGGTCATTTTCAGCACGTTAAGCGTAAAACGGAGCGACACGTTTCGTGAACGCCAGGGTGGTTTGTTTTTTGTTGCAAGCCATAAGTTAATGGATTTTTGGCACTGTTTCGAAAATTATGATGGTAATTTAACATTCTTTTGGCTTTCATGGTCGCCTCGAGACGTCAAAGTTTGCTGTTAAAATGCAATCAACAAGGAGTCGTTTTTTCTTTTTTCTAAATCATTCAAAAGAAACCCGTTTTCACATTTAACAATCGTCGACGAGAAGGATTTTCAAAGGTCTGCACTTTTAACATGATTGCACAAACTGCACAAACGGCTGGGGCCTAGCTGTATAAGCAGCTTAGCCATCCGTAAAAGCAAGTCGCAGTTGTTTGCCAACTCCTTCAAAGAGCAGTAATTAATAGGCGTTTTTATATATAAGCAGAACGAATGCTTTAAGCAAAAGAATTGTTGAAGTGTAGTTGTTAAATTACGAAGCGTTCAATCCTGCATCCATACGGAACCTTCAGCGTGCGAGTTCCGCGCTTGTTCACAACGCTACGACGATCAGTAAACAAAAGAATATAGCGCTTAAGCAGTAATTAAAAAAAACAATAAACATTGTAAAAACTGAAAACTGTCCTGGTCGATAATATACACTTCGGACTAGAAGGGTTCTGTGAAAGTCTAGAAAGTGTAAGTTTGCATCGACATCATCAGTTGGCATTGTGGCATACAGCATAATGCGAGTCTGTATTGTCCTTTAGTGAAATATCTGGGTCACTGAAAATGTTCTAAAAAGCTAGGGTCCTATTTATTTCTTCTTGTGGCGCTACAGTCAGGGGTGAGTCTGGGCCTCAACCAACATGCCTCTCAAGCCAGCACGATCTTTCGCTAGCTGCCTTCAATTGCGCACTCCAAGTTGGTTGAGGTCCTTCTCCACTTGTGTGCGCCACCTTAGTCTAGGCCGTCCTCTGATACATTTTCCCAATGGCTCAGATTCGAAGACTTTGCGGGCCGGAGCAGTGGTTTCCATACGTTCTACATAGACTAGTCATCTAAAGCTGATGGTGTGGTCCCTAATTACCGCGGAGCCGAGGTAGATGAAATCCTTGACTACCTCAAAGTTTCAGATGCTCTGTCCGAGACGTGGACGTTGTGTGTCCTTCCTTCTCCACTTGTGTGCGCCACCATAGTCTAGGCCGTCCTCTGTTACGTTGTCCCAATGGCTCAGATTCGAAGACTTTGCGGGCCGGAGCAGTGGTTTTTTTTAACCACCAGACTCATTTTAGCCGCTTCCGCTTCAATGCCAGCAAACGCCTCATTGACGGCTTGCTGTGTTCGTCCAATCACGTCAATGTCATTGGTGTAACCTAGCAATTAAACTGACTTTTGGAAGATCCTGCCTCTGGTGTTGACCAAATACGCCAAATTGTTGCACCGGCCTTACGATGATGTCCCGATTCTAGTTCATCTCTAAATTGGAAGATTCTTCAACGAATTGGCAGTTGATTGCAAAGTTCTGATAACTTTTCTTGAGAGTCTGTTGCCTGAAATTGATCACAAATCGTTATGAATTTGATTGAGCGATTGACAGAGTTTGAGTTTCAACGAAAAGTTCAGCAGAATGGCACTATTTAAGTCATCGAAAGTTTTTAAAAGAAAACCATCTCAGAACGTCACATTTTTTCTTGTCAAAATGTGTCAGAATATTTTCCGAAAAAGGTCTTCATCCTTAATCCACAAGAAATGATTGATTCTGTGACGAGGATTGAATAACTCACCACTTCCAAATCAAAATTAGTCACAGTTCAACTTCTGTGATCCCTCAAAACACAATAAGTCCCCGCACCCACTTCCGACACACAGCAATTACTCATCAAAAGTCTGCAATTAGCAATCATTTGGTAACACGATTGAGCCATGTGGCTATTATTGTTTTGTTAAATTACCCAAACGTTATATTTAAATCCCCCTATCAGGCGGCGAACGTCTCGTAAATCTATCACGGATCAAATACAAGCCTCTGATACCGAATTCAGGTGATTACCAATTTTCGTTTGTTCGTTCGAAGTCGAAACCGAAATCAGTGGCCGCATTGTCAGTCGTAAATGCACACTCGGTTGGACACAGTTCTACGCAGAAACAACGGGGCGTGTATGTGCACTTGTCGTTTGCCCGGTTTGACAATCGAATGCAGCACCTTCTGAAAAGCTCTGAGATTCCCTTTAAAAATAGTCCATCACGACAGGTAGATAGATCGTCGTCTCTGAGCGCGCCCCTATTGTAAGATTTAAAAATAAAACGAAATAAACAGTCGCTAGCAAGCATTCGAGTGTCGGTAGTTCATTCTTTATTACGAAGAAAGTCACAATACCGTCGTTGTCGCCTGCCCACGCCGGACGTACGCTATAAGAACGCGATATTTTCCATTGTCTAGCGAATCTAGCAGTGATTTACGCGATTGCTTAACGCCCGGGCATAAAACTGTGAGTGAGTGTCGATTATCGTGCCCGATAAGATTACTGGTTCGGCAGAAGTCGAAAGAGGTTTATTTATTTTGTGATTCCGACAAAACCATGAGACGCTCCGAAGTTCAAAGAAGTCGCTACTCGGTCGCGGGACTCTTACATAAGACGATAGCTTTTCTCAGAATTTTCTCATCTTAACCGTGTCGTGTGCTGTGTGTGCCCTTGTGTCGGGCTCTCAATTGTGTCATTTCAATTGAAATTGTGATATTTAATTTAAAAGTGTAATTATACTCAAGTAAGCTGCTGCCGAAATGCCGGAAATAAAACGTTGCCTCAGTCAGCTGTCGATGATCGTGTTCCGGGCGACACACTCTAGCGAGCAAACCTGGCGCGAGGAATGCCTGAAGTAAGTTCTGAGCAGTGAAATGCAGAGTAAATAATTGATGGTCACGCTTTTCCCATCGCCACTGTGTTTCCTTGTGTCGCGACGCATTGCAGGAAAGTCAAGGTTCTCTGTGCACACGTTTCCTTTCCGCAGTGATCGCGATCTGATCTGTTTATGTTTACATTCGGCAATGTGTCGGTTTTGGTGCTAATTTCCATCACTGGTCACATCACAGGCGCTGAAAGTCAGTTCGCCTCTCTGAAATTGATTTAGTTGCTGAAACGTCGCCGTTGATTGATTGCCAAGATTAGACATGACCATGCACAGAAGGATCTGAGTGAGGTCTACATGATTGCTTAGTGGTTTATCGTGCCGTGTGAGGCATTGAAAAAGTCGGACTTTCAACATCTTTGACATTTGTAACCTCTCTCTAGAATATGAGAGATAAACGCTTTGATGAGCAGTAGGTGTAAGGATAAAGTTGTAAGAGATGCGGCGTTGGTGTCAAAGGTGTGTATCCCTTTTCTTGTGCATAAAAACATTACAAATATGGTGACCCTACCGTACGGTGGAAAGATGTTTGGCTTTGTCTCTGCAGCATCACCTCGTATTGTGCGTGCTGTAGGTGGGCATCTGCAATTTAATGCCTGATGCAGGTGGACCCAGGAAATTTATGGTGGAAGTGGTGGATTTTAATCAACACTTTTATCGGCCGCAACACAGGGACAGCGGTCACAAACGCTCGTCTATTAAACTGAAAACGAAAGGGGCGATGATTTCCAGCATTAAATTCTGTGTAAAATAAGTTGATGAAAGTGCTCGGTTGCCCCTAATCAGTTTCGAGTCCACGTTTTAGAATTTGTCGATATCAGCTATCGTCTGTGGTGTGATTTTAGTTCCACAATCTTCACTGACAGCTGGCAAGATAAAGTTTAGTTTGTAAATTCTGAAACTCTGAAAACTGTTTGATTGCGGGATAAACCTGTCTGTTGTCAAATGCCGAACAGACTGTCAAGTTGTTCCAAATGCTGAACAGACTGTCAAGTTGTCCCAAATGCCGAACAGAATTTTTGTTTTTCGTCATCGCTCACTTATATGTTTTATCCACACCAATCTGACAGTAGTCATGTGGACTTAGCGACATCAGCCACCAGCCACCACCCACCTTCCTTTAACAGTGCTATCCATTCGCAAAGTATTATCGATTCCGAACTGTTGCTTTATTTGAGCTATAGATCTTGCTGTACGGTTTTCTTGTCGTTTGCAGAAGGACAATACAAAGTGACTTAGACTCAAAGGGGCTCTAAGTCACTTCTGTGGAGTTCTGATAGGACATTTTTATTTTCACGTGACTGCTTGCTGGACATATGTAAGTCAAAGCAGTTCCAAATGGTTTCTCTTAAGTCACTCCAAAGACGTCCTAATTTTCATTCACCAACAACCATTCCGACAAGTAGAATGAGAATGAGAACTGACTGTAGTTGGTTTGAAGATGAATGCGAACGAACGCAGATGGTGATGATCTGGTTGCGGGATCGGTGACCCAAAGCTAAACAAAGTGAGGCCTCACGTGAATTCATCTGTCAATCCATCGATCAGTGATCATCAGAGAAAATTCGTTAAACTATTTGTCTAATCTCTCATACTTGAAAAAGAAAACAATGTCCCAACAGAAAGGAGATCTGTTTTATGTCTGTTTTACCGCACGCACGCTTAACCTCCGTAAACCGCAAAAATGTTCGTCTGCCCCAAGTACCAGTCGTCATCGAATGACGCCAGATGTGAGCATTTTCGCAACTGACAAACACTTGGCGTTGACTGCAATTTAAAAGCCATATTTGAACGGGACCGCTGCTGTCTGTCTAGACCGACTAAAAATAGGTTATTGCCCCGATCGAGATTTGCCTCCTCTGTCCAAACACACCCCTCTCGCGAGGCGGAAATCCATTTGAACAACATCATAATTGCCTCAATCGATACGAGCTGCGAGAGATTTTTATTCCATCGCCTGCTGAAAGGCTTACGATCATGACAGGCGTTCGTTGCAGTCGCTAAAAAACACACGGCTGGTGGCGCCACGGGTTCGCGTACTCAAAATCGGAAAAAGTGATTTATGTGCGAATCTGATACCGCAATCAATGAACCCCGCCAGCAATCGATCTGAATACGTAACTCAAGCGCAGGTAATGGGGGTGATTGGTCGTTCACAAAATGGGCCTAAAAATAGGTATCCGACCAGGCGCCGGGGCCTGCTGGGGGGCGACAAGCGGAAAGCGAGAGTAGTGAAAATAATTTATTTTGATTTATCTGCGGTCTGATGATGTTCGTTTTGTTGAGTGCTTTGTAAGAATTTTTGACTGCGCGCAATATATGAGGGAAAACAAGAGAAGAAGTAAACAATGGGCACGTTCTTTTAAAGAGAGAAAACTGCCTGTAAAGTCGTATTAAGGCAGCTGTGACGGGCGCGCAAATGAGTCGAAACAACGCGTTGCATACTTTAACTTGAATATATTTTTCTTTCTGTTCGGTTGCAGCATGCATTCGATCTCGCCCATTTTGGGGATGTCGTGGCATGTTGCTTAAGAGCAGAGGAAACGCCGGGAAGATTAATCAAATTTGACTGACAGAACAAATGGGCTTTCTTTTCTTTGGCTCGCCTGTTAATTCAAGTAAGAAAGCAGTAGCGTGTGTTTTCATTCAGAGATGTTGCTTCGAATGAGACTTCTTACAACGAGTAGGCTTGCTGTAGGAAAAAAAACAAATGAAGGATTAACCTACGCCTGTTCTCTGCCCTTCTCTGAATCTGGTGGCGCTGATGTGCTCAACATCTGCTTAAAACACAAAAACACGAAATTAAGGCAAATGTTGCATGGCAGTGATGTCAGAACCACGTGCAAGTTGTGAGTTTGAGAGATACTTGAAGACAATTGAAGCAAACAAATTCAGTTGTGGAGCAGAACTTACTTTGGATTTACCTTTTTGACACATCAAATGTATTGAAATGATCCTAGAATCATCTAACACTGTCGGCAGTTATTGTTCAAACTCAGAACAAGGCTGGTCTTGATTACAGATGGAATTCATGATCGTTTTAAGCCCTCCTATGGCTGTGACGGCATAGTCATGGGTGCATGGAATCTGCAATTCGGTTCATGCACCAAAGTTAGACACTTAAGTACACCCAGTGCCTTGTCAGCAACTGCGTAGATATGAAATCGGATAAATTGACAAGGCTCCCCAACATACATTACGCCAGGGAGCAGCAACTACTATGCACCGTGTCAATCAATCGTTAATTATTTGCCCTTTAGTGTGCTCTTTCCCTGAATTCTGTGAAAGAGTCCTCTGAATCTGTGAGCATTAAAGTGCTATAACCTTCTGTTACTAAAGGAATGATTGCCGACATGACATGTTCGTTTGTATTACGAATTCCTGGAAATTATCAATGCGAGCATGTTGTTGGTCTGATAACTTGCTTCGAGATAAGATGGCTCTTAAGAGACTAGTTCCGGGAATTTCATGTTTCGACGACTATCAGTGATATTTCCACACGCTACACTGATTAGAGCGGCGAGAATGAAGGTATTACATTCATTAGAAAAGATTCTACATCACTCCATTTCATAACCGTTGCCACTTAGTTTCGGTTTATTTTTACAAGAAATCTTCCCATGGCGGGATGGTATTAAGCCGAGCGTGTAGTATGTCTGAGATGTTCTTATTTCTATTTATTATTTTCTATTTATTTCTTATTTCTATTCACTGAAATTCTATTTTAAACAAAGCACGCGACTTAGAGAATATGCAGGGGCTTTCGGTTGCAGAGGAGAAACTCATTAGGATGTTGATGATTAATAGACTGCTTGTGGCTTACCGCGGTCTCCTCCCGAAATATTCAGTGCAGTCGTGATAGGCAGACCCACCGACATAATAATAATTGTGTGGCGCGGCAGTCCACAGGGGACCAGGGCCTAGCTTGCTCATCAACTACAAGTGTTGTGCGCGCTACTGTTCTCTCACGAGTAGAAGGGACCTACAGTATTTTGCCGACTCCGAACGACGAAGTTTTCAGAGGCTTTTTCTTAGACAGTTATTAATCTATGAGTGTTGTCAGCAGCTTGAAAGAGGTAGTGCCTTGAAAAATTCGAGGTGTTAAGGCGCGAATCGAACCTAGACCCCCTGCGTGTGAGTGTAGCACTCTACCCACCACGCCACTCCTTGGTTTTGTCATGTCTAAATGTTCATCAATCTGGACATTCACAGCACTCCAGTTAACCTTTTCACCGGAACTGTCTCCCAAGACTAAGACCGGAAAAATTCCTTTCAGTAAATCGTTCCTCAAATTGTTCCAAAATTGCCAAACTGCTCAAAGTTAGCGTAACAAGTTCGTCTCACATGTGTGCTTCACCTGCAGCGATGGTATCCTCTTTTGTGTTGTCCCAGGAATAGGTGGCATTTTATAAGCCTAACCTTAATGGCCTGATCACTCTATTACTGTCTTCAAAGACGCTCTCCAAAGGGCACAAACGGTCTTGAGCCCTTGTAATCATTTCTCCTTCTTCTTATAGGGCTACAGTCCGGGTTGGACCTGGGCCTCAAAAAATAATTTCTTCTAGATGACACCAAATCGCAAAAATCTTATGTAACGCAAAAATCTTATGTAACGACAATCCTTCATTTGGGGGAAGAAAACAGAGAAAAATGAATGGCCGCCACATTTTTTGTGAAAGAGGGTCTTAATATTATTTACCAATCGAGTGAAACTTGAGTGTCTTTTGAGACACTACTACGATATAGTACACTCATTTGACCTACGTCGTGGAGAATGTTGTAAACATTTCTGCTAGTGCATTTTTTGCCTTCGATGCTAGGAGGCCGCATGCTTTTCGTCAATTTTTCAGTGTCAAAGTGAATGTGTGATGGTAAGGATATGAGGATTGAGGATTTGGTGAAATAAATTACATTTTCCACATTTATACCGACAGTACTTCCTTCCAAAATAAGGCTGTCATAAAGCTAACATATCAGTAAGTTCTGGTATGTCTAAAAAGATATGAAACGGCTAGGATCCATTCATTATATTGTCCAAGTTTCGGGCAATACCGCAACATGATCCATCTATCTTTCAATGAGATAAAACGTCGCATTTCAAGGACTATCACCGCAAATTAACTTAAAGATGGGTATTTTCTTAATAAGTGCGTTAGTCGACGTCCAGCTGCTTTCATTCTCTTTTTGAATTAATAAATACTGAACAGCAAAATTTGCTACAGGCAGACGCAGTGACAGTGGCCGCCGTGGCCTAGTGGGTAGAGTGCGAAACTCACACGCCGAAGGTCCAGGTTCGATTCCTGGCTGAACACCTCGAATTTTTCACGGCATCACCTCTTTCAAGCTGCTGACAACACTCAAAGAATAATAACTGTTTAAGAAAAAGCTTCTCAAACTTCGCCGTTCAGAGTCGGCAAAAGCCTGTAGGTCCCTTCTACTCGTGAGAGAACAGTAGCACGCACAACATGTGTAGTTGATGAGCAAGCTAGGCCCTGGTCCCTTGTGGACTATTGCGCCATACAATTATTGTTTTTATTATTAGGGGCAGTTAAAGGAGTGCCAACACAAAAATAAAAAAAAAAAGCCATCTGTCCCAATCAATGTTTTTCCTTTTTTGTGGTCCGGGTTGGACCGGCGCCACAATCAACATTCCTCTCCATTCAGAACTGTCTCTTGCCAGCTGCCTTCAATTGCGCACTACAAGTTGCCTGAGGTCCTCCTTCATTTGTGTGCGCCATTCCAACCTAGGTCGTCCTCTGTTGTGTTGTCCCAATTACTCAAATTCGAAGATGTTTAGACTGGAACTGTGGCGTCCATAGTCTCTACATGGCCTGTCGTTGTAACCGCTCACGGTTGAACAGGCGCATGCCGGAATACAGTCCATTGAGATCTTCTTCGAATGTAATCATCGCAAACAGAACCAAAAATCGAAGTCCTCAAGTAGGCAAACTAAAAAGAGGGAGGCAGGGCTTAACTGCTTCAGTAACTTAAGAATTTTCCAACAGGGGTTTAAAATTTTAAATTTATTTTGTGAACGCACTTTCAACATTTTCACCTTGGCAAAGTACACGAACGAACAACGAATGCAAATTGTATAAAAAAAAATAAAGCCCACATGTTCCTATTGGAGAACTTTTTTACTGCTCCATGCTTATTGATTTTTCACAAGTTGAGAGGACGAGGCGCTCGTCGTGGCAACTCCACAAGCCCATAATGGGCAAGAAGTACTCCTTGAGTTTGTTTAGCAACTCAAAAGTCAAACAATTACGAGATAAATTTCAATTCAGGTCTCAAACTACGCATTAAACGACGCACTTTACCACTAAAACTGGAAAAAATTTGTTCTTAAATATCTTTCCTTGACTTCTGCGTTTTAGCATGCAAATTGTGTATCTCTCTCCAACGATCAATCACCAAACAAATCGAAACAAAATCGCCTGTAACCACAGAATTAAAATAACATAAAACCTAACGACCTCATAAGTCTCCAATAACTCATGTATGGAGCTACAACTAAACCAGCTCCGTCTTCCCAATCACTATAGAGCCACTGACCTTGACCGATTTGTAAGACAACTGGTTGTTTGTTTACCTCAGAGCAAGCGCATCAATCATCAAACGGCTTTATCACGCTGAGACGCCTTGGCGCCAATAGAGCGCAAATATCAACAAAAGTCTGCTTATTTATAGACAAACCTATCACAGAGTCGGCCGCCTCACTGTTCGGTTGTGTGTTTGATTTGTACGCCAAACGAACTGAATCCCCTTTGATCGGTGTCCTCAAATGTGATCTTGTTTTTTGTGAAGCTGGCCACTCTGTCTGTTTGGCCGTGTTTCCTTTTCCATGTTCCACTGCTGATAACACCCTGCACACAGACGACTGCAGAGCGCTGATAAGCCTTATTCAGATGAGACACTTCTTGTCGAGGCCGCGATGACAGACATGAGTGAAATTCATCTTCTCCCACGATCAGTGCTCGTTCTCCGATCAGTTTCGCATAAAACTTCATTCCGGGCTAAAAAAAAAGCTTGTGATTCATAGCACTTCAGCTCCATGGAGCCATGCAGAGAGCCTTTGCCTTCGTCTGACTTTTCACGGGGAGATTAAGAAACTGGGGAGAAAAGTGATTTGTGACGTAATTTTGTTATTGATCGAAAGCTGTCAGAATGGCACTGCTCCTTTGGGGATTAGTGCTGTTCATCATCCTCTTCATCTTGCAAGCAGCTTCGTGGTAAATTTTTGAAAGCGATCAAGTTGAGTTTGGACAGAGTGGATCAGTTTTAATCGTTTTGAGCAATCCGTGGATGTGTGAGAGGTGTAATCTGAGGGAAGAGAGAGAGAGTGTGCGTTTGAATGACGTGCATGCCTCGATGTTTACTTTTCTTCGATCTGTTGTTTTTATTTCCCGCTAACGGTACTTCTGTTATGTGTTTTTGATGAAGTCATCAAGTTTGTTTGATGACAGCTGAAAGTTGATGTTTTGAACTGAAAAGAAAACTCGGACACCTTCTGCAACATTCTGAAGACGGACGTCTGCATGGACTACGAGGAATACAAAAGACGATTTCGTTTCTTCTGTCTGTGGTGCGTATTGACTTTGACCGCTGCTATGAGCTTTTGCTCCAAAATTATTCCGATCGCTGTCACATGGTGGTGGAGTGATTTAAATAAACAACAAACAAAAGACGTTTAAAGTGATAGGGAGCATGTACTGAGGTGTCAGAAATGATTTGTGATAACCTTTTTTTCGTTTCCAAATTTGAGTGTTGAGAAATATAAAATAACAGGAGATGGTGTGACGCAAATTTTCGTCAGTATGGACTTTGTGTATTTAGCTTTTGCTTTGTTACTTGACTGTCAGTTGCAGGGAAGTAGGAAAATGCAGCGAATGTCACGGAATTTTGAAATAGAAGAGATAACTGAAGATGTGCGAGGCGGACTTGTTGACAGTGGTTAGGAACGGTTTAAAGAAAAACTGATAGCATCCCGATCCGAACAGAGAAGAAATAAGACTCGTTTTCTTACGAAGAAGGTGTTTATGATGGCCTAATGGATTGTTTTGATATCAGCACCAGGATCTTCTCCGAACTGTAACAAGGTTCATGTTGGCTTAATCTAAAGAAACCTAACGTGAGGGTTGTTTCTCTTATGTGACAGTGCGAGTTGGATCTGGGCATTTATTCACATGTCTTGGAGTATAGTGTCTTCAGGTTTGCATTCGACCTTGTTACGACATAAGAGACAGTGTCGTCTTTTACCACGTTCTTTCCTAGAGGTTGAACTTGAGTCCATTTTTAACTTAGCCGAGGTATTTAAACTAATTCGACCATGCCTTCGTGCAATTTGAAGCGTTGAATGTTCAATCCTTAAAACTGTTTCTTCGGAACTGGAATCCAACGAATCAGTCGAGGTATTTAAACTAATTCGACCATGCCTTCGTGCAATTTGAAGCGTTGAATGTTCAATCTTTAAAACTGTTTCTTCGGAACTGGAATCCAACGAACTGTCAAGACTGGTTATTTAGGAATCGAAAATTTTTATCAAAAATGCACTCCTCTGTAGCATTGTCAAAAGAAATTTTATCACCAACAGCAGACGATTCGTGGCTGTAACGTCTTGTGCAGCCTAAAAGGAAGCCACCATTTGAATTTTATTTTTATTTTTTGACCCTGCATCGTCTTGTCTTCTTCCATTTTAAATTTATAAAGATATAGCGTTTTAGCGTGTCATGTATACGTCCCTTTGAGATCGTTCAATGAAGGGTTTCCTTCGTGATTATAAATGCGGTCAAGCAAGCAGTTACAGAAGCAAATGCAGCACATCAGATGTGTAGACTAAAAAGCCGTAGATTGTCTTGAAGACTGCCCCCGCTGCCGTCGGGAACCTCTTCCATTCGAAAAACTACGCGAATCCCCTTTTCTCAGAACTGCACAATTGTCGCTTAAACGTCTATCCGCACTTAAAGGAGCCCTGGGTCAAGAGTTCATAAACAGCCCCAAATTATGCAGAATTTCCCTTTCAATAATTTAACCGCCAACATGCCCATCATTTATTTAAATCGCAAAGAAAATTGAGGCGTAAAGGAAAACGTCTTCACTTTCATCCACTTCCCAGCAGCAGACACCTCTCAAAGGACAATCCGTTTAGAAGCAAACTCGATTGCCCTTTAAACCCAAACCAAACCAAGTGAAAAATATCTCTCATCACATGCAGCCGCGTAGACATTCAGGCATCAGTTCTCCATTAGCATTCTTCTTTCATCCTCCTACACCGTCAAAGAGCAAAGTGCAGACTGTGCTCCACCCACATACGACCACCACGACAAACACGTTCCACTTAAATAAGCAATTTTCCCCGCATTCACATTCTAATTACGCAACTCAACACTTTCTCATCTAATTATTATCCTCGTGTGAACCCTGCCCGTGATCCCTCTAAACTCACGCACACAATTCTAAACATCCCCCCTCTCTTTTCTTCGTTGCAGGTACCGGCAGACACGTTTCTCTTCCCGGCGTGTTCGGAAACGTGTGATTTTCAAGCATGGAGACTGTAATGTTGTTCAAGGAAACGTCGCAAAGCGGAGAAGACGGTATCTGCAGGTGAGTGGAAGTTTTCCCTTTCTCTCTCTCTCTCCACACATACTCACGCAGAACGTTTTCGATTTCGTCTACAGGATATTTTCACGACATTGGTTGACGCACAGTGGCGCTGGACCTTGTTGGTGTTCGCGCTGAGTTTCCTTCTGTCGTGGACAGCGTTTGGATTCGTTTGGTGGACGATAGCGTATGCACACGGTGATCTCGATTACATACATCTGCGAGAGACGAACCCCGAAGCCGCCCAGAACATGAGCTTCACGATGTGCGTCACCGAGGTCAGAAGTCTCACGTCGGCATTCCTGTATTCCATTGAAACGCAACACACCATCGGCTACGGCAACCGATACGTGACGGAGGAATGCCCCGAAGCAATCTTCACAATGTGCTTCCAGTGCATCATGGGCGTCTTCATTCAAGCATTTATGGTCGGTATTGTTTTTGCGAAACTTTCGAGGCCAAAGAAACGTGCCCAGACGTTGCTGTTCTCACGGAATGCAGTCATCTGTCACAGGGACGGGGTGCCCTGCCTGATGTTCCGGGTGGGCGACATGCGGAAGAGTCACATCATTGAGGCCCATGTCAGAGCGCAGATCATTCGAAAGAAGGTGCGTCCCCAGTCGGATTACTGGTGAAACCATTTAACCTAAATTCTCATTCCATTGCAGGTGACGAAGGAGGGAGAGATTATGCCATTCTATCAGCAGGAGCTGACTGTCGGTGCTGATGGCGGTGAGGACCGACTAATGTTCATTTGGCCAACGACAATTGTACATAAGATCGACCGGAAGAGTCCCCTCTACGCGTTGTCCGCATCGGATATGCTCAAGGAACGCTTCGAAGTTGTTGTCATGTTGGGTAAGATTGAATGGATGTTTGTGGATGGCTTTATGCTGAACTTTCGTTCTTGCAGAGGGCGTCATCGAGTCAACGGGCATGACAACGCAGGCTCGCTCAAGCTATCTTCCGTCAGAGATTCTCTGGGGACATCGATTTGTGAACGTTGTCTCTTTCAGGAAGGAGACCGGGGAGTACGAAGTGGATTACACGCTTTTCAACAACACCTACGACGTCGACACGCCGCTGTGCAGCTCAAAGCAATTGGATGAAGTCAAGGCGGAGATCAGTAAAAGCAACAAGAATAAATTGGGTAAGGCTCAGCTGTTAAGCCATTGAAAGTTTGACGATGAATTCCTTGCTCTGCTTTGTATCCTCTTTCATCGCTTTGTCGAATTTTTCTTGCTGTCGATTGCACGGAAATCACGTGGCCTCTTGTCAAATTGCAGATTATCTCCTTTTTAGAAAGAAGGGCTCCTGCTTGTATTCATTTCTAGTTACTGTATTATGCGGTCAAAAGCTCTCATAGAAGTTTACCTCCGAGTTTTATGCTAGGCTCCGAAAGGATTAATAATAATTGTTGGCGCGACAGTCCACAGGGGGATCAGGGCCTAGCTTGCTCATCAACTACTCGTGTTGTGCGCGCTACTGTTCTCTCACGAGTAGTAGCGACCTACAGTTTTTTGTCGACTCCGAGCGGCGACATTCGAGAAGCTTTCTTAGACAGTTATTACTCTTTGAGTGTTGTCCGCAGCTCGAAAGAGGTGGTGCGGTGAAAAATTCGAAAATTGGTGGTGAGTTGGGAGTCGAACTTAGACCCTTAGGCGTGTGAGCGTCGCACTCTACCCACTACGCCACGGCGACCACTGAAGGGAAGCTTTAAAGTTATATGATGTCGTGTCGGTTGGTTCGAAGATGTCCGCAGATATTTGCATTCTGGACGTCACGTGTAGCCCCAGTTTGTCAATTTGAACATGAAGTCTTCTGTAACATCATTCAAAAGCAGTGAAAACTGACTACTGCAGATTCTAATGTACATGCACTGATGGCTGCTGTGACATGGTGGGGAACTGTGTCGATTTCCCTGCTAAAAGTCCCAGGCTTGATTTCCGGCTGGGCACCTTTCTTTACGATTCCCTTCTATTTGAGTATTCGACAAGTATGGAAACAGTTGTTTTTTCCTTGGTCAACTCTCATTCATTGTGAACTGCATTGTCTTCTGATTCAATAGCAACTGAACAACTAGTTTTCCTTTTTACAAGTACAGATGTGCTTGATTTTGTTGCCGACTTTTATTTCAAGCGTCCTGTCTTTTGTTGTCCTGGTGGAGGGTGAATTGCTTAAGTGAGTTTAGCAGAACCACAAGTTGACGAATGTTGTACAAAAGAAAAGATATTCATTCCATCTGTCGTAAGCTCCATCAGTTTTGACAAATAAAACGTAAGCAATGTCGTAACAGACGTACGGAAAAAGAGGATATTTTAACAAATCATTCGAAAAAGAACTTCACTTGTAGTTCCAAACTATGTGAGTTTTAGTTTTCAGCAAGCTGTGGAATAAATTCTCTCATATCGACGGCGTCTTAATTTGGGTAAAGAGAGCTGTCTTCTAATGAAGCGTGCTGGCAGCAACTTAGAAATATGGCGAAATGTTGACTCACGAGTGCTAGACGATTGGTGGACTCTCGCTCACTCACTCAACGCATTTCTGCACTTTGCATCAATTTTATTGCAACTAATTGAAAAATTTAAACACACGTAGGTTTATAAGTTGTTTTGTTAAAAATCAACTAAAACCAATTTATGAAGATTTGAAAACTCTTTCTCCAAAATGAGGAAGGGGAAGTGTCAACTTTTTGTTTTTCTTTAGCGACAAGTATGGTGTAGAGTTGTGAAATCCCGACAATGTTTGATGCTTGCGGGCAAAAAATTGGTCCAAGTAGTTTTGACTTCCTGATTTAAGATAAAGATTCTCTCATCCAAAAAATTTTGAAGAGACCGAAACAAGTAATAGTCTGAAAGTGTACATCGGGTGTTATCACTTATCCTATTCAAGCTGTAAAATTATCGAATTTGTATGATTCTGTTGGAACATTACACCTCCTCTATTGATCTATTCTGGCCTCTTCTGTTTGAGTGCACAACTAAATTTGACCAGCAGTCCACCTTATAATAATAATAATAATAATTGTTGGCGCTACAGTCCAAGGGGGACCAGGGCCTAGCTTGCTCATCAACTACTCGTGTTGTGCGCGCTAGTGTTCTCTCACGAGTAGAAGGGACCTACAGTTTTTTGCCGATTCCGAACGGCGAAATTTGAGAAGCTTTCTTAGACAGTTATTACTCTTTGAGTGTTGTCAGCAGCTCGAAAGAGGTGGTGCCGTGAAATATTAGAAAAAGAAGAACTGGGAGTCGAACCTAGACCCTTCGGCGTGTGAGCGTCGCACTCTACCCACTACGCCACGGCTTTCCACTTTGCAAAATGGAATTGATCCTGCTATTGTCTGGTAACAGTTAAAAATGAACAATCTCCTTGAAATCTCACCAAACAGAACTCTCACGATACAGATGGTGTGTATCGTTGTGGGCTGAGCCGGTTCATTCTGATCATCTCTTGCGTTAAAGATTGCTGTAAACCGCAAATCAAAATCCTTTCTGAGACAAACATTTCCTGATCAGTTTTGTTCACAGTAAGCCTTATCCTGGTTGTGGGATTTTTTTTATAATTGGCACGCACCAAAGGGATTGTTTCTACATTTAACCCATCGAAATGAAGTCACAGCGCAAGCCGAAGGTATAGAGGAATAGAGGGAAAGGATGGATTGGCCTGGGAAGAGCATTCCATATTCGTGTGGTGCGGCTGAAGAACAAGTTTCAAAACTTAACTCTACGTCCGAAGGTGGGCTTAAGGGTGAACGGGTGAGCGTTCCTAGCGAGACGGGTATTGCTAGGAAGAAATCTTGAAGGGAGGAATGCAGGTGGCTAGCTCATTGGAGCATTTTTTGTTGAAACAGCGATAAAATAATGAGCGGGTGAGCGTTCCTAGCGAGACGGGTATTACTAGGAAGAAATCTTGAAGGGAGGAATGCAGGTGGCTAGCTCATTGGAGCATTTTTTGTTGAAACAGCGATAAAATAATGATAGAGACGCAAATTTTCGTCGATGTCGATTGACTTAACAGCATTATTATTACCAATACGTTTTATAGCTAGCTGTTGGATTCTGTCTAGTCGGTGCAGAGAGGTCTTAGGAGAACCAGACCAGATAGGAGCGTTATACTCAAGCTTTGAGCGGATGTACGCCTTATATATTGCTGCCAGGTCAAAAGGAGTGAAATATTTCTTGCATCGCTTTAAGAAACCTAGACATTTTGCTGAATTTTTGGCGATCTCGAATATGTGATCATTCCAACTTAGTGTTGAGTTGATACACATACCGAGGTTGGAAAGTCGTTCGGTTTCAATAACGAAGGAGCCATTTATAGATAAAGACAGGTTATTTTGAGATCGCTTGAGTGACAGTAGACAGCACTGAGTTTTGGAAGTATTAAATTCCACTCTATTCTTTTTACTCTAATCAATTATGCTGTCAAAATCAGAATTTAATCAGCTTAACATATGCTGCCGTTCAAAGTCTATGGCCGAAGAGGAGGGTCAAGAGCCGAGGAACGAATATGATAAGCTGAGGGTACTGTCATTAGCGAAGGAGTGAATTGAATTAGAAGTGACAGATAGAAGATCATTTATAAAACTGAGGAAGAGCGTCAGAAATAAAACGGAGCCCTGGGGAAAACCAGCGTTAATGTGGTAAATATCATACTTAAATCCATCCAATAATACTTGTATTGAACGATGGTAATTTCCAATCCATTGAAGAAGAGATTTATCGACACGACATCACAAGCACGCATTTCGAAGTGAAAATTGGTGTAGAACTTCTTGCAGTCATGAATTTAAAGGATTTTGACACATTCCGAGAGACGAAATATTCGAACGCAAGAGTCGATCTTTTTTCTAATTTAGATCTTACTTCGTTCCATCATCCGTGCTACTCTTGTGTTTTATTTTCGTAGCTTACAAATATGAACAGCTGTTGGTTTCTTCTTAGACCCAATGTAATGATCACTGAGTTCATATCGTTTTACAGAGTAAAACTGATCCTTAATCTACGGAAATTTTATGTTGATTACCTACCCACTCTGGCGTAATAAGCTCTAAGTTCGATTCCTGGACCTTAATACTTGTATGGCGTGTCAGTTCATAGGGGGACCAGGGCCTAGCTTCCCCATCAACTCCTCATGTTGTGGGCGCTACTGTTCGCTAACGAGCTGAAGGGACCTACAGTTTTTATGCCGACTCCGAAAGGCGAAGTTTGAGAAGCTTTTTCTTAGGCAGTATTACTCTTTGATTGTTGTCAGCAGCTCGAAAGTGGTAATGCCGTGAAAAATTCGAGGTGTTCAGGCGGGAATCGAACCTTAACCTTCTACCCACTACGCGACGGCAGCCACGATTCCTGGACCTTAGACATTACATTTTTCCACTGCGTCATCTCTTTCTAGTAGCTGATAACACTCCAAGAGACCTGTTTGTCATGGAAAATCCTCTCAAAACTCGCCATTAAAAATCGTAAAAGAAAACTATGTGTCGCTTCTGTTAGTGAGAGAAGAATAGAATGCCTAATACGAACCTTACGGGGTCTCATGGGTCTCATGGGACTGCTGCACCATATAAATATACTTTCCCGCTTTGCAATAGTGTTATTGATCAAGAACACATAGTAAGTAGTTTAGGTCTTTCGGCGATATTCGGTTTGAGCAAAGAATTGATCCTAAGAACATCATTGGCCCTTATGTGCCACTTTATAATTCAAACTTGGTCAACATATGATTTCGGGAAATGCGGCATGCTATATAGGAATTGCATATAAGTACTAATAGTGAAACGTGTTTCCTTAGCAAATCAGTCTGCGCTGAAAAGTGATGAAATGATCGCATAATTTGATGAAATATTAGTTCACTATGTATTTGTCTTCCGTCTTACAAGAAACTGTGCTGAGTACACGTAATCATGTAGGAGAACCCGTTTAGGTTCTTTCCAAAACCCTAGACCATGGAATAGTAATTTTTCTATGAAAAAAATCGTCTCTGATTGAAATTGTCGTTAAAGTTGCGCAATGTCAAATGATACGCTCCAAATACAAACTGACCCCAAAAGTCTTCCAAAACGAATTCTATTAAATCGATAATTTCTTTTCTTTGCAGAACGTACCCTCTCAGCTGGTATTTTGCCAAGAATATCATCAGCCGCATCATTGGATCCAGCCAGCGATGAATCACTAGATTCCGATCGCCTTCACATGCGCTCCAGTTCAATACCGAACGGTGTCCTGCCCAGCGACGACACCGACGGCAATTCCACAAACAACAACAATAACAATATCACCAGTAATTCAGCATTGCTGCCGCCATCGGCCAGCGGAACAACGCTAAATAGTATTAACGAGAAATCAACAAAATCCAAGTCGGCCCCAAGGCGATTGTCAATTAAACAGAATCAATTACCCCTCGACTCAATTTGCTGATATTTGTTACAAACGTACCGCTACTAGGCAAGACTCTACATTCAAAACAACAAAGGGTAAACTTCAATCCAACGCGCACAAGTACAAATTGTGCGCAACAAGAGCTAAATTTTAAATTTAAAACGGAAAATGTATAAAAACCAGATGTAAAAAGTGTAGTTATGTATTTTATTTTTTTATTGGAAAACGTATTCCTCTTTTGTGTTTGAGGTTAAGTGCATGGTTGTGGGGGATGTTCGGGCTCTTCGAGAAGGCGATCATCTTCCCGGAGGTCCTGCAGAGGGATCTGCAGTCGGACCTTCCCCCAGTGTCCAATCATCTTCCAAACATATTCCATAGTTTGTAAGTACAGGCGGTCAAGGAATAGTTTTCTTAACCATTTGGTGGAACAAACGTCGCCTTGAGGGGATTTCTGTGTTGTTTGGAAGTCATTTTTTTCATCAACAACGCAGAAGCCTAAATATCTCACACAATCCTGCACTTCAATCCTAAGTGTTTTTGTTTTTAAGAAAGCAAAAGAAAGTCAATTTCTTTTTGCTTCCAATTGAATATTCGTACGTATACATTCAAAGCCGCCAAGGAAAATATTTATGACTTTCGAATAAGCAAAAAAAACAATGTCTAACGAAGGGAAAATCTAAATTTTAATTATTTACAACAAAATGAATCTAAATCCGCATAGCGAGAGAATAAAAGGAAACTTATAAAAAAAAGAAAAAATGCTTAATGCAAATTTTTGTATTGTATCAAGTGTTTTGTTAACGAATTTATTGCCATTCATTTAGATTGCATCAACAGGTGAATCTACAAATAAACAATGAAAACGTGCAGCCTCTACGATAAGTGAGAGGGAGGGTTAGGCCCAAATTAGGAACGAATAAGAAATATATCTCAAAAACATTAAATGTATCAAAACCAAAATCGAAATAGAAAATAAATTCTCGCGCTGAATCGTCAGAAGAAAATTGTAATTATGTTAAGAAATGAGCGGGGCGCAGGGTATTGTCCTAGTTTGTTGTTAAAGAATTGAGCGAACGAGAGAGAGAGAGAGAGAGAGAGAGTATGTTGATGTAGAAGATATACAATAAAGAAATAATTGTAAACTGATATTCGAAGTTGATAGGAGATGTAGACAATAAAAATGAAGAAATCATTTATATTTTCAATGGGAAATTTTATTCCAAAGTTTGTTTCATCCTCTACAGGGGAAGGAGGGTTCGATGAAGGTTTTGGGAAATTCAGTGCCGACTGAGATCATAATTGAAGTTCTTAAACGTTTCCGCTTTATAGATTGTTGTGCTGAAATTTGGCAAGATGATGTAAAGGTGTTCTGTCCTCTGGGTAATTACAACGGACAGGTCATTATATTTGCAATCTAATTCCGAAGACATGTAAAAGGTGTGTTGTCGGAAGCATATGACGATGACGGTGACACATAACTGCTGATTTGGAAAGAACAGTGCCGACTAAGATCAATTTCTTAAACGTTTCCGCTTCATAGATTGTCGTACTGGAGTTCCGCAAGATATTGTGAAGATGTTCTGCTTTCCGGATAGTTCCACCGGCCAGATCATTATATGATATGTGAAAGGTGTTCTGGCGGAAGCAGATGACGATGATGGGGACACATAAGCGATGCAAATCGCTTCTCCTTTGGCATAAAAAAAATTTGACATAAATTTGGCAGCAGACGCACAAGCTTTGGACGTTACGCGTTCTCACTTCCGCTAACGAGAGCAGGTACTCACGAACAATAGCAGGCTCATACCGCGCAGCTGCCCAAAGAAACTTTTAACTGTATGATAGAGTTGATGTTTTCTATTTCTGACATGTGCTCGTTGTAGTGATAAAACCTCACATAATATTTTCAGTGACAGATTCAACATGCATCAAATGATTAGAGCTGGAAATACAATTTGGGCCAGTAAGGGGTTTCAAATTTTGTTTGCTTTTCATTCTTTTTCCACGTCGACAGGTATTTACATTGTCTTACCAGAAAGTCAGTTGCGTACCACCGACTTAATGCCTTAACAAATTGGAGAAAGATCAAAAACCTAATTTTAAGCAGATTGCTGTGTCTTGGAGGTGGTCACCTTGATATTGTGATTTAACTCCTTTGACCTCTTTCTTTTGAGAATAATGAAGTATCAATCAGAAACCAATAAGGAAGGAGATGGTCAACTGAACAGCTCAAACAGCTGATTTCCCCTTTGTCCATCGACCGTTTGACTGTTATTTACGTGTTTTAGTAGACATAACCTCAAATTCTGAAAGTTATTTACGTTATAAAAAACGCTGTCAAAATGAATTCAAGGGCGAGAGACGAGGGAGTTGACTGTCTCCCTATTGGTCTCTGGTACCAATTCAATGCATGCAATATGTCACCTGAATGCACTCATCCCGTAGAACAGGCTGAACGCACCCCAGAGAGCGCTGTCAAAATTTAAAAAGGGAGACTCGAACGGTTGACGAGGCAACGCACGGTCGACAACGTTTCTTCTTGATCAGGACAATTATTAATTCTTTTAATAATTTTAAATAAATTGTATGTTCTCGCTACTTAAATTCTAACAACGAAAATCAAAAATATAAATCAATTATCTCACACATTATATCATAATCGCCGAAGCTACAGGGGTAGAAAAAATAATAGAAACAAAGGAAATTCTGAATGTTAATCAACAGTTTTCACGCGCAGTTCAGCCTTGTCTCACCTTTTATTTTAGTGTTCTGTGAACTGCCAATTTGTGTACTGCCAATTTATTTAAATAATTAAAAATAATTTAATGAACATTTTACGAAAATGGGTCACAGAGCGACTGGATCTACTCCGCGATATCCGAAAATATGTTTAAAGTTCTTTCTGACGTCCAAGAGGCCACCAGTGGTCGCGGGAAGACTTAAGGCCAACGGTCAATAGTCGTAAACCCCAAATGCGGCAAAATTAAATTTTTAATTTCTATAAAAAGTGATTGGATTCACTCATTATGCATTGTGCAGATACTGAGCTGGAGTTTATTAAAAGTCTAAGGAGAAACAAAAAAACAATAAATAAAATTAAAAGTGTTTACAGCAATTCATTTTAGCCCCAAACAAGAAATTTGGGCAAGAAAACGGAAAAGCACACATAGTTTTGATTCGCTCCTACTGCGATAATGCAAAAAAATCCATTTGCCCAGTCAAATGATCTGAAAATTGATCATGATGCACCAGTAACGAGTCGCACTTTAAGAAACCAGTTGGTAGAAGGGACATGTTTGGCAGATCCTCTAAAAAGTTACTATTTCTGAGTACGTTAACTGTTCAAAAGAGGATTTATTTAGCAACCAGGCACATTCATAGTGAAAACTGCGCAACGTGCTCTGGTCAGATGAAACCAAAATTAATTTGTTTGATTTCAACAGGAAAACGTACGTGAGACGTCCAAAAAACTCGGGATCCAATCTCAAGTACACCAAAAAAGGCAATTAAGCTTGGTGGTGGCAGCATTATTTTGTGGATGCTTTTCGGCTTCTGGCTTTGTCCAATTTTTTGGATAAAAAACAAAATGTGTGCAGTTGACTACGTTCACATCTTAAATAAAGTGATGCTGTCATTCGCCGAAAGTGGGAATTAATGCAGACAATGACCTTTAATACTCTTCGAAACGAGCGAAAGAGTGGATTACGTGTCATAAAAAAACAGTTATGGAGTAGCCATCACAATCCCCCGATCTTAATACCATAGAACACCTTTGAGGAAATTTAAAACACAAGATCGGAGTTTGTAGAGACACCAACAAGGAATAGCTGTGATCCAAAATTAAAACCGCGTGAGTCTCCGTTTCTGCTGAAACTTGTAGCAAGTTGGTTTACTCCTGGGGACGAAGATGTGCTGCTGTGATAAAAAACAAAGGTTCAAAAATCAAATATTGGAAAATGTGATACATTTAAAGTGTAACTTAATTTCTTTTCTTGTTAATTTCCTTTAAGATAATATGTTTCCATAATTTATTTTTTCCAGGCTAAAACCGTCTTAAAATAAAAATCAGTTTATTTCCACCATTCTTAATTTCTTTTGTGAAAAGCTTTTATGTGGACTGTTTGCACTGTATTATAATGAATCAAACTGTAACGTTTAAATATACTTCTAACCCACATACCTGAACTTAACAAATACCACAAAACAATCTTGTTTTTAATATTTTTTCCACCACTGTATGTGTCAGCAAAAACCTGAAGCAATGAAATAGGTTTTAATGTCATAGAATGAGACACTCAGAAGCCAGCACAGACATCCACTTGACCGATTTCGCATTTGATTATAAGTTGGAGTTGCTCTTCTTACTAATCACACGATTCGAGGATTTGGATGGGGAACAGTTCACAATGGGATTAGGAAGTAACTTTTGTGCGTGCTTCCAACTTACAGGCATTGGAAATTTAGCTCAGGGAAAATCAATTGGAGCTGTGTGGTATAACCCTGTATGTGATATGCACTAAAGGTGCATGTCTTCAATTTCAGTAAAATTCGGTTAATACGACTCCACGAGGCCCATCGTAAGCCGAAACGTTGTTTCTGGCCTTATTTTCGAAGACAAATGAAGTGCTCTGTGCAATCCATACGTTTAAGGAGCGGGAAAAGGAATTATAGGTATTTGTACAGAATTCTAGGGTTGCGCATTTATTTTAAGCTGCTGAATTGATGTTAATGGCATCTGGAGGAAAATATTTAACGGCGAACTCTATGGACTGTACTGCGACATGCAGTAGAGTTCAGTTACAAGGCTTAAGATGACTTGGGCATGTAGAGCCATTGCTTCAGCCAGAAAAGTCTTCGAATCAGGGGCTTTAGGACAATGCAACAGAGGACAGTGGCGCACACAGGTAGAGAAGTGTCTGAAACCAACTTGGAGTGTGCAAGTGGAGGAAGCTCGCAAGAGATCGTGCTGGCTGGAGAGGCATGTTGGTTGAGGCGCAGGTCCGCTATGGACTGTAGAAGAAGAAGAAAAAGATTTGATGTTCGCGAATTAACTATATTCTCATTTAAGGGCAGTGTACAATGCTTAAACTGCGGATCTTGATCACAATCATTAAAAGCACCCTTAAATGAAAATGCGTCTATGTCAAAAGAGGTCTTAGACAAGGCGATGCACTTTCATGTGATTTCTTCAACATCATCCTTGAGAAGAGCATGCGCAATTCACAAGTCAACATCAGAGGCACGATCTTGATCAGTTCAATTGCTAGTTTACGCTGATGACATTGACATGATTGGACAAATACAGTGAGCCGTCAATGAGGCGTTTGCTGGCATTGAAGCGGAGGTGGATAAAATGGGTCTGGCGGTAAATAAGGGAAAACAAAGTACATGCTGTCGTCAAAGAAGGACACACAGAATCGACGTCTCGGACAGAGCGTCACGCACAGCAGAAACTTTGAGGTAGTCCAGGACTTCGTCTACCTCCGCTCCGCTGTAAACAGGGGCAATAATATCAGTACCGAAATCCAACGCAATCGCTGATTCTTTGGGCTCAAGAGGCAATTTAGCAAAAAGGCCCTCTCTCGAAGGACTAAGATCGCTTAATAAAATAGCTTGATCATCGCAGTCCTACTTTATGGCGCGGAAACCTGGACGTTACTAAAAGCGAATATGGAGGCCCTTAGTCTTTTCGAGAGAAGAGTTTTGCGTGCGATTTTTGGTCCTGTTTGCGTTGATGGCATCTGGAGGAGAGAATATAATAAGAAGTTCTTTGGGCTGTACAGCGACATGCACCTCGTCAAGCGTCTTCGGATACAATGCTTAAGTTGGCTAGGCCATGTAGACCGTTTGGACAGCATTGTTTCAACTCCTAAACGCTTCGAATCAGAGCCATTGAGACAACGCAACAGAAAACGGCCTAGGCTTTGTTGGCGCACACAAGTGGAGAACGACCTTAGCCAACTTGGAGAGCGCAACTAGAGGCAGCTAACGAAAGATCGTGCTGACTGGAGAGGCATTTGGTTTGTTGGTTGAGGCCCACTTCCACGACGGACTGAAGAAAAACAAGAAATAAAATTGCGACAGAAACAGTGTTAAGAAATGGGCTGTTTTTCTTGTACGGTATAGTGCCAAAACTATTAAGAGCAAGCAAAACATGGCAACACTGCCATTTTGAAAAAAGTCGTTATTTACAATTGTAGTGATAATCACTATTGCATACTCTTCGGCTGAGTGGATTAACTATGTAAGAATAAACTTGCATAGTCTACGGATCATAAATTATGTTTCTAGGACGTTGCATATTCTTAGGAGGTCGAGGGAGATTATAATTATTTATCCATTCCATTTACATCCGGTTTGATTCGAAAATCCGAGTGACTTCTGATTCCTGATTCAGGGACGTCTCGCGGTGTATGAATATGCCAAAAAAAAACTGGTGTATCATTTCTTATTGGTCCTTATGGAGTTCCAAGCCTCTGATGTGTATGGTGTCTCCTCGGCACAAAAGCCAGGTTTAAAAAAAGGTTTCACATACACTGATGATGTGGCCGTCATGGAGTGGTGAATAGTGTGCGACGCTCAGGCTCGATTTCCAGCTGTACACCTACAATTTTTCACGGCACCACCTCTTTCAAGCTGGTGACAACACCCAAAGAATAATCCTGTCTAAGAAAAAGCTTGTGTAACTTCGTCGGTCGGAGTCGGCAATAAACTTTGGATCCCTTCTACTCGTCAGAGAACGACACACAACAACACGAGTAGTTGATGATCACGTTAGGCTCTGATTCCCTGTATACCGTCGCGCTATATAATTGTTACTATTATGCACTGATTATTCGGATTACAACCGAACCACCTTGTGAAGAATTTTAAGGTCAAGTCTTCTCAGTGGCTAGTCGCCAAATGCGATTCCCTGATGAAGCATCAAAACGCCGCAAGGTGTTGCCTGAAAAATGTGAATGGTAATGAAACAGTAAGTTATAAATTAAAGCCTTTCAACTCTAGAATATCCCTCAATTTTAACACATTCGACCTTCGCTCCAATAAACCTGAAATTTTTTTAATTTTCCCCATCAATTATCTGCAGCCCTCCAATCGACCAATCAATCATACCGAAACCGAACTCATATCCAATATGTCCGGAATGAGAATATCTTCCATCATAATCAGCCGCGCCGCCACACGATGACAACGCCTTGCCCGGGGCTCGTTATTCAATTATCCGTCAGCTTGCGGTGACTGACTGTGGCCGAAGTGCGGCGTGAAAAGTGTCAGTTGTCATTACGGGGCGTTGGGTAACTCAGAATTGTCGATCGTGTTGCACAGAGACCGAACTGAAATTCGCAGCTAAAGCGACCGAGGGTCCATTTACATTCATTCAATGGCATGGTCTCGTCTGACGGAAGAGATGTAGCCAAGACCTCGCGTTGCCTATGCGGGGTGATTTGCTTATGTAAAGTGCGAAAATGCTCATTTAATTCAACGTTTTTGTCGTATGCTGATCGTCAAGACCACCAGCTAGGCATGGGTCGGCATCAAATTGAAATGCGGACGGAGACGGCTTTGTCTCCAGCTGTGCGATGTTTGTCGGCAAAGAAATAGATTCAAATTGATGAAGGTTGCTTTGGTATTAGCTGTGAGGATGTTGTTTTAGTTCGAAATGAAGGTATTTCCTTTTGGAGTCTAGCTTTGGTAAAAAATCCAGATTGAACTGTAAACGAATTTCAGTTCAATCTGGGTCATGCAAAGAATTTTATTGGTTTCTGGTGTGGAAACTGGTAGAGCTAACATTTTGAAGAAAATGACTGTAAGAATTTATCCTAAAAAGAAACGACATCATCCTCTACAACGGGAACATCTTTTTGTTGCACCAGGAAAGTTTGCATAAGGTTTGCTCTCAGAAGTCGAAAACTTTGGTGCCTCGAACAAGTGAAAGACGAAAATACACTCTAGGGTTTGAGCCTCCGGTCTGTGAGTCAACGCACTCGTCGGTTCAAAACAGCAACCATTATCGGGTGCAAATTTATGTTTTATACACAAACCCAGAGCAGGCGAACTATTTGATTAAGTGGATGCCGCATACCTAGGGATTCCGCAGTTCTCTTATCTAGACGAAATGTTCTGACGTTGATTGGTTAATACGGGAGCGGTTCAACGAGTGCAATGAGTGCTGAGTGTACAAATGAAAAAAGTTTACCAACTGAGTCTCATTTGACTAGTTTGATAAAGTTCTGGGGAGCCAATGTGCTGATATGAGGAAAGAGCATTTTTTTTTCAATTGATCCCGTCCTTGCGTCTTTTTGATCGGCACCAGAAGGTTTTAGTCCCTCACAAGTCCTTAATACCTTTGCATTGGTATCGACAGGACAGTTCTTGCCATTTTGGGTGCACGTTTGCCAGTCGAAGTGGACTTCTTAGTCTTAACTGTGATGTTATATTTCACTCAAACTAAAAGGGACGCAGAAACTCTTTCCGATTGCTCTTAAATAGCGTCTGCCGCTGTTCTAAAATAGTATAACGATTGTTCGCAGCACCCATCACGTAGACAGTTCACTAATAGCCAATACTTCGCGTAGGATGTGAATTTGTCTTTGGGGATGCCTGCTGTGTCAGCAAGAATTTCTAGAATTTCGTTAAATTATCATCCGTTGTAGCCGTTTTCTTGTACGAAGATCACCACGTACTGAAGTGTCTCTTGAGTTGATATGATCTTAGTGCACTTTAATTTCCCTTCGTGACTTCCATTTCAAAACAAGAATTGCAAAGGGGGCGATTTGCTGATTTTCAATTTTTCAAAGAACTGCAAGCCGATTCGGTTGAATGTTGCCTGTGTACCAGCATACTGTACATTCTCTTGGAATAGAGGCTCCGTGGGCCGTTGTTCGTCAATTTTGAATTGTCCTTGTAACCCCCTCATGTCAGAGAAATGCCGCAAAAAGAGACGTGAATGGGAGCTTGCAGAATTTTAAAAACATTGTCTTTCATTGTTTGAAGCAAGCAACTCGCAAACATGTCTGATAAGTCGGTCTCGTTTTCCCGGAACCCTTTAAAGCGGTTTCGCGATGAAGCATACACAATTTTTGATGCTCGATCACTGGGACGCGGTCTCAAAGAAAAATTATTTCGTCAAGGAAGCGACTCATTTTTATCCGAAATTCATCAGCAACCAGTTGATACTTCGGACCTTATTCTCGATCTTTTCGATAAGAAATTCCATTAAGAAGAAATCATATTTCAATTTGCAATGCCATTTGAATTGATAATCTGCGACAAAACATCGCCTCCAAGCACTTCTCCAGTCTCTCAGACGCTCACACTAGACCAAGCCTGAAGAGAGAACGCCTGCAAGTGTTTGTTCAGTTCCACTTCTCGTTCCACATCCGATTGCCATCGACACATCAGTTCTGCTCTCGCATCCGCTCGGATCGCGTATCGTGTCGTCCCCACAACGGCGACGAAACCTTCATCATTCGCGCCGATCGTACGTAAATCCGCCACGAAAATTATGACCCTAATTAAGACGCCATCTGTCAATGCCAATGAGGCTGCCAGTGTTGTGCGCCAGCTTCCCTACTCTGCTCGCACGCCCACTCGCTGGCTGTGTCGTCTGAGCTGGCAAGCGGGTCTTTCCTAACGCTTGCCTTCTGAACTTGACTTTGATCTTTTACGCTGGAACGGATTGAAGCGCCTTCCGCCATATGTCTGGCTGTGACCTCTGGGGGCAATAACAATAATTTCCAGTTCGCTGGCAATTGACACAGAACTTGACACTGGAAATGGTGTGCGACACTAGTGCGCACCCTCGTCGAGTGGGCTGATGAAAATTTATGATGCATTGCCCAGAAGCGGGCCAGCACACCTGCCGGGGCGGTGAACGTCTCATTAGTGAAACAGTTGTTCCGTGCAAAATTTATCACCTCTACGCCGATACTTCGCCAGTGTGCGATGGCGGTAATTGTTGTTGCACCCACACTCGGCGGCTTGTGTGTACATCGCCCACGCCGACATCGCTCCAGTCCAAGCTTTTGTGCAAATGCGAGGGGCAAAGCTTTACCAATCCGATCCGAGCCACCCTATGGGTATCCAGCCAGTACGCGGGTACTGCAGACACACTTAGAGCAACTCAGGAGTCGCCAATTCTTTTGTTCGCCGATTAGTCGGTGTTTGACTTGGCTGCTGATCAGAAGACGACGACAGCGACGCGTTCGGCTTTCTCCCCCGCAATTGTGTGACGTGAGCGTGAAAAGCGTTTTTCCCTGCGATTGTGAGACTACCCTACGTGCAATTTAATGCCCCGTCTGTAGCGTCGCGGGCATTGTCTGAAGGGTGCTTGTCGCGAGAGGGCGAAGTGTTAACGCGTCCGCAAACATTGCTATGCATTCCGGATTTTGTGCGGCTACTTAGCGCGGTTAAGTGATCGTGAAAAGAGTGCCTTGGGAGCCGATTAATTGACGACGGCGGAGGTGGTATTTTTGGGAAAGATAATCGGCCCACGTGAGATGATGTGCTAATTGGATTTGATAAGGTGCTGCTTGTTTTGATAAAGCGTGTTAGTGACTGCCTGCGTCGGAGTCGTGTGAAGCAGTTTTTTTTGTTTGTTTATTTCTTCGTGATCCAAAGGTGAGTGGCGCTCTGAAGAGCAGACTGGAAAGGGTTTAATCGATCTGCGATAGCAGTTTGCAAATAAATTTGAGGTTCTAGTGGAGAGTAGCTGCCGAGAGCTTTGATGGAGAAGAGGGATTCTTCAGTATTTGGATTCGCTCCTTTAGTGTTAAGATTTGATTTTGACTGATATTCAGTAGAGAAACATTAAAAGTAGACCAGGTTGTGCACGAAGTAGTCCATTTTTTGGTTTTTCGTGCTTTGTATGAGCATTCTTATGACACACAGTAGTTCGCTTACTTGGCATTTTCATTTGACAGCTATACAACTGTGAAATATTTCTGGATTTCAAACTAGGCAGTTTCATTTTGCTAACAGGACAATTGTGAAAACATGTAACACATCACTCAATAAGTTCCGCGTGAAAACTACAAAAAAAAAGTTAATTTTAAATCAATAATTTTTGTTAGTGGCGCCCTCTATATGTCCTGGGACTTAATGACTGTTGACATTTTTTGTGGGCATTCTATGGACTATGCAGAAAAACTTTGTAAGTTACACATTGCTTGAAAAGAAGTCCATCAAGCACTTTAAAAAGACTTCGAAATTTGACTTCACCGTTTGCAGCATTTGTAAATACAATCCATACGAAGACGTCAAGACTTAGACTAAATCTTATTGCGGCAGCAGTGGGTCACTGCGACATTTTTTATGCCTGAGTTCCATATCAGATTTTAAGACTCTTTTGAGTTGCTGACATCCAAAGTTAACTTATTGTCTATGATCACTTGTAGATTGAGATTCTCAGTTAATGGGAATTTTTTGTCTTGCTTCCTATATGCTCACATCGTCTATAAATTAAACAATTCATTGAGTGGAGATCGATTGCCATAATTCATGACAATCACGTCAGGCAACTCTTTCAAATATGCTGAATTGGTTTTTGTTTCATGTCAAGATGCTCACGTTGGCTCTGTCTGCCGTTTTAAGCGACACGGAAAAATAAGACAAATAGCCGCATAATCCCAAAATATTGAATTAATTTTAGCACGCAATGCTTTCAATGGAAACATACGAAACAATTCTTCTTCCTCTTGTAGCGTTACAGTCCGGGGTGGAACTGGGTTTCAACCAACATGCCTCTACGTCCAGGATGATCATTCGCTATCTGCCTTGAGTTGCGCACTCCAAGTTGGCTAAGGTTCTTCTCTACATATGTGCGCCACGTTGGCCTAGGCTGTTCTATGTTGCGATGCTCTAATGGCTCAGATTCGAAGACTTTTCCGTCCGGTGCAATGCTGTCCATACACTCTACATGGCCCAGCAATCTTGAAAGTTGTATCCGAAGACGCTTGACCAGGCGCATGTCGCTGTGCAGCCCATTGAAATTCGTCATCGAACCTTCTCCTCCAGATCCCATGGACACAAAAAGGACCACAAATCGCGCGCAAAACTTTTCTCTCGAAAAGAAGTCCAGGTTTCCGCGCCAAAAAGTAGGACCGAAACGATCAAGCTGTTGTCGCAGTGGCTCGGATCCGAAAACTTTTCCGTCCGTTGCAGTGCTGTCCATACGCTCTACATGGCCTAGTCATCTTAAGTGTTATATCCGAAGACGTTTGACCAGCCAAAGCAAGCTTTGTCCTTCGAGAGAGGGCTTTATTACTCAATTGCCTCTTGAGCCCAAGCGATTGGTAGAAGTGAAACCATTATAGGTAGTAAAACAAGTTCTACAGATTTCCTGCTAAAGGTAAAGTCAAAGTGCTTATTATTCTGAAATGCTTTTTATAAATTTTTGTCCTTGAGCGCTTGGATTTTGGCTTCTCCAGTTGTGCCTCAGCTTTGGGTTTTGAAATTCGAGACAATTATCTTAAATCTTAGGATTTTTGTTCTCAACTCAGCCTTGTAAAGGATGTTCTTTTAGGGGTTGCAACTCTAAAATAGAACAAAACAAAGGCGTTTATTTCAATTAATATGCAATTTACTGTAATTAATAATTTACTGTAATTAATAATTTAATAGACATCTTTTCGGCGTTTTAAAGAAATTAAATGTCTGGCAGATGACCGCCATGTTTGGGTCGGACCGCCCAAAATCAAAAGATTTTGCAATGAATTCCTTCAACATATCTGACCGTCGGCAGGAATTTGCCAAATGTTTTCCTCCAAGTGGTCAATCTTTGCGGGCTTATCGGGGTAGACCGGGAAATTTACATATCCCCACAGAAAATAGTCAAACGGCAGTAAGTCGTAAGATCCTTTGCGAAGTATTTGAAGTCAGGCCGCGACGTCGGTCCATAACTTGATACTATGCTGTACCCAAAAGTTTAGCAAAATATATGATGGATGTGACTTGTAGCACCAATTGGTTGAAGCCAAAGTTCCTGCATATCATAGTTCCTCAATTGATTAAGGAAGAAGTCAGGCATTATGGCCTATTGACTGTAAGACTTTGACCCTTATTCCACCAACCCATAAAGCACAGCAAATAGTCACTGTTTGGGGATGTAACAATGTTTCAGGTTTATCATCACTTGGAATACGAGTGTTTTTTTTTTATCATATCCTTTCAACAAAATCGTGGCCGCTGTGGCGTAGTGAGTAGAGTGCGACGCTAACACGCCGAAGGGTCTAGGTTCGATTCCCGGCTGAATACCTTGAATTTTTTCACGGCACCACCTCTTTCGAGCTGCTGACAACACTCAAAGAGTAAGAACTGTCTAAGAAAGCTTCTCAAACTTCGCAGTTCGGAGTAGGCGGCTCCCTTCTACTCGTGAGATAATAGTAGTGCGCACAATACGAGTAGTTAATTAGCAGGTTATGCCCTGGTTCCCCTGTCGACTGTCGCACCAACAATTATTATTATTATTCAACAAAATCTGAGCTTTATAATTAAACAAGATTTGGGCGATATGTATTTCGGATAGAATCGCGATTCGCAATATAAATTTGCACAATTTGCAAACTAAAAGAGAATCACTTGACAGTTGACAAAACATTTGGCAGTTAAAAAATGTATTCCCAACTCCTAGTTCAATGCCTCTTACAGCACTGTGCAAAATAATAGCAACATGTTCGACTTTGTCACTTTTTTGCCTAAAACTTTCCTACCGTCATGCAAGCACATCCTGTTTACACTCCACTCCATAGCTTGAAGTCCATTACTTTGGAAAAATTCTTTGGCCATTTTTGGGTCATTGTCTTGCCGTAGAATCCATCTAAGCGACATATTCCACTCTGCGGAATGTAGCATGGTTTCTATCATTGTGTTGACATATACTCCGGTGGAGATCATCGGTTTTATCAAATACATCGGACCACTACCATAATAGGAAAAGCATCCTCATGCGTTAATTTTTAATCCGCTGTACTTTACAATCTTGATAGTACTCTCCGGATGAATCTCTGGAGGGATATTTGGCAACTTTAAATATTAATTTTTACTCCGCCGTGCTTGATAGTTCACCTCGGTTGAAACTTTTGACTTTTTCGCCTGCGAGCAAATGTCCTGATCCCAGGAGTACCATATAAAACTATTTTGGATTCGTCCGGCATTAATATATTGCGCTATTTAGGAGGTTCCCAGTTCAGGTGTTCTTCGCAAATTTGTTTTTTTTTAGTAGGTTGATTTCTGACAGTAGTGGTACTTTTCTGGAACTTTTCTCAGGTCAATTCATCTTTATAAGCCTTCTTCTTATTGTTGATGTCGCCACGGGTAAATTTAACTCCTCTTTTATTTTCCTGGCGTTCACAAAACAGGTTACGTTTGACTAATCCTACTATTTGTCGATCATCGGCGGGGGCTAGTTTCGGTTTTCTTCCATTTGAACTTATTTTTTTGGCATTTGTGATCATTTTTTGGCATTTGTGATCATTTCAATGATGGGTGTACCAACAATTTCACTTATAAATTTTTAAGCTTTACCCTCAGAATTCTTCTTCTTGTGGCGCTACAGCCCGGGGTGGACCTGGGCCTCCTCAGGATGAATTTTTTTAATTAAGGCACGTTTCTCAGGAGTGCAATACACCCCACGACCCATTTTTCTTTGCTAACAACGCTGCACTTCAGAATTATTATCTCTTGGCAATTACAATAATATGTGTAGATATAGTTTAAAGCCAAAAAAAATCTCAGCACTGGTGTGCACTTCGAAAACGCTCTTCAGAATGACGTGATGATATTATTTTGCAATTTAAATTCGATTGTATTTTTGGATCTTTTTAATGACAAGTTGCATGCTTTTATTAAGTTATTAAAAAAAAAAAAAAATCAAAAAAATGCATGAAATCTTTATTTAAATCGATAGTACGGTTTATAAAATTTAATGTTTGAAGATTATTTCATGCAAATTTTGACCTTGACTTCGCCTCAAATGGTCCATCCGCTTAGTCCAATTTTGGCATACTCTTTCCAACATTTCTGCCGGTATCTCACGAATAATAATAATAAGCGGGCTTGTCTGCATAGACATGAGCTTTAACATAGTGCCACAAAAATAGTCTAAAGGCGTTAAATCGCACGAACTAGGCGGCCAATTGACCGGTCCCGAACGTGAAATAAAATGTTCACCGAACTCTCCTCTCAATGAGTCCATTGTTGCGCGTGCTGTGTGGCATGTGGTACCGCCTTGTTGAAAGCACATGCCATGGAAGACAAGCTCTTGCATTTTGGGCAAAAAAATTTGGATATCATCTCACGGTAGCGCTCACCATTCACAGTTACGTTACGATTCGCATCATCTTTGAAGAACTACGGTCCAATGATGCCACCACCCCATAAACCGCACCAAACTGTGATTTCTTATGGATGCATTGGTAGCTCTTGCAATGCTTCTGGCTCATATTCACTCCAAAATCAACATTTCTGCGTATTTACGTACGCATTGAGCCAAAAATGAACTTCGTCCATTTTTGACCATAAAATGGAAGAAGCGCGCTATGAACTTTCTTAACAGAGCACGCATTTGATAATAAAATTCAATAATTTGCAAACGTTGTTCGTTTGTAAGACGATTTATTTTTAAATTACAGACTAAACTGAAGAGACAGTGAAACAAAACACGAAACGTGGTCAGCTGTGTAAACCAGTGTTGCCGAAAAGATAATAGCTAAAAAATCTCCCTTATAATGCAATAAATATGAGGTGTTTGCCTGGCCATAGAAAAAAGGTATTAGCATAATAGGAACAGAGTCGAAAATGGTGCTATAATTTGGCACAGTTCTGTAAAAATGCATATTCATACATATTTCACAAAAATCAAGTTGACTCTGTGACAGAAGGAAGAGAACTAACCCCGCATACTGCAAGGAGTTAACATACGTTTAAGGATCTATGCATCAAAATTTATCGAAGCATGTCACGAAAACATATTGATATAATATTGTCGAAGCCAGTGGTATTCAGTGCTACATGCCCTAAGCTTTTTGAGACCTCTTTCAAGTATCGTCCGCTAACAGCTTGGTAGCTCAAACAAGTCAGGTTCATGGATTGAAACTCCAATAGACGCGAGGTGTCCAGTTTGGCAGATTCAACTTTTTCTTCATTAATCAGCAACGAATAAGCAGCAGTACTTGGTATCAGTGGAAGAGGATTTAGTTTAGTTTCATAATCTTTTCTTTGTTAACCACAGTTTATTTGAAGGAAACGAAAAATCGGTAGAAGATCCTTAGTTGTTTGGAGATACATAGAGCCAACACATTGGGGAACTTGCTTATAACTACTAGGAGCCTAGGTAAGATATTTCCAATAAATGTGTCAGCAGTTGTAAGATAAACCACGTAGCTACTAGCTTTATGCTTAGAAGCTATTTTTTCTTTGGAATTTTGCACACAAATTTGATTTGAAGTGTCGGTCCATATGATTACCTAAAGCCAGCAGCCAGCTTAACCCATAACATAACCACTATTGTTGCTTTAAATTTGACTTATTAACCTCTCTGACACATGATTGACTTTCTAATCAGAGAAACAAGTTAGCACTCGTCACAGAGTTCCATTAAATCCCAGCATTCAAAACATTTTTCTTTGTTTTATAATTTTTTGCAAACTCTTTATTCTATTGTGCATGTTCATGAATTGTTTCTTTGGGTTTAAACCTTGTTATGAACTTTCGGCTTTTTCTGAAATTGTTGCACCTTTCATAGGAGTAGGCTTATAAATACTTTAGAGCTGCCAGACTTAGGCCTGTAGTTAATAATAATAATTGTTGGCACTACAGTCCACTGGGGGACCAGTGCCTAGCTTGCCCATCAACTACTCGTGTTGTGCGCGCTTCTGTTCTCTCACGAGTAGAAGGGACCTACAGTTTTTTGCTGACTCCGAACGGCGAAATTTGAGAAGCTTTCTTAGACAGTTATTACTCTTTGAGTGTTGTCAGCAGCTCGAAAGAGGTGGTGCCGTGAAAAAAATTGGTGTTGAGCTGGGAGTCGAACCTAGACCCTTCGGCGTGTGAGCGTCGCAGTCTACCCACTACGCCATGGCGACCACTGGGCATGGAGTTGTTTACTTGCAATTTTAAGAAAAAGTTGTTAATATCAAGAGAGAGTTTTGTTTGTGTCAATTATTGAGAAATATAGTAGTCTCAATTTTTTTCTGTGTGCATGTTTTTCTTCCAGGTTACCAAAAGAGACGTTCAACAACTAAAAAATTACCTTCCACACCTTAAAACCAAGTAAGCTGCTTTGCGGGGAACAATTTTTGAGTTGTCTGTGCTAAGCAGGAAACCGATTCACTGCCTTGAATTGTCCGCTATCGTCCTCCGATTAGACCTCTTAACACACGAGTAACATGAGCAACTCAAATTTATTGACTCCAAGGCACGTTCAACCCACATCGCGGCCTGACTGCAAATACTTCAAAACATTACAATTCCCAAACAAACCATTGCATATCTTCAGAATGAATCTGCGAGCTGAGGGGACGGTGGGAGGCCAGAACACACCTCGCCGGTTACAAAACATGTTTCCCAGCCGCCGTGCTAAGAGTTTCTAATTAACTTCCACTTATTAGCGAGAAAATTGATTTCTGCTGTGTTTGCAATAAAACTCGCGAGTGGCTTGGATTAAGCCACTCGAACGTGTTTATCGGAGACGACGCTTTTCCCTCATAAGTCTTCTTCAAATCAATAGTTTTATTAGCTCCGTTGACATTCGCTCACAGTCAGCGGCCTGCTGATAGCGCATGCACACAGGTTGTTCGGAAAACGAATTGCTGTCATTTTTCAGCGCAAATGCGACGCACTCATAATTGATTGCGATTTGACAATATTTGCCTTTCCCCAGGAAGGAGTCACGTTCGTTACAATTTCATGGTTAATTAGCGGCGTCATGTTGCGTCAGTCAGTTGTCAGGCTCGGAGACAAATTGAAGATGGATTTCAGTTAATTTGTTCGCTGCCGCCGTTCCTTTCTGTCCTGTCAGTGTGACATGCGACGGAAGGCTTCGCCCGCGAAAAGTGAACGTGATCCATTGGCTGATTAATTGCACTCAGCGACAGCTGATAAGACCTTAAGATGACTGCTTATCAACCGGAGTGCCTTCTCCTCGAGATAAAAAATTGACGAATGGGCGCCAATATCACTGGCACCTTCCAGCAAACAGTTCGCCGATTGCACTTGCTAGCGAAAATAGAATCATTGCATAATTCGCTGCATCAGGTGTAGACTTGTGCAGGGCTTTGTGTGCACTTCACAGATTCGCGTAAACAAACAAAAATTCTCTTTATTTTGTGTTTTGTTGATAAAATTGTTGACAGTCGTTCAAGGTGTACATTGTGCAATGCGCACAATTCGATACATGTCATGGGAGGTGTTCGTTTGCGGTTCTCTGAAACCAGAGAATGAATTTGGCGCAGAACTGCAATTCTTCATGGAGAAGTGCTGGGAGAGGGAGTTGCCATTTGATATGAAGAACTGTTTGGGGCGATGCGCCCACCCAAGGTCATGCAAATGAGAACAGTCAGATGTGATACTCGTATATATGCTGTAGGTAGACATGGTTTTGTGGGTCCTTAAAGTTTTTGATTAACACTTAAAATATTTGAAATGAAAAAAAAAACTCGATCACAGGGAAACTTGCACAGAAAAACTATTCCATTGAACCTGGAAAAAACAGGTAATGGGGACCTGGTACGAGTATCATGAGCTCTTAAGAACATTAACACTTAAGCCCTGACATCCGACCTGGAAGAAGGCTTGCCAGTAAGAGTGGAAGTGATCTGGTGTCGCTGTCTTGTGTGGAGAGGTGTGGTGACCCCTTGTAATGTCAGTAAGTTGTATGCTGTCAAAACTTGCAGTGTGAAAAATACATTTCTAGAGAATTCGTTGCGTGAATATTCCTCATTTATGTCGCTAAAAGTTCTGGTGACCTTGCGTTTCTGGAATTCGTGGGATGGAACGGAAAACAAAATGGAGAAGCTCATTATATATGTTAGATGGTGATAATAGGTAAAGGCTATGGCCAGCTGGCTAGGCCTATCTACACAAATTTGAGACCAACAAAACCATCGGAATCAGTGTTCCAAATAAGACTTTCTATATATACTCGTATAAATATTAGATGGCGCGACTGTATACAAGGGGACATGAATATAGCTTACTCATCAACTACTTGTGCTGTGCGCGCTACTGCTTCCTCATAGGAAGAAGGGACCTACATATTCTTGCCGACTCCGGAAAGGGTGTCACCGTGAAAAATGCGAGTCCGCGAATTGAACTTGGGATCTTCGGCAAGTGAGGGTAGCACTCCACTCACTACGATTCGGCAGGCACAATTCAGTCTATTTGTACGTTTAACTTGTTTGTGACTTTTTAAATGAAGCACTTACACTGAACACTTAACAATCAAATACTAAATTTGTTTGTACCGACATAAATATATAAATACATCATACGTAGCCAAGCTTTATGAACTCAATTGCAGCAATGTGTTACTTTGAATCCATGGCTCCCGCAAGGAAGTTTGGTAGGACTGTTGAAGAAATTGAACGTCGAATTCAATGATATGGTTGATGATTGGCTACAGGGTTTCAAGATTTTTTACGACACCGACTTTGGGAGAACATGGAAACGACCATTTAAAAAAATATATATTGATTGCGATCGCCGGACGCTGATGTTGCATTTTCGATTCCAGGACTATACAGCTCGCACTTTAGTTTTTCATGGAAATACCCTCTAAGAGCTGCTATAAGAATGCATTTTGTAAAGAAAAAATAGTAGAAGTGTAGTGGACAGTCTTTTCTTGCGAGCAGACAATAATGTACACAGCACGAGTAGTTGATGAAGAAGCTGAAGCTGAATAGTTTCCTTGTACACGGTAGAGTACACGTTTATTCATTTAACATGTTTGGCTCAAGTCTCTGCATTTGCTTTTGGGGGATTAAAGTAGTCTTTCTTTCAAACTTGCATTGAGGTGTTTGCTTCTGTGCGTAGTCACAACGTTCAACAAAATTCAAGTATTGTACGTATTCTTAAATTCTAGGCTAAGGTGTCAAGAAGAACATGCCTTAAAAGCCAAAACGTCGCATTATATCTAAAATATATTGGCTGCTGAACAACCGCTAACAACCACCTCGTGTTCGTTCCTTTGTAGTAGGCGTTCTAGTAGGCGTATAACTGTTCCCTACAATATGCCTTCATCACGGGGAGGCTTCCTTTTGAAGAAAGTTTGTATTTTTGCTGACGAAAAACATGGCATATCTCAGTAAAGAAACAAGGTTAGCATTAAGCGGTCTTGTCACCTCTTCTGATCCCTGTTAAGGGCAGTTCCAAAAGCCCGCCGTTCGTACATCACTTACTTAATTCACCCCGCAATTGCTTTTACTAGCACATTCAATTCCTTCTATTTGCCCAGTCAATCAAAATCCTTATAAATTCTCTCCTTTTCATTTCAGTGCTCCAACAGTAATGAAGTTCAACATATTCACAAAGCCGCCGGAGAAAGACGGCAGTGCTCAGGATGAGAAAACAACCGATCGGTGTACAAAGTCTGAAAAGAAACCCCTTCGGCGACAAGTGACAATCGAAGAGGAACCGGATTCCCTGGACAGTGTGATAAGCAACCCCGACTCGTATCCCATCACGATAGTGCCCAGCCGGCCGGCCAGTCTGTACAGGTGCTCCCAATACGGCAATGGAAAGGCCTTCAACCGTCAGAGCAGCTGTAGGTGAGTTCTAAAAGCATCAATCTCGCTCTATTTGAGCAAACGGCAATCAAACAAAATTGCCACTTAGGGGCGATAACTCGGAGGCAAACATTCGAGGCTGCAATCGAAAAGATATTTGCCCCACTGACAGGCAATTATCGGGCGCCGCTTACGATGTTTTCGCACAGGAACCGTGGATTTATTCAATTTGCACCTGCTGGTGTGCGATGTGGCTTGTTTTGGGTTAATCTGCTGAGATATCGGATTGATGGAAGATTAGTTGCGAACGGGTTTAAGTTGGTGGCGGTTCTTTGATTTGATTTGATTTGTGAGTCGAACTCGTAGTCGGAGTGAGTGATCAAGGATGCAGACGTTGACTGATGTTCAGGTGAACAGGGAGCAGGAGAAGGACGAAACTGCTGTGTTGACTTCGCAATGGAGGAGGCAGTACATGCGGGGAATCTCTGCAACTCCATCACAGGCTGGGGATGTCTACTATGAGCCCCTGAAGGGATCACATACGTCGTTGAGTAAGAGGTAATAATGGGAATTGTGTAACATTTTGAATGGGGAAATGGAAAAAAACACGTTATGTAATGCGGACACGTTCGCTTTCATTTGATTTCTTGGTGGGTGAGTCAGGAATTTACGGCAATTGAAGGAAAACTGGATATCCTTGACGTAAAAGTTCTTTCCTTAGTCATAACTTTTTGAAATATTATTTAACTGTAAGCATTAGAAGTCATTTAAAGTCCTTTTGTCCCTATACAATGTAGATGTTTGTTTGGTAAACTTATCGAAGGAACACGATTCTAAAATTTGAAGTGTGAGTCTACAGATCCTGTGAAGACAGATGTGTAGTTTCGTGGTCGTGTTAAAAGTTATTCTGCTTTGAAAATGAGTGAATTATTTAAACAAAAATTAGTTATGTGCTTAGTTTTCTCCATAAAATGGTAGAAATGCTGCAATGACATTCCGCGGAATTGTGTACAGTTTACGATGGGAAGGATGTTAGTGAGCACTGGACCGAGGAACGATTTATTCCAATCCATTGTAGAAAAAAAAAACAACATTAACGACGCACTGGTAGCCTGCAATTTTTGCCAATGAAAGAGAAAGTCAAAAACTTGCAGAAGACTAAGCATCAGTCGTCTGACATATTGCTCTTCAAAGAAGTTTAACATTCGGGCGCCAAATGTAAAGCAAAAAAATAAGGCAGCCGAATAATTATTAACGAAACGCAAGTGAAGCTTTATAAAATTAAAATGAATTTAAAGTAGGCTCAGGTCCACCCTGGACTGTAGCGCCAAAAGAAAAATTTTCCTTTGTGAGCTGCTGCAGGATGGTGGGAGGGTCACATAGACTATTAGCATAAAGGAACCAGAAGGAAATGACCAGAATTAGCCAGCTAAGGAGAAGAAGTTGAAAATGGCATAATTTCATAAATAAGAAATGCCAATACGTACTACATTTGAATAAAGGTAAATATCTTTTAGCAGTGTAGTAGAATACACCTTCGATACTTCTGTATATTTTTTGCCGAGTTTTGGGCAGCATATAAAATATGTAGTACCACCCAGTGTTGCATACTGATGTATGCAAACGTGTTTTTCTTAACTTGAAGGTGAACTTGATTGCCAAATGTCTTGATTTGTCATTTGAAAACAAAAAAAAAAAAAAAAAAAACGAGAAAGGAATGGGAGGCACAGACGCACTTGTCTCTCGCAACAACTTTTAATTCTTTTTCGGAACAACATTTCGCTTCCAAGTACTTTAACTGTGACACAGCTGAAGCCGAGACCACTAGAGATTCTACACTAAACTAAGTTCCTGGCTCTATCCAACTGAATAGCCATGTTCAGGTTCATGCTCTGATTGCATCATAAAACGTGCCGAATGAGGGAATTGCCGTCCTGCTTATTTTGACATCACAACTTGCCTTATTACATGGCAAACTTCACCAAGCAAATAAATGCTATCGCCTTCACAAACAAAGTCAACTTTTGGAGGCAATTATTACATTTTTCCTTTTTTCTCTGTACAAGCACCCTCAATTCCTGAGAACTTTTGCAACTGTCACCACCCTGACTTATCGATGACACGCCCCTCGGTCACCCACTACACAGTGGACATTTTGCGCCTCTGCAATAAATACCTAATCTACTTGAAAATCCCCTCATTCACAGTCATGGCTTTTTATCCGTGGGTTCTCCTGCTACTCCTCACAGTATCCACCGCTTCAGGAGACAACTCCAACTATTCAGTTCTCAACCTCATCAAAGACATTCGAAGAGTCGAGCAGTTCCAGCACGTCATGGTTTTGAAACACCCCAACGACACCATATCTGAGACCTTTGGGGGCAACTTTGTAAAGGACTTATCAGCAGCAGTTGGCTTACCCGTCATCCTTCTCTCTGAAGCAACCTACTACCTGAAGAGCACGTTCAATATTGAGCTCCTCTCCGTCGTGAACATCGCCCCTACAACAGCAAGCGAAACTCTTCAGCTGTTGGTCAAAAATCTACGTCAGATGAGAGTGTCAAAGGTGGTTTTTCTTCTAAACTATGACTCCACGGATAAGAAGAGGCTGCAGAGCTTGTTTCTTGATTGCGCCAAAAGCGGAATAATAAACGCTCTGGCTGTGTACTGGGATTTTTCCACGACAAACATCATCCATCGATATACACACATTCCAAGATTTGTATTGGAGGAATTTCGTGTGGGCCCACAACATCCCACCCGCGACTTTTATCCCGACCGTCTGAGGAACATGATGGGCTTCCCAATCCGGATAGCCTTTGGCGGCTCGGAGCCCAAGATAATTTTTTCGAGGAAGCCAAATGGAGAACTTCTCGTCCAGGGGTATGTGGGACACCTGCTGCACTCCATTGAGCACAGACACAACACGACGTTCGTCGGGAAGAACATCATGACGATCTCCGCCCAGGAGCTAATCCACATGGTGCGCAATAAGTCTGCAGACATCTCCTCGGGCCTCACGTACTCCCCTATTCCCAGAGATGGCTTCACCTACCCCTACGAGTACATAAACTGGTGCCTCATGCTGCCCATCGAGCCAAGTATCCCTATCTATGAGGTCTTCATGATTGTCTTTCGTTTGGATACACTTGTCATCACGATTGTGGCCATCGTCATTCTGTCCAGCTTGTTGGAGTACTCTAAGCGCCTCTTGGGAAGGAACACTAACCTCGTGTCCTACGTACTCAACGACGACTGTCTGCGTGGAGTCCTGGGGCAGTCGTTTATCGAGATTCGCCAAGCCTCGCTGAAGGTCAAGTACATCTACCTCCACGTATTCCTCCTCGGCATAATCCTCACCACATCGTACAACTCCTACCTACAGACCTACTTGACCAGCCCGCCGAGCCAGGCAATGATCCGCACGTTCGACGACCTCCTGGCCTCGGGCATAAAGATCTACGCCCTCAAGCAGGAGTACGATGCCCTGAGCGAAACAGTCCCGCTGTTCAAAAAGTACTACAACATGTTCGCTTTCGAGGAGAGCTTTGCCAAGTACATCAAGTTCCGGGACAGCTTTGACACGAAGTACGCGTATATGGTGAACAACGGAAAGTGGGTCATGGTCAAGGAGCAGCAAAAGATCTTTACGAAGCCACTATTCAGGCAGCCCGAGGGCATGTGCTTCTTCGAGCTCATACCGCTTTGCTTTCCCATCGACGAGAACTCGATCTTCATGAATATGATCAACCGGCTCATAGTGGAGGTGCAGGACTCCGGACTGCTGGAGTTCTGGCAAAGACACGCGTTCCACGAACTGATTGCCGCCAAGAAGCTGAAGCTAGTAGATCTAACCTCGAATCCGGAGTTTGTGCCGATGCAGGTGGGCGACTTGATGATGATTTGGATTGGATTGGTGTGCGGACTTGGCATCACCGTGCTTTGCTTTCTGATTGAAATCGCCGTCTTCAGGTGGCAGCAACGACGTCAGACCAGATTGATATTTGTTCACTAATAACGAGGAGATGAGAACTTCGATTGTGGTAGCACACGATAAAGAGCACAAGCAGAGAGGCACAGAATTTTGCACCCCACACTTTCGTTCACAAGTGGATTCTGTTCACATTTCAACAAAGTTACGTTAAGCAATGTTTTTGAGTGGAATTCTGAAATTATATTGTGCTGTAGTAATTTTGATGTCTTTTGATTTTTCGAAGATAAATGGCTTATTTCAAGAAAGGATATTTGCTGGTTGCATATCAGAGTTTTTCGATCGGTGTATCGTTTGCTCTTGAATTCATCCAGATTGCTATTTAAGAGGTGTTGGCCGGCGGACCGATGTTGCTATTTTGAACAATAGATTGTTGGCCAGCGCATGGTGCAGGCTTTAAGGCGAATGAATCTAGATATCAAGTCTCTCCTTCAGTGTAAGAAAGTAAGTTCCGGTTGGCCATAAGACAAGTGGCTACGGCTTCTTGTCATTTTTCCTTCAATTAGGGGCCCACGCAAATCAATTTTCGTCGATAGACCTCTCCAGTAGTTGTTTCATTCAGTTGCAGTCACGCTTTGCGTTTCAGGGACTATTTGGTTAGATTGAGCATATTTTAAAGGCTCTGGCTGATTCTCAAATAAATTTTTGCTACAATTGTTATTTTACACCGCCGACCAAAACGGCTCAAGTGTATCACCTCCTGCACATTAAGAATATATGACACCAGCCTTGGGGAAAAATTCGGTTCTTGTATTTGGTAATTGGTATAATGAAGCACGTCTATTTTCTAACATTCGTCCCGGTGTTTCGAATGGGACTGTTGTCATGGTACTCATATAAGCATAGTCCTACATACTTCCATATAATTATCAGCATGTAGTAATTTCTTCAGTATCAGTTTATTAGACTGAAACATCATAGTGGGTTGATCTGGATTTCGGCTAAGTAAAAACATTTATTGTGGACACGTTGATTTGATCAACTGTTTGTTTAGTGAAAAGTGTTGTGTGAAGTGTGTGAAGAGTGTTTTCACATATTCAGCCTCCGGTAGAGTTCGTTGATGTGCTTTCTCGAATTTCAGAATGTGCGGACATCCATGGATTTGACAATTCAAGATCATTGATTAGGGTCATTCTCAGATTGTTGATTTCATTTGTGTGAATCCTGAAAAAATATTTTAGAGTTTAATTAGTTCCGCACCGAATTTGTTCGGAAGCCGTAAAGAGACTTTACCTATTCGCATTAATTTGCAATACGTTTCATTTTTTTGGAGATATCCTCATTTGTTGAGGGTCGGACGCCATGTTGAATTAAATAAGCTGTAATGTTCTCGCGGATGGAGTGAAAGCTTAAGTTTGGTGGTGTGTTTAGTTGGTTGGTTGGTGTTTGGTCTTGTGCTTGACCTCCTGCAAATGATAAAATTTTATCTTTAATAGCACCAATTTTTTCATTTATTTTATATTAGTTGTCTTGAATTATTTTGCATTTAATAAGAAATGTTGGCGCAACAGGGGGGGGGGGGGTAGGGCCTAGCTTGCTCATCAACTACTCGTGTACTACTACACTACACAACTACTATTGTTCTCTCACGAGTAGAAACGACCTACAGTTTTTTGCCGACTCTTAACGGCGAAGTTTGAGAAGCTTTCTTAGACAGTTATTGTTCTTTGAGTGTTGTTAGCGGCTCAAAAGAGGTGGTGTCGTGAATAATTCGAGGTGTTCAGCCGGGAATCCAATCTAGACCCTTCGGCGTGTGCGCGTCGTACTCTACCCACTACGCCACGGCGGCCACATTTTGTATTTAGTCTTGAATTAAGCGTCCAGCTACTGGGCGATGGAACGCTTGGAGATTTTCTTTCGTTTTTCTATATCGACACCTTCAATCAATTAGATTAGATTCTAGATTGGACTAGATTATTTTATTAGTACATACATAATTAATTAATAATAGTTTACATTATTACATACTAGATGACATTCTATATTTTGTTTATGTAATAAAATAGAGTCATAGAGAGAATGTCATATATGTAAATGTAAATCATGTAAATTATTTACAACAAATACTTGTATCCTTTATGTGGGGCGTGCTTACAGATGAGAGGATTTGATGATAATAAATAAATAAATAAATAAATAAGGGGAATAACAGAGATAATATAAGGTCGCCAAATATCTCCCTTCCACCTTTTTGTCTTTTGAATTTTCCGGCTATGCACAAAGCGTTACAGAGATCGTAACTGGCAATACTATACATCATTTGAAAGGTCTTGACATAACCTACAAAATGACTGTGCTGTGCATGATTAGTTTGGATATTGCGTTCAACAGTTATAGACGTGTAAACATGAAGTTCACTAACGCAGAAATTCGCGCTATTCTAAAGTTTTCCTTCGTTAAAGGCAGATCTGCTAGAGAAACGTTTCGTGAGATTAATGGTGTTTTGGGGGATGATACTCTATCACTTTGAACCGCGGACGAATGGTTTCGACGACTCAGAGCCGGTGAAAACGACACCCATGAATAAGCTAGCCGCCGGAAAACGGCTGTTTGTCGTCACAAACAAATACCAATCGAAACATGGAAATCATCGAGTTAGACCAACATGTGACATCTCGTGACGTCGACCAGGAGATAGAAGTTAGTCACCAAACCATATCAAACCACCTGCAGAAGGCTGGATACAAAAAAAAAGCTTGATGTTTGGGTCCCGCATGATTTGACGCAAAAAACCTTTTGGACCGAGTCAACGCCTGCGATATGCTGCTGAAACGGAACGAATTCGATTTAAAGCGGAAGGTTATTGGCAACGAAAAATGTATCACATACGACAATATCAAGCGAAAAAGGTCGGGTTTGAAGGCCGTCCCAAACAGTGATCAAGCTGGGATTGACGGCCAGGAAGAAGGTTTTGCTGTGTGTTTGGTGGGATTGGAAGGGAATCATCTACTATGAGCTGCTCCCATATGGCCAGACGCTTGATTCTACCATCTACTGCGAACAATTAAACCGCTTGAAGTAGGCGATCGACCAGAAGCGTCCAGAATTGGTCAACAGGGAGGCTGTAGTGTTCCATGATGACAACGCCATACCACACACTTCGTTGATGACACGTTATAAGCTACGAGGGGTCGGATGGGAGGTTTTATGGCATCCACCATATAGCCCGGACATGGCGCCAAGTGATTACCACCTGTTCCTGTCCATGGCGAATGCCCTTGGTGGTGTGAAGTTGAACTCAAAAGAGGCTTATGAAAAGTGAATGTCCGAGTACTTCGCAAATAAAGAGGGGGTTTCTACGAGCGGGATATTATGAAGTTACCGTCTAGACGGAAACAGATTATCGAACATTCTACCATCTACTGCGAACAACTGAACCGCTTGAAGTAGGCGATCGACCAGAAGCGTCCAGAATTGGCCAACAGGAAGGGTGTAGTGTTCCACCAGGACAACGCCAGACCACACTGATGACTCGTCAGAAGCCACGGGAGCTCTGATAGGAGGTTTTATCGCATCCACCATATATTCCGGATATACCGCCAAGTGATTACCACCTGTTCCTGTCCATGGCGAACTCCCTTGGTGGTGTGAACTCAAAACTTAAAAAAACTGAACTCAAAGGTGGCTGTCCGAGTTCTTCGCAAATAAGGAGGGGGGTTTCAATGAGCGGTGTATTATGAAGTTGCCGTCTAGATAAAAACAGATTATCGAACAAAACGGTTGGTCGCCGTGGCGTAGTGGGTAGAGTGCGACGCTCACGCGCCGAAGGGTCTAGGTTCGACTCCCAGTTCAACACCAATTTTTCTAATATTTCACGGCACCACCTCTTTCGAGCTGCTGACAACACTCAAAGAGTAATAACTGTCTAAGAAAGCTTCTCAAATTTCGCCGTTCGGAGTCGGCAAAAAACTGTAGGTCCCTTCTACTCGTGAGAGAACAGTAGCGCGCACAACACGAGTAGTTGATGAGCAAGCAGGCCCTGGTCCCCCTTTGGACTGTAGCGCCAACAATTATTATTATTATTATTATCGAACAAAACAGCAAATATTTAAACTAAATCCGATCATTGTAACACTTTTTATGAAGTATTGAATGAAGAGCAAAAAAGCGGAAGGGAAGGGATATTTGGCAACTTTATAAATAAATGGAATAGGAACGATAATAGAACTTATATAAGACTTTAAATAAATAATTAATACAATAAAAGATAAACAAATAACAGATAAAGAAGACTTACACTAAAACATATAACAACTAGACCAAAATATCAGATGCGAAAAAGAAATTCAATCTTATCATGGCTGAGGTAAAATAGCCGATTTTGTATGGACTTTTATAAATTTGCCTGGTATTACTAAAGTTTTAATTTTTTCCAAAATTTTATTAAATAAGCAAATACTACCTCAATCAGAGTGGCAAAAGTGATTCGACAATTGGTTCAAACGCATGCAAAAGTGTATAGATCTTAATGGGGAACATTTTGAAAAACAAAAACACTATTTTCGATGATTAATATTTGTTTTAGTTTTCTAATCCCGAAATATAAAAGGCAACCTTCGTATACGGAGAAAATGTGTTGACCGAATGCAAATGCCAACATTTTTTTTGCAAAGCCTTGAAGGCGTCTTGAACACAAGGAGCCTTAAAAACATGAACTGACATAGTTAACTGGCCGAAGTCGAAGTAATTTAAGCATATATTTTCCCCCCATTGACTGAGATCCTCGTTGAAGGAGTAGCCAGCTAGACTGGGCAGCGATTCTTTGTCGTAGGAATTATTTCGTTGTCCCCACATAGGTTGCGGAACTTTTTGCCATTTCCCTTAAAACTTATTTTTTTACGGCATTCGGCTTACGGCTTGAGTTTAGTAATGATGCAACTTGGATACAAAATTCACAAGACTTTAGCATTTGTGCATCGTCTGGCAATTTACTCGTGTTTGAATGTTCGTCAATTTTGTCGATTAATAGTATAGCCGATTGCATTAAGTTTCAGTCGGATATACACAACCTAGCGGAACAGTGTAGACATAATGCTCTAGATCTAAATATTTCATAGAACAACATCTCCAATTGTTTGTGATTATTTTATCAATAATGCTCCCCAAAGATCTCTACTGGTGAGAAACTTACTTTTCGACAAAAGGCATAGAACCAATTATGGTCGCAATGAAGCTTTTACAAGGTGTATTTTACATTTAATGATCTTTGCAACGAATTTGATTTTAGCCTGCCACGATTAGAATTTAAAAACATGATTTTTGCATCGTATTTGAATTAATATTATTTATTGAAGTAATCTGTAAGACGATAAGAGTCGGTAGATGATCCTAAGTCGCTCAGCAAACATCTGCTGTGTGAAGCGATACTGAGAGTTAACACTTAGAAAATGTAGTGTTTTGTGTTACTCTGTGATGGATAAAAAAAAAATGTTTGCAATTTTCAATCTTGTGGATCTTTCATAAATTGATTAAATTTTTTGGCTAATTATTAGGCATCTTTTATGTTCCGCGAGATAGCGAGGATGAATTTACGCTGGGAGATTTCACAATCAATTTGTAATCCCGTTTGCTTATGGTAGGCATGACCCACGCAGAGTCCTAAGGTGTCTAGTGTTTCAGCAATCCGGAATATAGAAAGTTTATCATCACTTCACTTCACATCACACACTATAATAGTGGACTTATGTTACTTTAATCTTCTTCAAAGCCGTTTTAGATGGACGTAATACACAATGAAACCTTGTTCAGATCAAATCTGCAGCTGTGAGAGAATCTGATTTATGTATATTATCGGTGCACCCTTTTATTGTGTGAAAAGTGCCATCTTAGACTTTATCGAATTCGAATCATTATTATCGAATTCTCTTCACATGCACACCACGTCTACAAAGGCAGTTTCGCAACAAAGTCTTTAAAATCGACTCAAAATCTAGAAACTGACACGATGATATGGCACACATGCACAGCATGAGTTATGGAAAAATTGTCAACTCCAATCACGACAAACGCGCTCCCTCAGCCGAATCTCCCGCTCTTCGTAACTGGTCGCGGTTATGTCTTAATTCCTGTTCACGGTAATAAAGTTTTGTTTATTCTCAAATCTCACATTTCGATGCACTCGTGTCACATCAAAATAAACTATCGCGGACCGTGTCCGCCTTGACGCGCCACATGCTGGGTTCCACGCTTTGGTTTCACTTTTCAGTTAGATCGTGTCACCAATCCGACGGCCAATCAGCATATTTTTTAATTAAAAATTAATGAAAACTGTAGGCAGGCGGACTCGTCGCAGCAAAAACGAATTCACATCGCTGAGGGTGGCGCGGTTAAGTGTGTGCCACTTCTCAACGGGAGGTCCTTTTCTGCTCCAAATTGGGCTACGCACACCTATCGAGGCGCCACTTGTGGAAGCCTCGTCTACGCGGTACATAGGCGCTTCAAAGTCCAGTAGAAGATGACTACCATGCGGGAAGGAAAACACGTTAAATCAACGTCAGGTTGCATGTGATGCGTGATTTGAATGCGTCGCAGGAAATTGGACTCGTCTAATTCGCCCCTGCTACGTTGTGTGCGATAAGGAAGAGCAAAAAGCAAAATCACGTTCAGGGACATTGTGGTCGCTGCAATTAGCATGTGGGACTGTGCAAATGCGCTGCGGCCAAGAATGCACTGCTGGGCGCGTGTAGGCGTTAGGGAACTCGGCGATTACACTTGGAATAATTAGTCTCTAGATTCGTATGGTTCCGTCTTGAGCGAGTGACTGAATGGCGCATTACCCCGCTTGGGCTGTGAATATTGATGCAGTGCATATGCAATGAGATGTGGGGTGAGCTCGGGTACTGCCATCGACGGGAGCAGACAGACAGGGATATGAGTGGAACGTGCATGGGTTGGGGCAGTGGCTGACTGCAGGTTGGATGATGTAATTCAAATTTGCAATCACTGGTTGTCTTTTAAATGTGGATAAGGTCTATTAGTTTGATTAGATAATAATTGCAAACGTGCTGGACGCATCAAGCCTTGCCAAGGCACGTAGACATTGAAAAGTATGAGTTACGAGTGATTGGACGTGGAAGGGCAGTTTGTTGCTTTACAAGTTCAAACTTAAGCTAAGAGGAAAAAGAGGAAGAAACTTAAGCTAAGAGGAAGAAGGTGTGCATCGGTAATCGAAGTTAAGTCCGAGTTTTGCTTAATGCGAAACTCATCAAGACGTGAGCATGTAGCTTATCCCAAAAGATAATTCCTCCAAACCAAATATCCGTGCTTGCGCGATACCATTTCAAAGTGGTTTTGTCCATTGAAGGTTTCTGGGATCTGTACAGACCTTAACCACAGTGAGATTGAGGCCCAGGTCCACCCCGGACTGTAGCGCCATAAGAAGAAGAAGAACATTACAGTGAGAGCTTCCTATCGGCATCCCGATATGGTGTGTTAAAATTAAATATGCCAGGCTATTAAATGCGACCTTATATACATCAAATGGCCTATTTGTAGTTCGATTGGTACTTCTCAGCTCTCTTTCAGGATCTGATGAATCAGAAACCGCCGATATTGTTCGCCTAACGCCGCTTTCAGATTGTTCCTTTAAATTATTAGGCATATAAACGAAATGTTTAGGAGAGTAGTCGGAAACTAAGGGAGCCGCCTTGTGAGCCAAGAAAACGAACTTCACTCTTGCTTTCCTCAACCAGATCTTACTAATGAACAAGCAGCTGAATTAAATCAGTTCACTTGAAAATGCCTAAAAGGACTCTGTGGATACCAGTATCCCTTGAATTTATGCAGATTGGTTTGATCTCAAACTCGATATTGCGCAGTTTTTTAATATGTTGCACAAATTTTGTTATTTGTTTTTCTTATTCGGGACACAAATTAATTCGGCTTTCAAAAGATGGCGCCACCATCAAATTGTGACTGATCTTGAAAGCGACTTACTTCAGTGGAAAGTTGTGATATCATTAGTATTTTGCCTCTGCGAAAATATTCGCATTTCTCATAAATTGCATTTGCGGCAAGCTTTGATTTTTTTCTTCAATTGCAAAAAAAGGCGTATGAAGTCGAAGGTAATGATGAATTCGCTTAAAAAAATAAATCGTGCAGAGTGTAGATTTGACGCTTCGAAAGTTGTGACTTTCGCCTCGAAGACGAAGAGCGTCTTGGCCAGACCAAATTGTTTGAAAATTTGGAATTGGAGGCTTTAGATTTTTCAAAGATAAATATCTTATTTCAAGAAAGGATGATTTCTGGTTGCTGGAACAATTTCTCAAAGTTTTTCGACCGGTGTATCGTTTCTCCTCGAATTAATTCACATTGCTATTTAAGGAGTGTTGGGCGGCCAACTCGTGTTACTATGTTGAACAATAGGTTGTCAGTCGGCGCATGGTGTAGGTAAGTAGTCGGGTGGACGAGGGTGGTAAGCCTTTCAGTGTAGCATGTTAGGTTAGGTCTTGGCATGCTGCAGAATAATGAAATTGTATTTGGTGATAATTTCGGATCGTGTTTCCATCAATTTTTGGCCTAAGCACATTGTCATTGATAGAGCTCGCTGGTATTTGTTTCATTCGGTTGACTGCAACCAATTCCATTTCACCAATTTTGTGGTTAGATCTAGCAAATTTTTTATATTCTTACCGGTTTTCAGAGAAATTTTGTCTTCCCAAACAAGCTCAAGTGCATCACCTCATGCACATTAAGACAATTTGACCCCAGTCTTGAGGAACATTTTGGTTCTTGTATTTGGTCATTGGTATAATGAAGCACGTATATTTTCTCACATTTGTCCCGGTGTTTCGAATGGAACTGCCTGTCATCATGGTAATCATGGTATAAGTCCAACAAACTTATATACAATTATGAGCATACAGTGGGGAAATGGTTAATATAGATTTCGACTAAGTAAAAAGCATTGTTGTAGGCACGTTACAGGATTAATTTCCGTGGCAAAGGAGAAATGGAATCTCAGAATCTTTGGAAGTGAACCGGTAAACAATTACCGTTTGACTGGAGAAATTTAGATTTATTCAAGAGCAAGGGTTTTGTGTGCCGCACGTGTTGAAATCGAAAAACGATTTTTCACCTCGGATCTGCTTTAGGAAAGACGTCGAAGAAGGGAATTTGTGCACCGGATGGTGATGGAGATGAAAGATTATCGTAACCCCAAGAAAATAAAATATATGCAAAGCTTGGCGAACAAAGCTTGGCGAAAAAAGCTTGGCGAAGTGGTCGCCGTGGCGTAGTGAGTAGAGTGCGACGCTTACACGCCGAAGGGTCTAGGTTCAACTCCCAGCTCTACACCAATTTTTCGAATTTTTCTCGGCACCACCTCTTTCGAGCTTCTGACAACACTTAAAGAGTAACAACTGTCTAAGAAAGCTTCCCAAATTTCGCCGTTCGGAGTCGGCAAAAAACTGTAGGTTCCTTCTACTCATGAGAGAACAGTAGCGCCCACAACACGAGTAGTTGATGAGCAAGCTAGGCCCTGGTCCCCCTGTGGACTGTCGCACCAACAATTATTATTATTATTAAAGCTTTGCGAACCCGTTTCATCATTGTGTACATCAATGCCAAAAAAAGACATCCACGATTCAAAGGTTATGCTGCCCATATGTTAGGACTAGAGGGGTGTGTTGTACTATGAGCCGCTAAAACAAGGCGAAACAATTGATGAGGAACGTTTTCGACTTCATCTAATTCATTTGAGCAATGTGCAGCATAAAGAACTGTCAGCAACGACCTAAAAGCGTGACAAGGTGATTTTGAAACATGAAAACTTTGGACACAGCGGGGTTCGGAAATGCTGAAATGGGAGGCCCACCGTACTCTCTAGACATCCCTTCTTTCGACTGCTGGCTTTTTTGACGGATGCAAGACGATTTGAGGATCAGCGGTTCACGTCTTGGCGCAATGATTGGATCGATACAATTTTTAAAGACGCTAATCAAAAATTAGAGGGATGGGGAAAAAGTACTAGAAGATGGGGAAAAAGTAGTGCTGGCTTTTCTGACGGAAGCAAGACGATTTGAGGATCAGCGGTTCAGGTCTTGGCGCAAAGATTGGATCGATACGATTTTTAAAGACGCTAATCAAAAATTAGAAGGATGGGGAAAAAGTACTCGATTCTGATAGACCATGTGGGATCTTTAACGTTTTAAAATAAATTACTTTGTTTCGTTCAAACTGCAACCAGAGGGCGTTATTGTGTGTTCCCAGAAGGTTTGGCTCGTCTCATTAAACTTCTCCTTTCCTTCCTTACATAGTCGCACTCAAGAAACCTAGGTTTCCTCAATTTTCCTTCAATTCCATCTGCAGACCTTGACTAGCTGCTTTAAATGACTATCAAATTCTATCATACTTGTACTTCTATAACCAAACACACGTTAATGGCCTTTGATCTGCCGGAAGTACAAAAGTGTAACAAACCTTGTGCCACCCAAAAATAATTCACTTCACACCAGCATTACTCTGCCACTGATAACGAGTCACATTCCGCAGAAAACTTCAATCAACATCCACACCCTAAGCACATCAGCTTCCATTTCACAGGTCTTTGTCATCTGAATTTTATCTGTCGCCTCATAAATTGTTCACTCAGAAGCTGCCTTAAACTGCAGCCAAACAAGGTCCCACTTTTGAGTAATCAAATTAATTACGCGACGCATGGCAAACGAGATCACAAGACGGGTCGCGACTAAGACAATACGAGGCTGCGGCGGGAGAGCACGTTTTCAATTCGCAAGCAAATGCCACTCATTTGCACCCTCGCACTGGGGGAGATTATTTGTTTGACCTTTGCATTGAAAAAGTTCAAGATTGGGATTGCTTCGCGAGTGTGCTCCTAAAAGTATGCTACATTTGTGGGGCGGAATTCTTTGCTGTGTTCAGTGTAGCGTTCTAGGGAAATTGCACATTCTCGGTCTCCCTTGACTGACTTCTTGTTTTTATTTTTTCAGGAGCCGCAACTTTCGTCCCGGGAGCATGCGAAAGATTCGCCGGCGGGCTGTCCTCAAGAACGGCGAGTGTAATGTGCTGCAGAAGAATTTGGCCAAGCGGAGGCTACGCTTCCTGCAAGACATCTTCACGACCCTGGTCGACAGTCAGTGGAGGTGGACGCTGCTCGCATTTGCTCTCAGCTTCATTCTGTCGTGGCTGATGTTTGCTGTCATTTGGTGGCTCATAATGTTCACTCACGGCGACCTCGAGGAGTTGCACTTGCCCGACAATCAAGGTAATTTGTCACTCATCAAATGAAACGTGAATTGAATCTTGTCCATTTCAGAGGAAACCGGTTGGCAGCCGTGCGTCTCAGCAATTCACTCGTTTACCTCCTGCTTCCTGTTCTCGATCGAGACTCAGCATACGATAGGCTACGGTGTCCGGACCACTTCGGAGGAATGTCCCGAGGCGATATTCATGATGTGCTTCCAGTCCATTTATGGCGTCATGAGCCAAGCGTTCATGGCGGGCATTGTCTTCGCCAAGATGACACGCTCTAAGCAGCGGACACAGACTCTGCTCTTCTCCAAGAACGCCGTTATTTGCCAAAGGGACGGAGTCCTCGCGCTCATGTTCAGAGTTGGGGACATGCGCAAGAGTCACATCATCGGGGCCAACGTGCGGGCGCAGCTCATCCGCACTCGGACCACCAAGGAGGGCGAAGTGATGACACAGCACTTCACTGAGCTAGAGATCGGCACCGACGAGTGCGGGTCTGACATATTTTTCATCTGGCCCATGGTGATCGTTCACAAAATTACCGAGGACTCGCCGCTGTTCAATATGTCGGCGACCGATCTCATTCAAGACAAATTCGAGATCGTCGTCATCCTGGAGGGCACTGTCGAGTCGACCGGTCAGACAACTCAGGCGCGCTCAAGCTACGTGAACACCGAGATCCTCTGGGGACACCGTTTCGATCCGGTTGTCGTGTACAATAAGGACCGCCAGGCATACGAAATCGACTACCAGCGGTTCAATGAGACCACGCAGGTGGACACGCCGCTGTGCAGCTCCCGCGAGCTCAGCGAGTACTACAAGATCCAGGACGACTTCCGCGCGCCCGGTAAATGCAAACCGCATCATATTTAACGTGTTGCCTCATGTGTCTCGTTTGCAGAGGAAACCACCTTCACCATGCGCCAGTTGTCGTTGAATCCATCAGAGCATGCTGCATCAGCTTGAGTCTGTCCCTAGTCCCGTCTCGCATTACCTGTTTGTTTAGTTTGTTTAGATTCTGTTTCTGTTTTCGCTTTGTTTTGTCTTGCGTGTTTTTTGTTTCTTGTTGTCCTGTCCGGAGAACGTCTTTAGTTGTGTGAGTCGTGCGTCCTTGGCCTATTTCGTGGACATATGATGAGTGCGGTTTCTTTGCAGGTAGCTGGAGGGAATTCATGATGAAGTGTGCCCAGGTGTCGCCCAGGTGTCACTCGGCGGACGACACTATGAATCGAAAGTCCTTCAGTTGGCGAACGAACATCGCAGCTAGATACCAGACAGATCTTTATTTAAGCGGATTCAAGCCCAAGTTGTAGTAGGTTATAAGTATTACAGATTTAACGAGTTCTTAAGTCAGTTTGTTAACTTAAGTTGCCCTCTGTTCATTTATTTCTTTAATAAAGATAAATATAAAGAGTGAGAATGCGATTTGAGGAGTTTGAACGGAAGGAAAGTGAAATGGTAAGACGTAGCTGAAGGAAAAATAAAGTTTGTTGTGGTTTGTAACATTTTACGGAATTGTTGAGAAGTAACTGAATCGGAAAAATTTGGACAGCGCAACAGAGGACCCCCACTGAGATGGCGCGAATATTTACAAAGGAAAACTCAACACAGCTATGATGTGCGACTACAAGGAGTTGGCAAAAGGTCGTGTCGACTACAGGCCAGCACCAACACTGAGTGCAATGGCACAGTTAGAATGAAGGAATGAAATAATAATAATAATTGTTGACGCTATAGTCCATAGGTGGACCAGTGCCTAGCTTACTCATCAACTACTCGTGTTGTGCGCGCTACTGTTCTCTCACGAGTAGAAGGGACCTACAGTTTTTTGCCCACTTCGAATGGTGAAATTTGAGAAGCTTTCTTAGACAGTTATTACTCTTTGAGTGTTGTCAGCTCGAAAGAGGTGGTGCCGTGAAAAATTCGAGGTGTTCAGTCGGGAATCGAAACTAGACCCTTCGGCGTGTGAGCGTCGCACTCTACCCACTACGCCACGGCAACCTCGAAGGAATGGAATAGGATGAAATATAAGGAATTAGGAATAAGGAATTGTCTTTTGAATGGAGGCTTATATCAGAATGCTATTGACATGTTTTTGTGCGGAACTTTAAAGGACCAGTGAAAGTAGTTCAAGTACTGAAAACCAATGCCAAAGAAGCCATGCATGACCTAAGACTAGAACCCAAGAAGGAAATTTTTGATAAGCTGGGGTGACAGAATGCGCTTCTACCAAACTAGCATTGATGGCAAGAAAAACGACGTTTCATAAGACTTGAATGCATGTGTGCTTGTGTGAGCCATCAACTAGTGATACAATAAAACCGTAAGTTGAACGAGTACTTGCTAAGCAAAGACAGTCCTCTGTCGTTTGCATTTCAGCGCACACGAAATTAATTTGCTTGATTGATGGGCATCCGTTAAGCTGTGGACATCAAGTCTCACGGAAACCAGGAAATGAACTCAGTTCTAAAATTATTTCCGCCTGAAATGGAACTGCGAAGTGTTTTGTTCAGATTTTGGTGATCAAAAACAGTTCCCGTTTCCTATCCTCTGTTTTTTATTGTCGGAATTAAGAATAAAAGCTTTGCAACGAGGTCCATCACCAGTTTACCAAAGGGTTCTGACCGGGTACGATCTCGAAGGTTTTCTAGGTTTTTGGTAAGCTTAGGTCTTAGCAAGTCTATGTAGAAGCCGATTGGAAACGATGTTAGAATAGCCTGGCTTCTTCTTTAACCAGGATGAGCATGTGTTTAAATGTGCAGCAGAATTGATAGTCTTCTGCTTGCAAGCTCTCTAACCTTCAGGAAATTTTTGAAGTTCCTCATTGGGAGTGATAAGATAAGGGCTTCACATACGAATAGATCTTTCTGCAACTTGCAAACATCCCCTTGTTGTTTTCTCCTCAGTAATGTCTTCTTAGCCATGAGTCTCTAATGGCCTTGCGCTTGATAGGCCAAGCACCTATTTTGATGCTGCTCTATTTACCTTTTTTTTGTCAAAAGCTTGTTTAAGTCACAAGGTACTTGCAATATATTTTGACCCTCGAATGAGTGAGTTTTCAATTGATTTACTTGCTGACTGAAGTGCAGTGTACAGACCTTGTAATTGGTCTGCACGATTTTGATGTACTTTGATCTTCTTTACTGGAGTGGGCGGTAAAGCAAAATGCGTCCGATATTGGAATCGTCTCCCCAGTCGTATTTTGTTCCACCTTGGGATGGCTTCTTAACGAGGCTTCGCGCTACAAACATACAGCAACTCCAAAACTTGTAACTGACTGAATCAAATACCAAAACCAATTAAACCACGCCTGTTTTCCCCAAACCTCTGCTCGTCAGCCAATCCCAAACATGCAGTCAAGACCCCAAGAGCAACTCAAACTGATTGGGTTGTTCCACTTTGTCCACAGCCACAGAGGCACGTTGATAAGCCGCATTAACGCAGCAAGATGGCGTTAATTTGTTGCAGTCAAGCCTGCTTATCGCGATTGCCTTCATGTTGGGTAAATCTGCTGATCCAAATCTCCGCCGCTCATACACACATCAGAGATAATTCTCGCCACGGTCATTAATCCGGCTGCTGCGTGCACTCGTGACTCAGAGGACATGCTTTTCGTCAACAGAATATATCAATCAGCGCCGCGGTCCTTTTGCGTGTCCTCTCCGTGGACCTCTGGCAAAGGTCGTTCACATGTCTCAGCGTCAGGCGGCCGGGCCTAATTTAGGGCCGAATCTGCACCGCTTGGTATCGTACAACTGCGTTTAGCTACATTTGTCAAATCAATTTAAATGACAGCGGGGCGGTGATAAGAGCTCTCCGCTTACTCCATGCCACGATTAAGCTTGTCCATTAATTAATTTAAGCGGTCAATTAGGGACGACATGCTTTTGCGAGAGCCATTCGGGGAACTCGACGCGGGATTTTGTCAAATTTGTTGCCAGGCATGCGAAGCGGACTAGGCACGCATTCTATTTCCCGTCGCGATTCACTTTAAATTCAACTCGGAAAATCTTCCGCTAATTGAGTTATCAGCTCAATTCGTGTGGAACCCGCCCTCCTTCCCGCCGGTTGACAGGAATGCGGCAAATTGGCTCTGTCGAGATGGAAACACGAAAATGATTAATTGGGGCTTCTTCGTCTCGCTTCGGAAGGAATTATGGGTCTGCCATGTTCTCGATTTTGAGCGGATGAGAGCTTAATGTGGGAAGACGTCACACTCACACAGGCTCACTTGAGTTCGCCCTGCCAAAGGGGTTTCTGCGGTTGTGTGCCGTTTTGTTTGGCTTTCATCAGAACCGATCATGGCACAAAGCCCCAAAAGACAACATGATTCGGGATCGATTCGTGAAATTACCGTCGTTTAAAGCATGAAATTATGCGCCGGGTAAGGTGGCACTTATGGTCGTCATAATGAGCGGTGCCGTCGCAAGGTAAATATCTTTTTAATGGGGTTGAATTGGAAGATGATTTTATTAGGAGCTCTGGATCGGAGAGCATTGGCGCTGGGACTTTGGGAAATTACACGGTCGTTCGATTTCAGAGGGGCCAACGCTGCTTTTGAGGTTGCATCGTTAATCGGGAGGCGGAAATTCGTGCTCTGGAGAGCAGATGCTGAAGGAAGCACTGATTAAGGGTTTGATTGCTGTCAACAGCGAACTGATGGTTTTTCTTTTGGGAACCTCTCAGGTGACGGACTGTGTTTGAGGCTGTTACATGGCGGTCCTTGACCCTGGTTGATTGAGGGTAACGAACTTAACGCCTTTCAATGGGAATTTTATAAGAAAATGAATAAACTGCGAACACAGTTGATTTGTTTGGGGGTAGGCGAGTGTAGGACCTAGTTTATGTGGCACCAAATTATGTTCTCTTTCGTGGTAGGAGGTGACTGCCTCTCAAGTCGAAATGGAGGAAAACTTCTGGCGGAAGCGTAGGATATGGAAGCAACTTCACATAGCACACAGCAGACGTTGGTTAACATCGTCAAAGCAATGTTGCGGACGCGTCCTGTAGTCACTTAGCTTATGTGTATGATAATTGGGTTTGTTATAGGGGAAATTTTGGTGACCAGATGAGTGGCCAGAAGAGAAGAAACCTTTACGTTTTTAAAACGTTTGCTTTACTTGCCTGTGGATTGCAATGGGGAAAAACAAAGAGTTGGGAAGATCATTTCATTCCCATGTTGTGTGGCTTAAGAAAAAGTTTCTAAGCTTGACTGTTCGTCCGAACATGGGGCTTAATGTAGAACTGATGAACACCTTGAGGGAGGAGGGTATAAAGCAAAAATAGTGAATAGCTAAGCTTAACTGTGTGTCTAGAAGAAAGGCTCAAGAATGAACTAATCAGTATTCAGAGGAGAGCAGGATGACAGTGAAAGTAACGTATAACGAAGTGGAGATATTTCATGGTTGTTGGGAAATTGTAACAACTGTCACTACAACATCGCAGTAGACAGTAAAAACTTCCAAACTTCCCCGAAAACTTTCGACACGTCGGTAACGGAATAAGATAAAGACCAAAATTAACAGTGGGATCTAATTGATGTTTCATCGAGCTAAAAATAGTATAAGATGTAATTGAAGAATTCTTGACGGTTATGTTCGATATGAAGCATTAAGAGGTCGGAAGTTTTGTGTTAAATTGTTCGTTCCTTTTAAGTTGATATCATCGAAAGCGAAATCTTTGATGGATGATTTCTTGTCTAAAACGTTGCGCAAGGAAGTCAAGTGTAGACAAGTGTAACGTCTGTGGCATGACAAGCACATGTGCTAGGTCTGTTCAAAGGGTAATCCGATTTCATTTGTTGTATAAATAATATACTGATTCACAATAATACATTTGCTGCGGACTTCCCTTCAGGAACTTCAACTTTCTTTATGGGCCGCCACAGTCCGGGGTGGTGGCTAGAGTATCCCCTGTAAGAGCTGTGTAGTCATCTGAAAAAGCTCCACAAGAGCTTTTGTGGAAAGAAATCTTTTTTAGAAGCCTGAAATCTACATATACGGCTCCAAATAAGAAAAGGGTACCGACGCAGTCCTTGCGCTCTAGGTTCCTTCAGTACTTCGTCTCCCGGACCATCTGACAGCGCCAATGGGGCCTATACATGGAAATTTGTTGTGGACTTCATAGACCGCCAAGTTACAATTTGGACTCTGAAAAACCATTCCATCTTTCTCATTTTGTGGCGCCACAGTCCGGGGTGGACCTGGGCCTCAACCAACATGCCTTTCCAGTCAGCATGATCTTTCGCCAGTTGCCTCCAATTGTGCACTCTAAGATGGTTGAGTTCAATCTCCACTTGTGTGCGGCATCTCAGCCTAGGTTCTTCTCTGTTGCATTGTTTCTCGGATTCGAAGAATTTTCCAGTCGGAGCACTGGGGTCCATAAGTCCTTTCGAAACTGTGCCTTAGAATTGTTTCCGCGATTTAAGAAATTTATAAATGAACGCAAATCTCAAGCAACAGTGAGTGTTTTTATGTGAAAATTGCTATAGATGAACGAAATGGGACTTGGATTAACTTGACCACATGTTTTATTGGCTTTTATCAGGTGTTCCAATTTTCCAGGGGTCGTAGGCAATGCATGACTAGAAGGATAAGTTAATGATAATAATCATTGTTGGCGCTACAGTCCACAGGGAGATCAGGGCCTAGCTTGCTCATCAATTAACTGTGTTGTGCGCGCTATTGCTCTCTCAAAAATAGAAGTGAACGGCGATGTTTAAAAAGTTCTTTCTTAGCCAGTTATTACTCTTTGAGTGTTGTTAACAGCTCGAAAGAGGTGATGCCGTGAAAAATTCGAGCTGTTCAGCCGGGAATCGAACCTAGACCCTTCGGTGTGTGAGCGTCGCACTCTACCCACCACGCCAAGACGGATAAGTTACCAAAGTGTTAAATTGAGATCATACTTTAGGGATAAACTCTTTGCAACTCCACACAATTTGAACCGGGAGATTCCTTTTGCCGCCTGACCTAGTCTGGGTGAAACAATAGATAGACCAGTCAGTTAAATACACTAAGCTAGGCTTCAGCCGCTGTATTGAGTTTCAAAACACAGCCACTGTTGTATTTCCACTTGGGGGACTACCGTAGGAGGTCAAAAATTTCGGTTCCAAAGGCTCTTTAACCAGTATAAAGTCTCTGGTTAAGATGTCACTCCAAGCCAGGTTTCCTCAACATCTGAGTCTTTGCTCCCACCAGTGTTGGACGCTAATGGTACAAAAAGTAAAAAAAAACGTTTTGAAAGCATTTAAAAATAATTTTTTTGTGAAATAGTGGATAATCCAAAAGAAGATGAAATGCCTGAAAAGCCGAAATTTACCACACATGACCAAGATACAAAAAAGCGACACAAGTGCCAACATGACGCCAGTTGATTTTCGAAAACCAAATTTTTGCTACCCCAGGGAAAATTAAATTTCCCAAAACTCATTGAACAAACCACGCATTCGAAGGGAGATATGATAGTTTGAGTGGTTGGTGTACAAGCTCTACATTACAAGAAGCAACTGATAAAACACTCTATCGGCTTTGGGGTTGTTGCTTGCAGACCAAGCTTACAGTAGACTGCAGCACTACACATAGGAGACGAAAACTAACAATTTAGTCTTTTACTTTTTGCTGTGTTCTGCGCTGGTTCATCCCTGGTGTATCAAGAATCTCTGTAAAGCTAAAGTGTATGACGCGGAAGTCCACAAGGAGACCAGAGCATAGTTTCGTCATCAACTGTTCGTGAAGTGTCCACACTGTTCTCTAACGAGTAGAAGGGACCTGTGGTGGACTTATAGACAATTCATAAAAAGTTATAAGGTTGTCAAATATTTCCCTTCCGCTTTTTTGCTCTTCATTCAATGCTTCATAGAAAGTGTTACAGGCATCGGATTTAGTTCAAATATGAGCCGTTTTGTTCCATAATCTGTTTTCATCTAGATGGTAACTTCATAATACCCCCTTCGTAGAAACCCCCTCATTATTGGCGAAGAACTCGGACACTCACTTTTTATAAGCCTCTTTTGAGTTCAACTTCCCACCATCAAGGGCGTTCGCCATGGACAGGAACAGGTGGTACTCACTTGGCGCCATGTCCGGGCTATATGGTGGATGCCATTAAACCTCCCATACGAGCCCTCGTAGCTTTGAACGTGTCACCAACGAAGTGTGTGGTCTGGCGTTGTTATGATGGAACACTACACCCTTCCTGTTGGCCAATTCTGGACGCTTCTGGTCGATCGCCTGCTTCAAGTGGTCCAGTTGTTCGCAGTTGATGGTAGAATCAAGCGTGTGGCCATATGGGAGCAGCTCATAGTGGGTGATACCCTTCCAATCCCACCAAACACACAGCAAAACATTCCTGGCCGTCAATCCCGGCTTGGTCACTGTTTGGGACGATTCACTGGTCTTCAAACACGACCGTTTTCACTTGATACTGTCGCATGTGATCCAATTTACGTCGCCAGTCACCATCCGCTTCAAAAATGGGTCGAGTTCGTTCCGTTTCAGCAGCATATTGCAGGCGTTGATTTGGTCCGGAAGGCTTTTTTTTGCATTAAATCATGCGACACCCCAACATCAAGCTTTTTTTGTATCCAGCCTTCTGCAGATGGTTTAAAATGGTTTGGTGTCTAACTTTCATCTCCTGGGATCTCCTGGGCGATGTCACGAGATGCTACATGCCGGTCCAACTCGATGATTTAAATGGTTCGATCGGTATTCGTCGCCACAGGTCTTTCGCCGGCTGGCTTATCCATGGTGTCGTTTTCACCGGCTCTGAATCGTCGAAACCATTCCTCCGCGGTTCGAAGTGTTAGAGTACAATCCCCCAAAACACCATTAATCTCACGGAACGTTTCTCTAGCGGACTACCTTTAACGAAGGAAAACTTTAAAATAGAGGGAATTTCGGCTATAGTAAACTCCATGTTTACACGTCTATAACTGTTGAACGCAACCATCGCAAACTAATCGTGCAAAGCGTCGTTTTGTAAGTTATGTCAAGACCTTTCAAATGATGTATTGTATTGCCAGATACTATTTCAGTAGCGCTTTGTACATGGCCGGAAAGTTCAAAAGAGATAATGGCGGGAGATATTTGATAACCTTTATTATTATATTACGTTTTGAGTGTTGTCGGCAGCTCGAAAGACCTCGTACCATGAATGGGAGATGTTCATCCCTGGAACCACACCTGGCACCTTCGTCGTGTGACTGTCCCACTCTACCGACTACGCCACGGCGGCCAACTCAATTGTTACAAATATGTGTGATGCTATAGGCTAATCTTCAGTTACTTTTCACCAGAACGGATATATGCATAATTAGGATGACAACAGGTGAGCTCACTTACTGCTTTGTGGCCTACACAGACTATACAAGATACAAGTACCTAATACCAAATCCTAACCCACCCCGTGAAACATAATTCTCCTGAAAACCGCAGTCGTATGTCAAAACCTTGTGTAATCCACTTTGCACATATCTCCCCACGACTTCCACGAACGCCCTGTCAAGCGGCAAACCGAATGAACTGCAAAACCAAGCAACCTCCACGTCAAGGATACTTCAGAATTATCACAAAATGTGCGCAATATGTGCACTTGTAGACACGCCATTACAATGGCAGCGATACCCGGCCACTTGTGCGCGGCCCGCCCACCAAATACGGCTAATTAAAATCGGATCAGTAATGCATTCGGCCACTGCCACCCTGATAAGCGCGCTGCCCAATTGGCGCGCGCACGACTGCAGAACCGAAGACAAAAATGACCATTCGACCAAAACGGAACGAAGCACTTACCACACCCGCGCACCAAGAGGCAGTTTCCCAAACGGTCGAACTAATCGAGTTATTCACCCCGAACGACGTTGGTTCATATTTTATGGCAATGAAAACCGTAATTTCGGACAAAGGATACATTTTCGGGCAATTTGTAAAGTAGTGCGGACAGAGGGGGCTGAGCCCCACCGAGCGCTGGCATCTGTCAGACTTATCACTTCGGAAAATCTGCTCTGGCTAATTAATATGAGCAAACATCGTTGTTGTTCGGTTGTCAGGCGCAAAACTGTGGGACGACCATAAAGTCGACAGCAGTCCCACAAAACGAAAAGCAAAAAAAAATTGAGAAATAAAACCGTCAGCGGAGCTTGCGAATCGTGCAAACCAGAGGCGGACTGCAATCAGTCCGCAGTCAGATAGAGTAATGTGTGTCTCCTGGCGTGGTGGCCGGCAAGTGGATAGAGGTGCACCACACCGCACCGCCCGGCCGCCATCATTGCCCTCGTGGTCTAAGTATGATTTCAACATTTTGACAACCGAATCCGAGCATGCTCGAGTAGGCCCCGCAGGTGTTTATTAAATTTAATTGAAAAATGGGTGGCAGTGCAGTTGGGATAAATTTGAAGTGTTATCCATCGGTTGCGCTGGGTGGGAATATGGGTCCAACGATGAAATTGAGAGCCCCACGGGGTAGGGTAGCGATCCATTTTCAATTGGCACGGTTGAGTGGCCATGGTCGTGGATGATCAACGAGACTATTGCGCTGATTCTTTAAATGTCAACTGCAGTGAATTGCTCACCCTTTGCAGCAGCGATGGCGGATATGTACTTTTGACTGCGAGTGACTGGATGTCGTAGGTGCTCCGTAGCTCAGGTGGGCACTTCTGGAGCCTTGTCGTGTGAATTGAGGAGTGCATTCGAAACTGAAACTCACTCGAGGCTATTTTTCTAACAAAGCCTGCATTTAATTGACGGTTTTTATGTGCCTTTGCGGTACTGTTGGGCAAGTGCACAGTTTTGTGCTGCTTTGGGTGGTTAACTTAATAACCGAGTTAACCTTCCTGAAATGAGTAAAAGGTCACTATTGTCTTTATGAAATAAATTGGAATGATTTCTTGAGTGTGGCTAGGGTTAATCCAATTGTGACGTTTGTTCCCTGCTAAAGTTTGAAGGATATTCCAACAAGAAGGGAAGAAGGAAGAGTATGGTTTAATTTGTCTTTAAATAATGCACAAGTAACCGGAGCACAGATCGGTTAATTGAGTAAAATTCGAAAGCTTTTTTCTTTGTTGGAGGTTGAGATACACTGCACTGGAGCGCTCAGATTTAAATACTTGTTCATTGTACTGCCAGGCAGTCTACTTCATTTAATGTAATTTCTTGTTTTCGGAAGAAAGACCAGAAGGCGCTTCTGTGATATAGAGCTTAGGTTTTCAGTTCCCCCCACAACAGCGCCGGACAGCCGCCACCTGATACGAGCAAAGGCGGGACATTGACAATGTGCTCTGAAGTGCCTTCACCTTCTCCACAGGTGTTGCGAAGGTGCCATGACTTAGCTCAAGCTGACATAGGTGCTTAGCAAAGGTGAAGTGTCCCGTTAGTACGCCGATTAGCCGTCTGCACTCATTTCTGTCTAGAGATAGCAGGAAAGCCGCGGGTTTCTTGTCAACATTCGGGAACATACACTTGGTCATCCTGCAACCTGGAGAGTCACGCCGTCTTTGGTTGTGCTGTTGGGAGACCCAACCGTCGATGGAGTTCTCAACCAAGGATGCAGGTAGGCCCAAGGCGGGTTCGGGCCACGCGAATGCCTTTTTTGAACCTTGCCTAGCTAGGTCATCGGCAATCTCGTTTCTTATAGTCCCGTGATGTCCCGGGACCCAGACAAGTCTTAGCGAATTCAGGTTGCCGACCAAATTAAGGGAAGACTTACATTCTTGGACTATCTTGGAAGTGGTTAAAGGGTTAAATAAGGCCTTAAGCCTGGCTGGGTGTACAATGGACCAGTACTTGAGTCCGACCGCTCCAGTGCAGTATACCCAAACCTCCACCAAGAAAAAAACAAAAAGACCTTAATCCCAGCTTGGCTGTTGCTACAGATACATTCTTCGCAATATAGTTGCCCGACAGAAGCGAAATTACCTAGGGAGGCGTGAAGTCTGATGTTGACGTCTTCCACGAAGGCCCAACCTCCAGAACCCTCCGACTGCATTCCTTTCCCGGTTCAGATCCAGTCCAGGACACGGAGAAGGTCGACTTTGTATAAGAAACGCAGCTGTATTGTTGGTGACCTCGCATAAGACGACATGTCCATGAGACTAGTGTCATAGTAAATGCGGTGTGCAAGTTGAACAAAAGACCATTCCTTTTTAGTCGAGAGTTGATCTTGACTGTACATCCCACGATGTGGACGTTAGGGGAATTAATATTGATCAGTGCATCAAGAGCAGAGCCAGGCGGGAAGGCCCTTTTCCAACCGAGACAAACTTTTCTTTGAAGCTTGGTAACAGTATCAGCCACTAATTTCCGATCAGTCACGTATTCCCACTGTTAGATAGAATAAACCAATCAATCGCAATGAGCAGGACATTGTAGATCAACGCTTCCATTCTTAGATTAGGGAAAGTAAGCCTCTTTGGTCCATCCAAATGTAACGACCATCATCACTGCTGAAGTGACTGCGGCTAAGTTTTTTAAAGCAAGCGATGAATTGTTGAGGGGTGTGCATTAACCTATCCGTAAAAAATTTATCCGGCCAAAGGAAGGGGCATCCACAATATTTAAAATTTGAACACAGCACGTTTTATCTGGATAGAGAGCAATTTGTCTATCTATCAAGGGACATAGGGAAGATGACTCACTGGCATGCAACGTATTTAACGTCATTGTTAAAACATTGCCCCAACACTAGAGCAATGATGGCCGCTGTCAGTTCAGTTATTCCTAAACCCTGCGGTAGGTAAAATACCATCAATTATGGTTTGTAATTATTGCTGCTTAGGCATGAAAAGTGAGAAACTGAATATATGCCTTCGGCAAAGGGTGTGGGAATGGGAATGGGAACTTTTGATGTTTTTAAAGAACTTGTGAGCTTTCAGACCTAAATCAGTTCAATCAACACCCCCGCGCCTAAATTTAATCAAATACCGCTGGCCAACCTATTCTTCTTCTGGTGAAGACAACACAGGATAACACCTGACAACAGACAATACCTGCCGTTGAAGCTTAATACCACGGGGTTCACGGGGAGCTATTCTAAGTACCAATTGGAGTTTTTGTCTTAAGGGGCAGTCACTCCTCTTAAGGAGCACCCGGTTGAATGCATCTCCACTCGAATCAGAAGTAAATTCTCAACACTATCAGACCCAAGAGGCAAAAGCAGATCAGATCAAATAGCACAGTTGTTTACTTCAAACTCTCACCACGATTTGGGTAGAAACCACAGCCGCCACGATACTCCCACAAGGGAGCCAACCTCACGGTCAAGCTGAAACTAAATTTTCGGGGCTCCTGACCTCTCGTGGTATCAGAATATAGCTTCCGGTCGAGCTTCGCAACTGTGTTGCTCTCGGTAAGATTCCTAAACATCCAGGACCGATGGCCTATGGTCCTACTCGAACCTAACTATGCGCTGCTCTGAGGGCAGCCATTCTAACTCGTCGTCTGCTGAAAACTTCCCATGAGTACCTGAAGTGCCTCCGTGGAGGCAGTATGGCAAACTGGAAGACACACCAGAAGGCCAACCCTCCGGCATGATTGAATTCGCCGCATAACCCAGGCAGAGTTCACAAAATCACACCACATATAGCAACTATATGTTGCAAAGGCAACAAACAGGCCAAAGTACATAGTGCGTGTTGCTGTTCCGCTCATTCCCTAGTCGCCCCTAAGCACCCGCCAAAGCTGCCTTCAAACCTTCACATGCAGATGAGGAAGAACCACCTGGATGGAGATCTAGGATAGCAGTGCTGCCCTAAATAAGTCAAAGGTATCAAATATCTCCCTTCCGCTTTTTTGCTCTTCATTCAATGCTTCATAAAAAGTGTTACAATGATTGGATATAGTTCAAATATGCGTGGTGTTGTTCAATAATCTGTTTCCATCTAGACGGAAACCTTACAACACCCCACTCGTAGAAGCCCCTCTTTATTTGCGAAGAACTCGGATAGCCACCTTCCACAAGCCACTTTTGGGTACAACTTCTAATCACCAAAGGCGTTCGCCATGGACAGAAACAGGTGGTAATCACTTGACGCTTTATCCAGGCCATATGGTGGATGCCATAAAACCTCCCATCCTAACTCTTGTAGCTTCTGACGAGTCATCAACGAAGTGTGTGATTTGGTGTTGTGCTGGTGGAACACTACACCCTTCCTGTTGGCCTATTCTGAACGGTTTTGTTCGGTCGTCTGCTTCAAGCGGTCCAGTTGTTCGCAGTAGATAGTAGAACTAAGCGTTTGGCCATATGGGAGCAGCTCATAGTAGATTATTCCCTTCCAATCAAATCAAACACAACGCAAAACCTTTCTTTTCCTTTCCTTCCTTTTTCCTGGCCGTCAATCCCACTGTTTGGGACGATTCACCGGCTTTCAACCACGACCGTTTTCGATTGATATTGTCGTATGTGATCCATTTTTCGTCGCCAGTCCCCATACGCTTCAAAAATGGGTCGAGTTCGTTCCGTTTTAGCAACATATTGCAGGCGTTGATTCGGTCCAGAAGGTTTTTTTTTTCTGTCAAATCATGCGGGATCCAAACATCAAGCTTTATTTTCCATTCAGCCTTATGCAGATGGTTTAAAATGGTTTGGTGACTGACTCCCATCTCCTGGGCGATATCACGAGATGTCACATGCCGGTCTAACTCGATGATTTCCATGATTCGATCGTTATTCGTCGTCACAGTTCTTCCGCCGGCAGGCTTATTCATGGTGTCGGTTTCACCGGCTCTGAATAGTCGAAACCATTCCTCTGCGGTTCGAAGTCTTAAATTGCCATCCCCCAAAACATTATTAATCCCACGGAATTTTTTTTGTTAACGAATTAAAACGGATTTTCCTTTAATGAATTAAAACTTTAAGATGGCTCGAATTTCGGCGTTAGTGAACTCCGTGTTTACACGTCTATAACTGTTGAACGCAACTATCCCAAACTAATTATGCAAAGCGTCGTCTTGTAGGTTATGTCAAGACCTTTCAAACGATGTATAGTATTGCCAGATACGGGCTCTGTACATAGTCAGGAAATTTAAAAGACAAAAAGGCGGAAGAGAGAAACCTTATATAAGGTTTGTAAAAAACATTCCTCCGACGGATAAGTTGTGGAAAGCCTTTGTATTTGCAAATTAAAAAGTTCTCAGCATCAAACATTTCAGGCAGGAATTCGGAACTTGTCAGCTATCAGTGGAAATGATTTGCAGGATTTTACTCGATTCCACCATGCGGTAGACTCCTAGTATGAGGGAAGGAACTGCTAATTGAGCTGAATCCTACTTCCCTTTCATATTTGCTGTATGCGTCAGTTTCGAACACAACGACGCTTTCATTGATTTTTGCATCACACAATATCGACGACTCGTGAATCTATATGAAAAATTCTCCAGACATTTCAGAAGAGATCACATCTTGAAAAATAAACAATCTCCGAAATTTAAAAACCATTCTCATATCGAACGACGAACAAAAAACAACTCAAACAAGATTAAATTGAAAACAATCTTCACTTCCATCAAGATGAATCAAAAGGAATTAAGATACCCTCACGCACTCCATCCTCACCAGCCACCCAAAACGACAACAAGGAGGCGGAGGTGAAGAACCGACTTGAGTGTGCCCCATCAAAATGTTGTTATTAACCGTGCAACCGGATCGGTAATCCTTCCCCTCAAAAGCTGTCCCAAAAGTAAAGACGGCAACAAATTTCAAGAGAACAACAAAAATTCACATCCTGCACCAAGTGAATTGATACCATCACTCAAGCTTCGGCTGGAGGACAAAACAGAAAAACAAAAACCCGGTGAGTTACACCCCATCTCCATTATGCACACATACTCAAGCCATAACCGCCATCAGTTAACACTGGTACATCTCGCAGCCCATAAATAATGGAAAATGTGCTGCTAAAGCGTGCAACAAATCGCCTTGGGATAAGTCCAGTCCTGTTTCTGTGTAATTTTTTTCCGCTGTTCTTGCGCGTGTTTTGCGCTTTTTTTCGTTTCGTATGCTCCAGCCCCAGACAAACATGGCCAAGAACAAAATAACCTTTTATATCTCACTTTAGTGCGGTGAGTTCTTATCGGAGATGAAAAATTACCAAAGCACACGATGAACTGTAAATTCGGGAGAAGAGGTGCAAGTCTTCGAAAAGATGAAGAGGAATGTTGATTCCCTTGTGAGAGGGCGGGGATAAGAGGGGGCGGACGAGGCGCTGCGTTACGCCATAGCTGCTGTGGATGGTGCTTGCGCGCTGCCCGCCAGGAGAAACTTTACCTTCGTCTCATTTAGGGATGGCATATGCCAGGCGGGAGTTTCATGGCGACCACCAAGCAGCGTGGTGCCCGGTGAGAATGCGATTTATTGCATCGATGATGAATTACAATAAATTTTTGATAAATTACGCTATCGCAACGAAGGGAAATGAATTTATTAAAAGACGACGACGCGGATGACGCTGCTGCAGTCACGCTCGGAAAAAATAAATTAAAATTTAATCGATTCCGGGAGTCGTGGGAGAGCTTACTTTAGGGAAAATTCTCGAGCTTCTTCTATCTTCTATCTTCTATCTTCTATCTTCTATCTTCTATCTTCTATCTTCTATCTTCTATCTTCTATCTTCTATCTTCTATCTTCTATCTTCTATCTTCTATCTTCTATCTTCTATCTTCTATCTTCTATCTTCTATCTTCTATCTTCTATCTTCTATCTTCTATCTTCTATCTTCTATCTTCTATCTTCTATCTTCTATCTTCTATCTTCTATCTTCTGTCTTCTATCTTCTATCTTCTATCTTCTATCTTCTATCTTCTATCTTCTATCTTCTATCTTCTATCTTCTATCTTCTATCTTCTATCTTCTATCTTCTATCTTCTATCTTCTATCTTCTATCTTCTATCTTCTATCTTCTATCTTCTATCTTCTATCTTCTATCTTCTATCTTCTATCTTCTATCTTCTATCTTCTATCTTCTATCTTCTATCTTCTATCTTCTATCTTCTATCTTCTATCTTCTATCTTCTATCTTCTATCTTCTATCTTCTATCTTCTATCTTCTATCTTCTATCTTCTATCTTCTATCTTCTATCTTCTATCTTCTATCTTCTATCTTCTATCTTCTATCTTCTATCTTCTATCTTCTATCTTCTATCTTCTATCTTCCATCTTCTATCTTCTATCTTCTATCTTCTATCTTCTATCTTCTATCTTCTATCTTCTATCTTCTATCTTCTATCTTCTATCTTCTATCTTCTATCTTCTATCTTCTATCTTCTATCTTCTATCTTCTATCTTCTATCTTCTATCTTCTATCTTCTATCTTCTATCTTCTATCTTCTATCTTTCATGTTCTATCTTCTGTCTTCTATCTTCTATCCTCTATCTTGTATTTTCTATTTTTGGTTTGACATATTTACAGAGTGTATCAGCACTGAAGATTTGTGTTCCAACCAACCAGAATTGTGGGCAAAACTCCATCCTTAGGCGTCTTTCCAGCATGCGTGGCTCCCATATCTAGTATTCATTACCAACGTGACATGATGTCGACGTGGTTGAGAAAGGTGCAACATATTTGGAACATACCAAGCGGATGCCGCTTGATCTCAGAGTTTGCCGTAGGAACACAACCGCCAGGAATCAACTTTACAGCTCCTTGGGGTGTCAAATATTTTCAACCAATAAAACTCCATCCATTAAGCAAAACTTTGCGAGAGACGATCGATCATAAGGGAAACCGAGGCAAATTAGCAGATTCTTGAGTGCTGGCATGCACCCGTCCCAGCCCGTTTATGAGCGAACAGGATGCCCGGGAGGCGACATGGTTTACAATGCGACGGCAGTTCCTCAAAATGCAAATTCGGCCTGGAAATACGCCTCATGACCACGTTTGGCTTCATCGCCGGCGTCCAATGGCTCTGCGAAATTATTGACAGACGCATGCGTACAAGATCTGTGGATGGCACTTAGCTGGGGAACAGAACCTGAAGTGGATGGTAGGGAAATAAAGAAATTAAAATCATAATGGCATATAATGACAAGTCCAGGAAGAGACGACTCCACTGCGGGAACTTGCCCAATGGCCGCGGTATTGAGGTTGCGTTTCGCAGTTGACTGGCATTGAGGAAGCTTGCATACGGATGGTCCGTGGAACCCATTGGCACTGATGTGTCCACGATTGGTGATGGACTCATTTAATTTCACTTACAAGGCGAATTTTAAATATTTTGAGGCTTTTGCCCAAAATATGGCGGAGATCCGGTTTGAAAGTCTTCCCCGCTCCAGAAGTCTCTAGTTCTGGCCGAAACAGGCTTCACGACACCCAAATCTTCCATAGAACTGCCCCAATAATGCTAACTGCTCCAATGAACCACTTTCAAGGCTGCTCGAAAAGATGTTGATTCTGTCACAAGCAGCAACCGACTTATCAATTTTCAAATTAAATATTTATTACCACGCCGGAACGGTTATCTTGACAGCCACCAAAGCCGGGACCACCCAGCAGGTGTAGCAGATCCAGACAACCCGCGACCTCCTACCCACTCTCCCCCCTCAAATGAATGATCAATTTACCCAAACAAAATCGCGACCGCAGATCGCTCGCTGGCCTCCCATCAAAATCTCTTATCACCTCCGTCGATGACATTTGTAATCTATTGGAACATTTTTAACCCACAATCGTTTATCATAAATCCAATTCGAGCATAATGTCAGCCAGAAATGATTTACCACGGCGTCCGACGGGACCAAGGGACCAAAACCAGCCGACACAATCCGACCAGCCGCGACCATAACTGAACGACTGAGCGCAACATCACAAATCCCGCTCTGGCTGACAGTCAGTCGCAGACATCAAGTCTCGGCGGCGGCTGGCAGAAGGGAGCCGAAGCACCAGCCGCAGCAGCACAAGGCACACACAGAGACACCCATTAAACTCATTTCAAATCTGCGATCTGATTATTTATCCATTTATCCATCGTGGTGACGTTTCACACAAACGGCATACACGGCTCAAACCTGTCGAATTCCAAAGCGTGGCGGGAAGAGAAATATAACAGCCGCTGACAGCTGGTAAACCGTCGGGCGCGCGACTGAAGGGAGACAGCGCGGGATCGGATTCACCTTGCCATTTGCGCAGCTCATTTGGTTAGATGTCGTCGTAGTCGAAGTCGCAGTTGTCAACGTCGTCGTCGTCGTCGCCGTTGTCCGTCCACTGGGAGCGTATGAGAGCCTTATGGCTGGCTAACGACGGATTCCCTTTTATGATGACGACAGGCAGTGTTAGTGGTGTCGCAAGTGCCCTCCTGATGACAAACCACGTTACCGAAGGCAAATGCATTGCCGCCACCAGCGTCGCCGCCACCAACATGAATCGCCATTAATAACAAATTGTGACGAAATGTTTTCACATGCAGACGGATGATATCGTTTTATGATTTATTAAATCTGATTGCGCTAACGGATCGTGCAATGTGTGAGAGATACTCACGGTGGTCGGCTGGCTAGGACAACGACTGCTTGCCATGCAGGAATCGTGGTGGTCGCACGTGAGGTACGGTTGGCCAAGACGGTTGGCTTATGGAAATAAGAGCAAGGTTCTCTAAGCAGCGAGTTTGAAGCGAATTCAGAACAGTTTCATTTTGTAACCTAATGAGAATTCAAAGAGTCGCTTCTAAATGCACTGTAAAGTGTGCGAAAGGTAGAATTAATTAAATGTGAATTGTCATCTTGTGAGAAGATTACCACAACTGGATCCATATGAGGAGATGTCGTGGTCTAGGGCCGTCAGAGAATATCAATCAAGATCTTCCTAAGCCAACTTTGTTACAAGTGATTCCGAATTCGAGGAATGCACACATCTTCAATGAGCATATCCACCCCCGCATGACATTTAAAGTCGCGTGACGTGATCGCTTATGTCACAAGCTCAGTTTGTCATGCGAGAAGCGATCATGTTCGAATACATTCCGGCAAGTAGGAGAAATTTCCATAAACAATGCACCCACAACTAATTTGAATACAAACAATACAACACATCATACATACCCGCCCAGTCATCTGTGACAAAATGCGCCGAAACACAAACATCATGTCCAACCGAACGGATCAGAGTGAGCACATGAAAGAGTTGGTGTGCGAACGTCATTCCCTCATCCCCCATTTAAAACCAAATAAATACCACGAACGAAACGAACGCCGAAGAGAAACACTTGCAAATAATTAAAACGAAGTCAGATTCCAAGATTTCGTGCAACATGAATATCTCGCCGCAATCCGTCCAATTAAATAATCGCATTCAAACACATTAAGTGCAGTTCTTGCGATTTTTTTTTCGGAGTTTCCATGCCTGCCCGTGAACGAAATAACGCGTGCAGAGTGTTGCTCCACGCCTTCTCTTCACCAATCGAAAGCAGCACTACCGCTCGAGGACTTGCAGCGCTGCTTGGCGGTGTGGAGGAGCGACTGTTGCCTGACACATGCAATTCTTTAACGTATCGAATCGTATCGTCGTCGTTACATAATTGATATTTTTCGTGCGTTGCGTTTGTCCCGTCATGCGTATCACTTAGCCCAGCTCCGGACGGTTATATTCGCAAATATATCAGCGGAATTTATGTGTGCCTTCATAAATTTTGATGCGCCTTGTTGCGAGGAACTCTGTGCGCGCCCACAAGGCGGTCGCAATGAAAAGCGAAATCGCATTTAATTGTTTTCCGATTCGCGCACACAGCCTGTCGGGGAAATGACAAAACATAACCACAGCCAGGGTTGCCCCTCCGTTCGATGCTTCAGTGTCCGGCTCCCATCCAGCAGCAGTGATGACCCACTTTTGTTGTGCAGCTTCGATTACTCGGATCTCCGCCGGGCAGCACAGCAGCAGAAACGAAAAGACGGCGGCAGCGCACAGAGAGGAACTCGGCATTACACCTGTGCTCTGTAATTTGGGGCAATAAAAGCCACCAATACGGGTGATTGGTTTGCAGTTTTATTCAAGAGGATGTGCATTTGCATTGCTAAGGACTCCATGGGCGGCCCCCAGACGTCTTTGTCGGTCTTGGGCTCCGGAATGAGTTATCCGTGAGGCGGCTACGCATTTTTTGATAAACCATATTTTGAGTCAATGCGTCGGACAGTGCTCGCTGTCGGTGGCAGGCACGGATTATTGAGTTTAGTGAGGACTGGCTGGCCGTGGTTTCACCCCGAGGTATGCAAAATTGAAACTCTCTCACCAGGAAGGGGTATGCGGTGTTGACAGAAGGGATAACTCTTGGGGACAGACTTTCATTTGTCAGGCTTATTGCTTGAAGATGCGTGTCATGGAAATTTATACTTCGGTGGGTTGTCGCTTTTAGCGATGTTGAAAGAAGAGGGAAAGCGAGATGAGTTGAGGAAAGGCACAACTTTCTGCGTCTGCCGCGATCGTCCACAGCACGTCTCCCATCCTACAGGCAACGACCGAGTAGGTGGATGTCGCTCCGCTTTCATCCGAAACACGCGTCAACCTGACACGCTTATGTGAAGCAGTCGTCAATCGATTCCCATAAACGGCTAGCCGCCACCGGAAGGAGTTCGTCTGGCCGCCCAAGTCCGTTTCACTTTTGGCATTCCGAGTGACACCAAAATCTTCGATATGCGCCATAAAATAGGCGCCAAGTTTCCCCCGAAAAACAAATCGCTCTCAGTCCATAAACTGCTCCCAATCAGGGCATGTGACGACCGCCACCGCCGCTGTCGGAGCGGCAGCAATCTTAATTAAATCTCTCAGCGACGACCAATAAAACGGGGCAGCGCTCGCAGCGTGATGCCGTAGCGTCTATTGCCCGGAATTAAGCTTATAAATATAATAATTAAATCAAGTACACACGAGCTGGCATCTGTGCCATCCATCCGCGCGCTGCTTTCCGGATTCATGCGCAATCGCACGGCGCGCGGTGGCTGCAGCGTGCACCGGTGGGGACTTGTAATTTGTATCTCATAGTTGCTCAACATAGTTGCCGACCAGGCGACGACCCAATCGATTCAACGTAAGCGGTGCTGGCAGCCGCGGAACTAGTTTAGACCGCGGTGCTAGATGCCAGCGCAATTCGAGCGATCTGTGCGTTCGTTATGGCGATGCTGCCGCCGCCGCCACCACCAGAGAGCCGCAGTCGGTGGCGGCGCATGCGACAACGCATTTAAATCAATTACTCGGGGCAATTTTCACTCTAGGAGGACACGCCGCACAGGCACACTGATGCTTGGAGTTCGCAATAGTGGCGGGCTGCGCGAGCCGTACCGTTCCCATGGAATGCTCGCTCGTCGGAGCCGGTTGAGACGCTTGTAATTGTATACTAGAATTAAAGATGTCGCTTTGGTGTTGTTTCTGGTTAACCCATACCTCCTCCGTCCTCACGCTCCGTAAGTTGCGGTTTGACTGTGTTTTATTTATTTGCGCCGACGACTACGTGCGTTCGCCTTCGACCGGGCTGCGATCTTTTCGCCTTCCTCCTCATCGTTGGGGCTTTATAATTCAAATGATTTAGGATCAAGGAAATCGTACGGCTCTCGTTTTCTCTGTAAGCGATGGGGTATGCATGCAGGCGCAGAGAAACTGAAGCGAATGGGGCATGGTTGTGCGTGGGGAGGGGCAAGACAATGAACAGAGGTGAACATAATTGGCATCGGCAGTAGAAGCTGAATGCTGTTGAATTTGACGGAGGGAGGACTTGCATGCAATGCGATTCGACGGGTTGGACACTAAGTGGTGGAGCTGTGTCATAACACTGCTGCTGGAAACCAGGGAGAGAGACACTTTGACAGTTGCGCGGGAAATGTCAGGTGGAAAAGTTCATGATACAGCTTTTGTTTGGAAAGTGATTAGATGTTCGGGGAGTCCCTTTCTTTGACCTTGATACCCTGTGAGAAGATGTTGGTCGTGTAGAACTTTTGTGCTTTGACGAGGATCAGAGAGTGCAAGATTTGGATATGCAATGTGGATGCATCAAAATTTCCCAACTAAGTCGTGTAAGCTCGTTTTCGTGTCATCACTGATGTGTGTCGCCTAGCGTCACTTCATGCGATAAGACTCTTATACGAAGAAGAACAAGGCTTTTAATATAGAGCTCTTAGCTGCCTTGTGAGTATGATTTAGAAGAACAAGACGCAGGTTATTCAAGTTTGCTAGGCACCCAGAGCTTAATAATAAAGGTCGTTGCTTAAAGAGGTCAGTCATCTTGACTTAAACATTTAAGTGAACTGAAGAAGTTCCAGTTCCCAACCGTAGGTTGATGCGGGTCGAAGTATGGCTCTTGTAATGCTTTCGGAAATGACTTTGTTAACAGTAGACAGATATGATTGGTTTTTGAAAAATTAATGACATTGGTTTAGTCAAGGCTGAGTTTTAGGACATTTTTGACAGTTCATATTTGTAGAGAAAGATCATAAATTCCATTGGGAATACGTTCCGTTTTCAAAAGATGGCGCCACTATCAAATTATAGTTGATCTGGGAAGTGATTGTTTAGTTCATTGGAAAGGTATGATATGTCTGATCAATAATTAGTGTGCATCAGCGTCTGTTTTAGACAACAAGGTTGTTTTTGTTTGTTCTTCTTCGAAAATGTCAGTATTTGTCTTGAATAAACAGCATTTGCGGCAAGTTTCGACTTTCGGTTTTAGTGCAACTGAATCCTATCAAAGGTTATGTGCTCGTTTGTGGTAGTTTTCTACTGATAAATTAGGAAGAGAATGGTCTCAATGCTTCAAAAGTGGTGATTTTAGCGTTGAACACATACTTGGCGTCACCAGCTCACAAAGTTTCAAGATGAGGAATTGGAGGTTTTACTCGAACAAGTGACAATGCAGAGCCCTTGAAAGTCACTTAGCTATTTCCGTTTGTAAAAAGAAATTGTGACTTACTCATAAGCAAAAAAACGGATCCCGTTCGAACTGAAACCGAGAGATGTTGAGAGACGATTTTCTTCTCTAAAATGTTTCTTGGATGGTATCGAAGAAAGTTAATTCGGCATAGAGTCATGTTTGGAGAAGAAAGTTAATCACAAAACAAAAAAAATCACATGCAAAGCTTGGCGAACCCGTAACAACGTCTAAATTGAGTTTGAGGAAAACCAACGTACTCTTAATATAGTGGAAACAGACGTATGTGGTATACCAAAACCATCTAAAACCAGGTGAAACGATTGAAGGGAAACGTCATCGACTACAACTAATGATTTTGAGTGTCGTATTGTGTGGAAAGTGGAATGAAAAGTAGTGCGCAAGGACTAAAAACCGTGACAAGGTGATTTGCAACATGCTACGCTCGGTCACACGTGCTTGAGAAGATCTGAGGTCTTAGTACTATCCAGATTCCTTTCGACATCTGGCTTCTTCGATTTGAGGACCATCGGTTCGGAACTTGGATCAATGATTGGATGGATGCCTGAGAGGAATAATTTTTAATAGATGGCATCAGTAATCACGGAAAATACTTCGATTTATGTATTCTCTTAGTTTTTTCTCAGTAAAGATGAAAGATAGTGTTATTGAATTTATTTATAATCTAAATAATTTGATAAAAAATCTTCTACATGCTGTAAATTCAACAATAGGGCAATAAACTTTTTCTTCTTAGCAAAAAAGATGTTATGGGACAATTAATGTACCCCTAAGGTAGTCCTTCTTTTAAATCGTAGACAACAGACATTTCATTTACATGATATACCGGTATTCCTGATGTACTGGTGTGGTGTTTTTTGAAAATAAAACACTAATAATTAATGGGAAAGTAAAAGCATTTTACTCAAAGTATTGGCCATTGTTTTCTACACATTTTGACCAGATTTCTGCCAATTTGTGAATACCACGCCAATAAAATTGTTCGTCTTTTAAAGTAAACCAATCAAACACCAAATTTTCGACATCCTCGTAGGAATCAAAGTGCGGCTCAGCCAATACGTGTCCCATCGATGAAAACAAATGGTAGTCGGAAGGAGCCAAGTCTGGTGAATATGGCGGGTGGGGTAGCTGCTCCCATCCAAGTGCTTTGATTGTATCCTGAACCGGTTTTGCTTTGTGTGCAGGTGCATTGTCATGCAGCAAAATTACCTTGCCGTGTTTCTGGCCCATTCTGGTCATTTCTCGATCAATACATGGTTCAAATTGATCATTTGTTGTCAGTAGCGATCAATGTTAACGGTTTCACCAGGTTTTAGGTGATGGTACAGCACACCATCACCTAAAACGCACAGCACACCTTTCTGGTCCCACCAAACACACAGCATTGTCTTCTTGCCGAATCGATCTGGTCTTGCAGTCGATGTTGTTGGTTGTCCCAGATTAACCCATGATTTTTGCCGTTTAGGATTCCTAAAATAAATCCATTTTTCATCGACAGTAACAATCAGATGCAAAACCGATTTTCTTTCGTG